>JAOTRH010000002.1:1946491-2020556 GCA_034768845.1 Heliamphora exappendiculata
AGAATCTTGCAACCCCTTTATTTCCTGCACCATTGTATTAGATCAAGTGAAACGACCCATCAAGACCTTCGGAAAAAAGAAACTGTCTCCTTACATGAACCTGGTTCGATTAAAAAATCTCAATTCTCTCTGTAATGGATGAGAAGAACTCTATGCTGTGATCTGACCAAACTGCGATGTGTTTTCACCATAATAGGATATGTTCTTTCTCTTTACAACCCATCATATTCCAAGGAGAACTCCCAGAAAGCTTTAGCAACGTCCCTACACCCAGTACCCCCTTGATTCTAGTATACAAGGGGTGTGCAGCCAAGCAAAAAATTGTTGTGATTAGATAGTTTGCAAGTCAGGCCAAACTTGCCCGAAACATAGCTACTGACTCTGGGCATTTTCCCAATAAAGAACATTAAATGGCGACAAATTACAAAGACCGTGAATGACATGAACTCAAGGAATTGAGCATCGTGTCATCATCCATATTGGTCCTTCAGAGTCATGTAGATATTCCTTAGCTAAAATTTCTAGAAGCTTTCAAAACTCAATACCAATAAGGCAACAAAGTAGCAAAGAGGCAAACATATACTGCCGTCAATCTTCAATAACAAACCAAAAGTTACAAGGGTAGTATCCAGTTATGAGAATTATCTGCTGCAGCTAATGCAATTGTAATTAATGATGCCACAATAATGACATATCTCCATTTAAAGTAACTAATATTTATGGAAAATCTGGCCTCCCAGTGAACTATAATATCAAACACAATGAAGCTCAATCTTCCAAAGATTCAACAACAGAGTAATTAAAAAGAGGATAAAAGAAATGTAACTCAATTATCAAATAAGTAAATAAATAAAAGAAATGTAATTCAATCTTACCAGCGCATCAGCCTCCATTCCGGCCACTCCCGTAAGAGAACCACAGAGTGTTCCGCCGTCACCTTGTAAACAATGAAAGATTTTACTGCTCTCACGACAAGTAATCTCTCCAGAATCAAGGTTACCCTCCATGGACAAGACAACCAGGATATACCTCCGAGCCAATTCAGGCCAAGTAAGCTCATTGATCTGGAGCATATCGAACTTCATTTTCTTTGAAACACACGAGTTATCTGCATCTTTCTTCCTACCTCGTCTTGACTTACATTCTCCAGCATCAGAATTAGGGTCTACATATCCTGCAACTTTCGCAAGAAGTTCACTCACTACAACTTTCAGCAGTGTGCTATGGGCCTTTCTCAATGCTGCACCAGTACATAAGGCGAAATCTCCACAAGTTTGGACTTCATTTCCAGCACCTGCTAGTGGATTTATGGTGTCTAACCAAGGATTTATTAGTTCGTTTTCAAGCTCCTGGAACGAAAAAGTTTTTTCCAGGCCTAAAACCTCTGAGAAGTGCCACAGGAACTCCCAAACCTAACATATAAGCAAAAAGATGAGAATATGTGGTTAGAAAACAAAAGTCATATCATCACTAATAATGAGCATCATGATACCTGAATAACGTCACCTATCAAATATGCAGGAAGCTTTGCACTTAGTGGCTTGCCTAATGGCAAGGAGTTCTTCTTCTCAGAGTCTTCAACTAATTGTTGTCGAGGTCTTTTACAACTTAAGAGAGAACCATCAGCTCCTTTAAAACCTTGTACATTTCTCTTCCTTTTAACCGAAAGGAACCCATTTCTAACAGTTTGTGAACCTGAATTCTGACTTCTGTTATTCAGACATATGTACTCTGAACAGGCATGAACCCCAGGAAGCTGCTCTAAGATTTCCTGCACAAATTCCAAATCTAATCCAAATCTGTCTTGTCGTAACCATTTCATCATCACTTCACTAAAAGTATCATACTCATTGTTGCTCTGAACCAAATGTGGAATGTCAGTGGGGCCAGACAAATAACAAAATTTGGATAATGAATCAATGTCATCTGCTGCTTTAATACTCAATCCATTCACATTATGTTTACAGCAAAATTGAAGGATGCCTAGTTGCTTATATAACTCATGGCAAGCATGAAGCACAGTTTGAGAGGCCATTTCCCAGGCCATGGATGATGATCTCCCTTCCACTAAAAATTCACCAATAGAGTCACCCAGCCCTAAATCATCGGGTATGCTGTTTACATAGCTTTGTGGGAAGCAACTAGACTCTGTTGGCAATATGTTTTCTTTTTGAAAGTCAACATCTTCCAGACGTGGTGGGCTATCATCTATTAGCATCATTTTCATACTCAGGTTCTCATCATCATCTATTCCAGAAGGAGTTGAGTCTTCATTTTCCACTTTATCTTGCCCATCATATGAATCAGTATTTTGCCTAAAGAGGACAGTTGTACCAATTGGAATGGGCTGTGTGGAGCATGGATATCTTCGAACTTTAAAATTAGGGCCAGCATCACCACCATCTACAACCTCAGAAACAAAAGCAGACCCTGTTATCTTGTCGTGCCAGCAAGACCTGTAACCTACAGGCCAGATCTGGCTGGAATTATGGTATAAGGGACGTGGATCAACCTGGCCCAAGGAAAGGACAAAAAATTCTTCAAATTGCAATGGACATACACCCTGAAATGACATAGTGAATAAATTCAGATCAAAACCAAATTCTATGATTTCATCACTCCAATATGAATGACTTCAACATTATGAGGAATAAAATGCATACAGTTTTCCTTCTTCTTTTTTTTGGTGGGGGTGGGGAGGCAAGCAGGGAAGTGGGGAACAAGGAGATAGGTGGAAGGTGCAGGGAGAAGTACACACGAGACAAAGCACATGCATATATTTACCTGAAGTAGCTCAAATCCATCAGTCTGATTACCCATGATCCCGATGCCTGATGAGATGCCCGCAACAGAACTGCTCCTTGGAGTATTTTTGTATTCTCCATAGCAATTGGCTCTTGAGAACCTCAAAAATTCCATTTGTCTACCATCTGAATGTAATCCTTTCTGCAGTGCAACAAAACCATCACTTCCGTCCTCAGTTTCTAAAGAACGATAGTTTGTCAGCAACCCAAGATGCGCAGCAACATCAGACATAGACTCAAACCTACTTCCATCAGGTGCACAGTAAACAGCAAAGGTTTTACATCTGCTCTTACAGTAAACAAATTCCACACACCAGTCATCGCCTAATAGACCTCGCTTTTCATGTATATATTCTCTAAGAGCATGAAGATACACCTCACTTTGACGCTGTGGCAGAAAACTCAGAGGTGTAAAATGATTGGGCCGAAGCCCTCTGTTAACAGTAGAACTAAAATCTGCTTCTTTTGAAGTTTTACCCAGTCTGTGCTGCACTATATCTTCGAAAACTGATTTAGGAATTTGTGTCAGACCACGGGATGCCTTTAGGATATTAAATCCGTTCTCCAGATACAACCTGTTTGAAGTTGTCACTGGGGCACCGAATGAGTGACGAACGAAAGAAAGATCACGCGCAGTGTGCACTCTACAAACCAAATACATACACCATTAACTGCTGAAAACCTATTTGATGAAAACACCATTTGATTAAAGATGATTCACAAACTTTGCAGAAATTTAAAGTAATTGAAATGAGCGTCAAGGATATTGCAGCTCGTGTTGAAATCACTCTGTAATTGGCATGCAACCAACCATCAATTACAAGAGGCATCTCTTCATATGCTAACCAATACTGAAAGTAGGCTTAAGCTCATTAAATTTCGTGCCAGTAATAACACTGCCCCGAATTCATAAATCCGGTTATGCAGTTGCAGAAGATGTTCAGACCTGAAATTAAGATTGGAACTGGCTCAATAGCAAAGTACACTAATACGAATATCTTCTTGTCAAATTACAATGGATAGTCTCTAGAAGAATGTGATCGTCCCAAGGCCTTCACGAGCTCAGAAATGCATGCCATGCATCGCAAGATATAAATTAGTGAGATGTGGGTGTGAAATCACTATAGTACAGTACTTGAGAGGCACCACAATAATATATATTGCAGCCAAACAATGCCATACAGGACAGTGTTAGACCTAAGACCACTAAGAAACAACTCATAAATAAATGAGTATAGTTGAGATGAGAATGTTAAAGATAGATGTACCGTTAGATTAGGATCAACAAAATGATGAATGAAAAAAATCATAAAATGGAAGGGGTAATACCAATTGAAGATAAGATGAAAGAAAATATATTAATAGGGTTTGGTTACATACAATGAAGGCAGTAGATGCAACAGTTAGAAAGACTGATATGATTACTCTTAATGAAAATAATAGGGAACGAGAAAAACTTAAATTGACAAGATCTATGGTAAAACGGGTATGAATTTATTATATTTAACTAAACAAATGCCCCAGTAGCATAGCAGACTAAAGAAAAAAGATACACATAACCAATCCTAAATAATTGGGACATAAGGCTTAGTTTGGTTTGGTTTGGTTAAAATCAAAATAAATTGGGTGCAAAGTTGCAACATTGTTGGAATCTAAAGAACATGTTGAGGAAATCACTGGATAGTAGATAACAGAAAGTCAAGGTTATAGCCTCTAGATAATAGAAGATCATTCGATGGGATTGAGTTTCTGCTCTATAGATTGAAGGGTATTCTTCTCAATAATCTATATAGTTGGTTATCTAAAGGCGGAAACACTAACTGGAAGAAGAAAAAAAAAAAGAAAGAAAAAAGAGGAACACTGACTATTGATGACACTATGGACGTTTTAGACTCATTATATGTGGATAGACTCCTTTTGTAGAAGTTTTTTTTTTTTATGTTACCTTCATTCTTATGGGAGTCCTCTCCCTGCTCCCACTTTGTAAACAGGTGGCATTTTCTTTTCTTTTCTTTTCTTTTTTTTTTTGTTATCCTTTCATAAAATCTTCTTTACTTATCAAAAATAAATAAAAATTTGGGGGCCTCTAAGATGTCAAGGAACTGCATAAAATGAAAAAAAGGGCATGAAGTTGGATATAGGGATTAAGGTTAGAAACTAGAGACAAGATAATTTGCTTACATTTTAAATGGTATAGCGTAAATGGTAGGAAAAAAGTTCAGTAATTGTGGCAAATCAACCTAAGGCTACAATAACATAAGCATGACTTATTGCTAAAAAATGTCTACAAATGATTCTGCATAAATGGTAGGAAAAAGTACAGCAATTATGGCGAATCAACTTAAGGCTACAATGATACAAGCATATCAACTTTTTCACGTGCATCAATTATTGCCTGATAATGTCTACAAATGATTCCTAGTTGAATTAAAAGCAGTGAATGTGGCACCCCTTCGGCCGCCTTAAAGACAAGTTTGGCGATAGATGGAGACCTTCTCTTTGCCTATTTGCCCTTAAGCTCCTCGGCCACACTCGCCAACCTCCCATGGTGGAGTTACGAGGAAGGTAACTTTTTCAGCTATTAGTTGTTTCCCTTACCATAACTACCTTTGCTGCCTTAATTCGGCAAATAAAGGTGGTGCTGAGGATATTCAAGATTTTGGCCATATATTAGCCTCCTTGGTACTGCTGATAAGTTGTTGATTGAGGTGCGCCTACCAAGCTAAAGATGGTGCTTTCTATGGTGCTTTTTTTGAGGGGACAGTTTTGGTTGCTAATGAATGTGTGGGCTCGGGAGTCGAAACTTAGAAGTGGAGGCTTTGGGGATCACTTGGAAAGTAGATATAGAAAAAGGCATATGATTATGTTAATTGCAAGGCCATTTGCATCTCTTGCAGAGCTGTGATTCGGTGAAAAATGGAGGCGATGGATTCACTTTGGCATTTCAGCTGTGTCCATGCCCGTTATGGGGAATGGCGCTCCATGCTCCTACCATCTTTACATCCTCGATTGTAAGGTAGTTTCCTTTTCGTCCGGCCACATCAAACACACAGATCGTACCATCCAAGCATTCCACACTATTTTCTAATGGCATCTGCGTACCCAACTCTCATAAAACTCCAACACAAAAGCTATCGTAACCCAGATAACACCAAAAATGAACTGTAAACCCTCTATGAGCCTAACAAACCTCACAGCGAAGCAATAAATGATCCATCAACTCATTTGCTTTCCTCTACATGAAATACCATCAAAAGAGCCCCTAACATCCCTATTGGTCCAAAATCCTCTTTCAAAACCATAATTGCTGTTCATCACCCTTCCCCAAAGCAACCAACCTCCACTACATATCGCCAAAACCACTTCTATAACACAGTCTCATTAATTTTCTTGAAGTAACTAAAACACCCGACCTTTCTTCTCTAATTGGACTACAAACTAGCTCCCAATCCATAACATGGTACTTAAACTCCTTACCAAGACCACCCATGACAAATTAAATTTAAAATTTCCATATATCTTCAGTGCTAAAGATGATGAAGCGAGATAGAGGGAAAAAAAGGAAGTTATAATAATTGCACAAGAACTTGCACATTATTCAAGTTACCTTTCCAATTCTAAACCATTAGTACCCAGTATGATTTTATATCCTTTTTTGGGATATGCATAGGAAAATTGAAAATTATGTAATCTAGACATGATGGGAGTAGGCTTCAAGCTCAATAGGTCATATAAATTGATTAGAGAAGGTGGTTTTCTTTTTTCTTTAAAATTGTTAAACTACTACAAACTTGACACAAAATAACAAACTAAACCAAAATGAACCTTAATAAAATATATGGTAATAAAGATGAAAAAGTTAGATATCAAATTTTAATCAAGCTAAAGCAAAAGATTGTAAATCCTCTATTTTTTCAAGCTCGCAATGTGCTATTGCCCGAAGAGCTCGTTATTTCATTAGATTTCCTCTTTTAAGATTTTAGGTTGTAAATTTTGGTATTCTTGGAATAGAAGCACACTATCCAAGGAGTGCCTTCCATCATTATCTACAAAGTTGCCTTTTAGGAAGCTTTGTATGAGTTCACACTTTTAGTTGAAGAACCTTCAAATTCATAAATACCATTCACTGATTATAACAAAGAAATAGTGGCACTAAGGGTTGTTTGAGAACGAATATGATAACGTGGTTTACGGATCTTCTAACGTGTGTTACACCTATTTTCTTGTTTTTCTCATTAATGGAGCACTGCTGGGGAATTAAAAGATTTTGGGGCATTACAAAAAGACATATTCAATCTTCTTTCCTCTTAAGTTGGTAGGCAGTAGATTCGCTTAGTGAGTTTATTCATGCATGGAGGAGATGCTATTTACTAGGCTAATGTTTTAGGAGAGAGCTGAGGCATCTCACTTGTTCTTTGTTGCTGATACTTTCACTCTTGAAAACTTCATAGAGCTTACAATTGTGGAACTTCTCAAGGGATTGGCCAGCATAGAGATATCAAGCAAACCATTTGAGTGGAAAATTACTTTCACTAAAGCTAGCAGACTACCCTTGCCAACGGTTAAATTCATTACTTTCTTTATTTAATTTCCACTAGTGCACTTGACCCCTTTCCTCGCGTTATTGCTTTAATTGAAAATTTTAAAATGCAAAATCTCTAGCAACTAGCAAGGGCAAAGTGACAGTGAGAAAGAAGCAGCTTGCCAATTAATGGCATTTGCACTTCTAGGGAATCAATGGCATAGTCTCGGGCATGTTCCTTAGCCAAATGGTACTATTTCTCAAGGTTTTCCTTTTACATTGGCCAATTTTAGAACTCCAACTTTCATCATCAAAGCAATTACTTTGGTGTCAAGAGGAATGCCTCTTTGCTTGATATCACAAAAGACATTTATGTATTCCTACTCAGGTTTGAACATAGATTCCCTTACTGGTATCCTAAACACCGTGGTTTCTCCACGGTTACACCCTTCATCCATCATCTCCTCAGTGATTTTCCACTTTCCAAATGATTAAGATGATTTTTTTGACTCAGAGTCGAAGGTTACTCAAAAGTTCGCAGTCTTGTTGCACATGGGGCTAGAGCGACCCCAAAGGCACCACACCCTTCACCACTCAATGAAGTGCAACAGTAACTGTATGCAAATTGTTGCTTAATAATTTGCTCTCACTAGACCAAAGTAGAATACAATATTCGTATATATTGGACACTTCTGTTTCTAATCTTGTACACGCTTCCTTTCTCCTCCTTGATTTGCCACTTCCCAACCAATTAAGGTGATTTGGGACTCGAAGATTACTCCCAAGTTCAAATATTAATGCATATCCCTTCCTTAGTTGTGAATGCAGATTCTTGTAATGGTATCTTGTACACATTGGCTTTTGCACTTGCACCCCTTTCATTCATCATCTCCTCAATGATTTTCCGCTTTCCAAATGATTATAGTGATTTTGGACTCAAAGATTAGTCAAAGTTCCTGCTCTTCTGCCCCCACAATAGCTTATGTGTCTCCTCTTTGCTTTTTGGTTTAGTTCATGCAGTGTAGGCTTTCACCCTTAGCACAATGGGTTGGATGGATTCATTCATTTCTCATTGATGTAAGAAATTCTTCTTTTTTTCGTCGCAAAGAGAAAAGATCAAATGGATATCAGCCATTTAACAAATTCTAGTCATTACAGTATGAAAAGAACGCCAAGAAATTGCTTCATTAAAGATACATGAGATAAGCTTAATTCCACACATCATGGCGGTACATGGGTATCAATTTCGAAGGAGATAAAGGCATCAAACATTTTGACACTAGATTGTTTGTCAACCTGTCAAAAACACCATTCACATTTAACACGTCAATGTTCCATGTCATCCAATTTACTTGATGTCACAAACACGTCATAATTTATTCATCATAGAAACTTAAATATTAGGAACAATAAGAGAAATAGGATTAAGCGAAATTAATACATGCCAATAAAAAAATAAAATGGTAACCATGACATCCTTAAAGAGGAAAACCCCTTTTACAAGATGACAGGAATTTCACTCAGCTTGATGACCTTTTGACCCCCACCCACAATGGGGCCCCAGGAGGAGTCAGCTTTAGTTACCTTACTTAACAAGCCCCCTAGAGCCTTGTTCTTAGAAACAACGGCTTTATCAACCAAAGGCACCTCTGCACAAGGTAATCCATGCCAGTTGGAAATTTGGCTTGAGATACAATACTTGAAATTAGCACCACGTCGCCCAATAAAGCTTGTAAATTTGAGGAAGATATATCCAAAAGTCTGACAAGTAGGAGGCTGCAACCCAATTCTTACAAAATACTGCTAGAGGCATCATAACGGAAACCAAATAAGTGGAATCTGGTCTGGTGCTTGTGATATTTGTCTTTTCTAGAACTGTGGACATCAAAAATTATTATGAACCGTAAAATGTCTTCTGTTGAACAATAGGAAGACTTTGATCAGCCAGATATTTGTTCGACTAATAACTCCGATCCAGAAACTTAACTCCAGTAGATGCTTTATCCACAGAAACAAGGACCAGAAAGGCAGAAACACTTAAGTAAACCTTTATGTAAAGGATTCTATCAGTGACTCAAACATGAGACAGTTTCTCAATCCATAACATTTCTGGAATTGTCCACAAGAACCATTTGGTTAGAAAACAAATAAATAACAGTTTAGAGGATAACAGTTTAGAACCATTTGATGATTCCAAAGATCTGTCCATCTAGTTTATATTCAAATTCATTTTTTTTAATAAGCAAATATATAAATATTTCATGTAATAAACTTATTTTGGAAAAGCTAAAAGTGGCGCATATGCTTATGCAACCGCACGTGCAGCCTGGCCATCAATTCACACAAAAAACTTGGCAACACTATTAACTATTAACTCATCAACTAAACATCCTCTCTGCAAACGATCCAATTCAACTTTGAAGAGTGGCCACATTATTTTTGGCATCTCCTTACCTCATGGTTTCCGTAATGCCATCAAGGCTGAGTTTTCACCGTTTAATGGGTCAAACAAATGAAAGAGGAAGGATGAACACTTAACATGAAGAAGAACTTAGATACCTATTAATTGGTTGTTGGTCACAAGGGTCAATAATAATATCAGCATCTGAATTATGTGCCTTAGCCCCTCTACTAAACAATAGGTTCATATATTTCTCTGTTCCAAGGCCACACAACCAGTGCTTATGCTTCAGTACAGAAAAGGATTCATTTCAATCGGCCTTTCTTATTTTATCTAACTTCTTGTGTTTGCTACACACTGCTCTTTTCCTTCCTCAATTACTTGTCCTCAGTCTGATCCTTTTTTGCCGTAAAAATGGTACTAATATAAATTAACTTAAAGGAGCAAGGTTCGAATACATATTTCTTGGGTACGAGTCGTATGACATCCCTCTGGCATCATCATGAAGCCCTAACTTGTTATGCTTGCTCCAAATTGCTCTTTTCTTTCCTCAATTACTTATCCTCCAGTAGGAACCTGCAATCAACTATTATATTAAACAGGTGGTAATGAATAATATTCTGATCTTTTAAAAGATGCACCGCAATACTTGAATCCAATTCTACTTCTAGCTTTGACAAACACTTCTTGGCCAAATCTAAACCGTCTCCAAGAGCCAGCAACTCAGCTTCCAGAACAGAAACTGAATCCAACATTCTGCTAAAACCTTGTATCCAAAAACCCTCCCAGTTCTGTATGAGTCCCTCACCAAAACCCTGCCCTGCATTGTTTACTACCCCATCTGAATTTAGTTTGTGGAAACCAAGACCTAGGGCCTGCCATTTGACCCAAACAGATTGCAACTCTTTGTTGATGCTTGTGCGCTGCCCTAAGAACTCCCACTCTGAAGCTCTCATCAGATTATGCTTTCCTATAACCTCTGTTACAGGGGTCGCCCCTCCTGGTTCAAAAACAAATTTGTTTCTGCAATTCCACAAACACCAACAAGAAAATGGAAACACAGTAGCCCAAGGACACCCAGGGCGGTGTAACTCTTTTGAGGAACAATTAGACCAAATCCAAGAGTGCACACTACAAGAGAAGGTGGATTCTAAAGGAGGAAAATCCAAGAGGGACCAGATCGAAGTAGCAGCCACACGGTCCCTAAGAACATGGGATACAGATTCAATGTCAGAAGCACAAACGGAGCAAAGATTATCAGGGACAGTTTTGCGATGAAATAGAAGAACTTTGGTGCTCAAACGTTGTTGAAGAGCCAACCAAAAGAATGATTTAACCCTAGGTATTGTTTGGCAAGACCAAATCCAGGACCAATCCTCCAGAGGTGGGTGAGGCTGAAATCCTTGTTCCTAAGTGCTGACTTAGTGGAAAACAAGCCATTAACATTAAACTTCCAAACCACTCTATCCTCATGCAAATTAAACCACTGGAAGTTAACCTTCCTAAGAATAGACATCAAATCTGGAGGAATAACCATGGAGATGTTCTCAAAAGACCAGTTATTATCCAACTCGTCAATCTCTTACTACAAGGTTAACCTCGCTAAGGGTGAGGGGACGCCAGGTTCCTAGTAGGGCACTTCCCAACCCAATTATCAAACCAAAAACTAGTTTTAGCACCATTCCTAAACTAAACCAAAGTAAGCCTTTGTCCTAATCAATTGAGGTCGGATATATGATCCTTTTACGTCATCCTGCTATGTTAAGGGTCATATTTTCAGTTAATTTCAATAAGTTTATATTTCCTGAATCCGGGATTCCATGTCAATTTAGATTTACCCCATATTGTTTCCATTACTCATTATCTTATTACTTTTCTTTACTATTCCATCAACTGGTCTACGTTGTATGTGTCTAAGCCACTTTAATATATTTTCTCTCAATTTATCCTCAATTAGTGCGACCCCTACCATTCTACGAATCTTTTCATTCCAAATTTTATCTTTTCTATTCTTACCGCACATCTACAACATTCTCATTTCAGTAATAATCATCTTATTTATTTTATTTTTCTTAGCAGCCCAACATTATGTCTCATATAGAATTGCTAATCTAATAGATATCCTATAAAAAAAATTTAATCTTGTAAGTATCCGTCGATCTCATAGAATGCCGAAAACACGCTTTCACTTAAGCCAACCAACTTTGATTCTATGGGTTACATCCACTGTTAGCAGTATCTTACGATTCACGATACGTATTTTACGATTCAATACATTAAAGAAGCAAAACGATTCGTATCACATATCGTATCATATGCTAAACGTATCTTATGATACACATATAATACATAATGCGATATACAATACACGATACATAATGCGAAACATACAGTAAAGTAATACTTAATTTTTTATATGAATTTAATTTGTGAAAATAAATATTATGTAAAAGTTTTGCACAATTAAGATATTGAGAATATTTTTCTTTAATATCTGTCTACTTTCATAAATATTTACTCATATAGTGTTAAAAATCTTATGACATTTGTATAGTTTTTTCTTCTGAACAAAGTAATTGAATCCATAAAAGTTGTACATTAGAATTTTAAAACTTAATTGATATGTTAAGGTAATATAAAGAACATATTATATACGGCAAATCCAATCTGTGTTATAATAATGCATCTATTTGTAATATTTTTTGTTGTATTTCACATGCATTAACTACTATATTCGTGTATGTTTTTATTTTTTAGAATAATATTTTTATAATCTTATTAATTAACATTATTTTAGAACAAAATGACATAAGATGATTTATACATCCAACTCCAATTGATTGAGACAAAAGCTTAATTTGGTTTGATATTAATTAACATTATTTAATGTTATCTTTTTGTAAGATATTTGTGTTATATCAAATATACATTTTTTAATCTATTTTTACATATATTAAACATTTTACGATACTTGATATGATACGATATAAGTTTCAAAAAAATAAAAAACAAAGATACACAATTCGTATCCCAATTTGACAACAATGGTTACATCATTTGTAGTCTCTCCATCTTTATTAATAATCGAACCTATATAACGAAAATATTTACTCTTAGGTATTTCTTGGTTTTGAATATTTACTTTTTCACTATTAGTTATTTCTATTACTGCTAAAATTATATTAGATATATTCAGTTTTGTTCCTACTTACACGAATCTTTTTGACTCCAAGCTTCTCTTTACATTTCTAACTTAGCGTTAACTCTACTCCTAGTCTCATACACTAAGACAATATCATCAGTGAATAACATATACCATGAAACATCATCTTAAATATGTCTACTCAGTTCATCCATAACTAAGGCAAAAAGATAAAGGACTCAAAGTCGATCATTTTTGTAATTCAACTGTAATCGAGAATTCACTTGTTTCTTCTGCGAGTGATCTAATTGTCGTAGCAACTCCATCATACATGTCTCTTATCACATCAATGTACCCCTTTGTTACTTTCTTTTTCTCCAACGCCCACCATATGAAAACTCTAGGCACTCTATCATAGGTATTTTTTAAATCCATAAAAACCATATAAAGATCTCTCTTCTTTTCTCTATACTTCTCTATTAATCCACTACTTCCATAGTTGATTTACCAGGCATAAACGAAACTGATTCTAAGACACTGTTGTTGTTAACCTTAAACGATATTCAATCACTTTTTCCCATAACTTTATTATATGACTCATCAATTTAATACCTTTATACTTGTTACCATTTTGAATACCTTTTTATTTTTATATGTAGATATTAGAATATTCTTTCTCCATTCTTCGGGCATTTTTTTAGTCATTATAATTTTATTAAATAACTTTGTTAACTAGAGATCCAAGACACTTCCACACCTCCACGGAGATACCATTTCGTTCTAAGGCCTTTATATGATTTCATTCTCTTCATTATAATTTCCACTTTAAACTTTCTTATTCTGCGATAAAACTTATATTCTCTAGTTTCATATAAGATATCAGAATTCTCTCCTCCAAATCTTTTTATATGTTTTTCGTTTAATAATATTTCTCAAAATAGGTTTTCCATCTTTCTTTAATCTCCTCATCCTTCACCAACACCCTTGAATCCTCCCTTGTTAGCACCATTCCCAATAGAGGTTTTTAAACCTTTTTGAAAGAGGCTTTGAATTGTGGCTATACTTCTCCAGACGGGAGAGGCGCAACCCAGATTCCTATTACCAACATATTTCCTAGTGAGAACCTTAGTCCAAAGGGCTTTGTCATCGTTCTTAAACCTCCAATTCAACTTTGCCATAGAAACTTGGCTCATAAGACTCAAACTAAGAATGCCTAAACCACCCAAGTCCTTAGGTTTTGCAACATTCTCCTAACTGACCGCATGAATCTTCCTATGATCTGGAGAAGGACCCCAAAGAAAATTTCTGTTTATTTTATCTACGGTATTAGAGACTCCTTTGGGGAGGGCGTAACACTGCATCACATAAGTCGGAATGGCTGCATTAACGGCCTTAATTAGGGTAGCTCTACCAGTCAAAGATAAGACTTTAGATTTCCAACCAGAATGACTTTGTCTATAATGATTTGGACAGAGTTCCACGAAATCCTAGAGTTATGAAAGCTACAACCAAGGTAGGGCCCAAGAACATTTGTGTGGGAGAAAAGTAGAATATTTGCCAACTGGTCTTCTATGCTAGTGTCAAGATTACTGTTGGTTAATATTCAGGCCAAAAATAGAACAAAAGTATTGAAGGATCTCTTGCACAACCATGCCCAAACAGCAAGAGGTCATCGGCGTAGAATAAATGTGAAAGACCTGGACCTCTTCTAGACTATGATAGCACGCCTATTCTCTGAACAAGCTTTCAAGATAGACATGAACAAGTATTCCATGCATAGGATGAAAACATATGGAGACAAAGAATCTCCCTACTGAATACCTCTTGAAGGTAAGAAAGAGTTAGAAATCCAACCATTAAGGAGACAGCCGTGGATGAGGAAGCATATAGTAATACAAGACATGATAAGATTGATCCGAGGAATGGGAAAGTTGAAGAGGTGTAGGATTTTAGAAATAAAACCCCATTCATGGCTATCGAGGGCCCTTTTCTAGATCCAATTTGATCACCATACTACCCAACTTTCCTCTCTGATTTTTGCCGCGATTAATCACCTCTTGAGCAATAATCACATTATCTGTGCCACGGATCCCAGGGCACAAATGTAGTCTGGAAAGGAGTAATAAGATCATCTAGTAAGGGCCTAAAGACCAAGGTTTTGATGATGAGTTTGTTGATGGTGTTGCACAATCCAATAGGTTTAACATGGTTCACAGCTTCTAGTTTAAACACCTTAGGAATGAGACACAAGTAGGTATCGTTTAAGACTGGCTCAAGCTTACCAGAAGAAAAAGCATCTAGCACGACTTTGTGAACTGAATTTCCCACTAGGTCCCAGCACCTCCGAAAGAAACCAGGGTGGACACCATCAAGACCCGGGGATTTCCAAGGTTTAAGAGACCATAGAGCCTTTTTAACCTCACCCAAGGGGGGAGAGGCCGAAAGGCTTTGATGGGAAGAAAAATCAATGGAGAGGAACTCTAGGTTAACTAAGGAGGGCCTAGAGTCGAGGATTCTATCGGTGGAGAACAGCTCGGAGAAATGATTCAACAAATGCTTGTTAACACTAGCTTCATCAAACATCCATATACCATCATAATCCTTTAGGGCATTGATACGGTTACATCTCCTCTTTAGAGTCGAAGGTGGTAGAACTTGGTATTCCTACCCCATATTACCGAAATTTTTTCCATTCCAAACTTTACATTTTGAGGCAAATGTTCTTCCTAATAAGGAAGAAAAATGGTACAATAGTCTGCAGCATTACAAATGTACAAGGTATTGAAATAATTGTTGATGCAGAACAAGTGGCCAAGACATTTTTCGAGCAACTGAGCCAGCAAAAGTCAAATGAAAGAAGAAATCGAGAGATTGACTATGATTTGTTTTAGAATTTTCCATTATTTTCTTTTTTAGAATTTTCCATTTTAGTGCCGCTTGTTTTGGCACGTTAATCTTTTCTTAGTTATGCTGCTAATTTTAATTTCCTTTATTATTAGTCTTGGTGGGCAAGAATAACCTAAATTACTAATTTCCTATTAGGGTTTATTCTCCGACCAGATTTAAAAGCTTTCTACTAGTATAAATAAGGGGTGAGCAAAACGGTTCATATTCAATTCATCAATAATATTCAAAATTTCTTTCTCATCCTTGTGGATTCAAGGATCTTGCTCATGGATTCGTGTGTTTTATCTCGTTTGCTAGAACGCAATCTAGATTTTACGATATTTCATTGCGTCAAGTGGTATCAGAGCAAATATTTGCATAGCTCAATGGCACAAACCCAAGCAAATTGCACAAACCCTGTTGACGATGATCGTGGGGTCGATGCCTTGTGAGAAGCTTTTGAGAGATAACAACAGTTGAATGAGAATCAAGAACTGCTTGTTGGATTGCGACTCAATGCTAACAACATGCCACCAGCGATTGATTGGGAGCGCACCGAAGGATTTGCCCAAGGACGGCCTATTAACCAGGATCGGGTGCGTGTTGAGAGATTTGCCCGAGGCCAGCTTGTTGTCCAAAATGTTGGGCAACATCCTACTCGTTATCCTTATGATAGTGAGGAATCAAAACCTGATGTTGAAGAAGAGTATGAAGGTCATCAACCAAGGTGGCAACAACAATGGATCGAGGATTATCGACTAAAAGTAGATATTCCTCAGTTTAATGGGAATTTATATATTGAGGATTTCCTTGACTGGCTCTCGAAAATTGAACGGTTCTTTGAAATAATGGAGGTTCCCAAGTCAGAGATGATGAGACTTGTCGCATACAAGTTGAAAAATGGCGCTGCGGTATGGTGGGATCAACTACAAAGGAATAGACAACGACAAGGAAAGACACTTATTAGAACCTAGCGTAGAATGAAGCAGCTTCTTATGAATAAATTTCTTCCACCGGATTATGAGCAACATCTATTCCAGTTATACCAAAATTGTTTGTAGGGTTTCAAATCGGTGTTTGATTATACGACGAAATTCTCTCGACTTTCAAATCACAACAATCTAAATGAGACCGAAGGTCAGCAAATAGCCAAATACTTAAATGGGTTGAAACTATCCATTCAGCAGAAGATTGGGCTGCAAGTCTTATGGACCGTAGAGGAGGCTCATAACATGGCTCTCAAAGCCTAACAGTTGGAGCAAAAGCCAACATATTCAGGGTATCGCCACAACCCTACTGACTCTCCGTTTCCTAATTCTACTACTTTTACAAAAGGAAAAGAAATACAATCCACAACTCCAACAAACCAACCAAGAGATGGTAATCAAGCAATCAGTTAAACAACAAGGATGCACCAAGAAATCCAAACCCCTATGCCAAGCCAACAATCGACAAGTGTTATAGGTGCGGCAAGCCAGGCCACCGCTCCAATGTTTGTCCAGATCTTCGACCGGTAAATTTGGTAGAAGAAGATGACACCGATACAGGAGAGGTTGCAGAATATGAGAATGATTTTTATGATGGTGCTGAGTTCGCAGAAGAGGATGATGAACGAGTCAACTGTGTAGTGCAACGAGTGCTGTTCGCGCCAAAAACAGAGGACCTTAGTCAACATCACAATATCTTTCTGTACTTTTGTTAAGCCAACCGAAAGATTTGTGATCTAATTGTTGAATACTGGAAGTTGCAAGAATTTTGTCGCAAAGAGACTAGTAGATCATCTAAGGCTATCAACCAAACCTCACCCATCTCCATACAGTATTGGTTGGATCAAGAAGGGCCCAAGAAATGAGATTTTAAGAGAAAAGTTGAGTTACTGCAAAAGGGGCATATTCGTGAGAGCCTCAACCCATGCGTCGTCCCTACCTTATTGACGCTAAAGAGAGATGGGCGTTAGAGGATGTGGGTAGACAACAGAGCTATCAAGTATCAACAAAATTATGATCAAATACAGGTTTTCAATTCCTCGCTTGGATGATATGCTGGATATGCTTGAAGGATCAAAATGGTTTTTAAAAATCGATCTACGAAGTGGGTATCACCATATACGCATTCGACCGGGAGACGAGTGGAAGACAGTATTCAAAACTAAGGATGGCCTTTACGAGTGGTTGGTTATGTCATTCGACCTTTTTAATGCTCCTAATACTTTTATGAGAGTTATGAATCAGGTATTGAAACCCTTTTCTGAAAAATTTGTAGTCGTCTATTTTGATGACATCCTAATCTACAGTAAATACGAGAAGGAGCATGTGGAGCACTTGCGACAAGTATTGTTGATCCTGCAGGAAAATAAGTAATACATCAACTTCAAAAAGTGCAATTTCTTGCTAATCGCCTTTTGTTCTTGGGATGTGGTTGGTGCTAACAAAATTCATGTTGACGAAGATAAAGTGTAAGCAATTCGAGAATGGCCAACATCTAAGACTGTTGGGGATGTTCGGAGTTTTCAATCTCATGGGTTGGCCACTTTCTACAAGCATTTCATTTGGAACTTTAGTACTATTATGGCACCAATCACAGAGTGCATGAAGAAAGGAAGATTCTTGTCGGGTGAAGATGTTGAGATGAGTTTTGCCGTGATCAAAGAGAAGTTGAGCACAACACCAGTATTAGCTCTGTCGTGTTTTGAAAAGGTCTTCGAAGTGGAGTGTGATGCTAGTAGAGTAGGCATTGGAGCCGTTCTGTCACAAAAAAGAAAATCAGTAGCTTTCTTTAGTGAGAAGCTAAGTGAAGCTCGACAAAAGTGAAGTAAATATGATCAAGAATTTTATGCCGTGGTTCGTGCTTTAAAGCATTGTAAGCACTACTTGATAAAAGGGAGTTTGCGCTTTATACCGACCATCAGGCTTTGAAATTTATTAACAGTCAAAAACATCTGGACAGTATGCATATTCGATGGTCTATCTTCCTTCAAAAGTTTTCTTTCACCATTCGGCACAAGTCAAGGGTTTTGAAACGAGTTGCAGATGCATTGAGCTGCCAATCTAATTTGCTAATAACCTTGGCTTATGAAGTTGTGGGCTTTGAAGTCTTCAGGGTGTTGTACAACGATGATGCGGATTTTATAGAGATCTGGGCTAAGAGTGTTGAGATGCAGCCTGTTAGTGATTTTCATATAATTGATGGGTATCTATTTCGAGGTAATCGACTTTGCATTCCCAAGACTTCACTGCGAGAAAAGTTAATTCGAGACCTACATAGTAGAGGATTGAGTGGGCACTTGGGAAGAGACAAAACTGTTACAAGCTTGAAGGAGCGGTACTTCTGGCTTCAGTTAAAGAGAGATATTGGCAATTTTATAAGGCGTTATACGTGTCAGGTATCTAAAGGCCAATCTCAAAATATTGGTCTTTATATGCCTTTACCCGTTCCTAGCAATATATGAGAGAATTTGCCATGGATTTTGTGTTGGGCTTTTCTCGTACCCAGCAAAGAGTTGATTCTATGTTTGTGATTGTTGATGGGTTTTCTAAGACGGCTCATTTCATTCCTTGCTAGAAGACGTCAGACACCTTTCATATAGCTTGATTGTTCTTTCGGGACGTGGTTCGTTTGCATGGAGTTCCTCAGACGATTACATTTAACCGAGATATGAAGTTTCTTAGCCATTTTTGGGTGACCTTGTGGAAGATGTTTGACACATCACTAAATCGCAGTTCGACAACACACCCCTAAACAGATGGTCAAACAGAAGTTACCAATCGAACATTGGGCAACTTAATTCGCAGCATCTGTGGGGATAAGCCGAAATAGTGGGATTACACTCTGCCACAAGCTGAGGTTGCCTATAACAGTGTCGTTCACAATGCAGCTGGGAAATCACCTTTCTCTTTGGTATACATGACACCTCCAAGACATGCGGTGGATCTAGTTCGACTACCGCGAGCCCCATATGTGAGTGTTACTGCTAAAACCATGGCTAAACAAGCTCAAGAAGTGCAGGAAGTGGTGAAGCAAAAGTTGGAAGAAACCAATGCCAAGTATAAAGAAGCAGCCAATAAACACAGGCGCACCAAAGTATTTATGAAAGGAGATTCAGTTATGGTGTTTTTGCGCAAGGAAAGGTTTCCAGTGGGAACTTATAATAAGCTGAAACCTAGAATATATGGTCCGTACAAAGTATTGACAAAGATTAGTAACAATACCTATGTGATTGATTTGCCTGAGGACATGAAAATTTCCAAGACCTTCAACGTTGCTCATCTGTTTGAGTATCACGCAGATGAGTCGCTCTATCCAGATTTGAACTCGAGGTCGAGGTCGAGTTCTCTCCAAGCAAAAGGGACTGATGCAGAACAAATAGCCGAGACATTTTTAGAGCAATTGAGCCGGCAAAAGTCAAATAAAAGAAGAAATTGAGAGATTAACTATGATTTGTTTTAGAATTGTCCGTTATTTCCTTTTTCAGAATTTTCCATTTTAGTGCCGCCTGTTTTGGCACATTAATGTTTTGCTAATTGTGCTGCTAATTTTTAGTTTTCTTTATTATTAATCTTGATTGACAAGAATAACCTAAATTACTAATTTTCTATTAGAATTTATTCTCCTACTAGATTTAGAAACTTTCTACTAGTATAAATAAGGGTGTAAGTCTAAAGGTTCATATTTAATTTATCAATAATATTCAGAATATCTTCCTCATCATTGTGGATTCAAGGAATTTGCTCGTGGATTCGAGTGTTTATTTCGTTTGCTAAAACGCTATCTAGCCTTTGTGATATTTCACTGCGTCAATTGTGTTGCCTGCCGAATAACCAGCCATGAAAAGGCCTCCATGCAAGCAAAAAAAAAAGGAAAGAAATGATAGTGCAGCATTACTTATGAGGGTGTGAATGATATTCTTGCCGGCCGAACACCCAGCAAATAGAAAGACTCCAATGTCATGCAAGCATAACGTGGTCTTCTTTACAAACACTAACAACGTAGAGTAGCTCATCAGTTTCTTCTCAGTAGAGCGGTACAAGCATATATAGTTACCGGTTTCCAACTAAATCAATGAAAGAACATCTATCAAGTACAACAGCTTTGATGATAATGATAACAAGTTGATAAACGCACATAAGTTTATTTATAAAAAATAAAAAATTGAATACGCCCTTTCAACGCATCAATTTCAACTCAGTAAACTGGAACCACAGTTTAATAGAAAATTATCAAAAGAGAAAGAACCGATAAACTTAATTCCATTCAACGCCACAGTTATCCAACTGAAATAAAGACGGGTAAAAAAAGTAATAAGAAAAATCATACTTGTCAACATTCTGCTCATAAATTCTGGCCTGAAATCCGTTCCCGAATATCTGAACGTCCCCGATAGAGACATCTCCGTCCACATCTTTCGGGGGTGATGCGTTTATGTCGAAGAGCCCGGCTCGACTTCGCAATCTCTCACTCCTATTGCTCAACAGACACTTGAAGCATTTCCATTCTCTAGATTTCTGGTCTACCTTTGTCCCCAAACACCTCATGTGAAACCCTCTTCCACAACCACAACACCACAGCATGTCTCCATCCACCCCGGCGCCTTTTCCACACGAACCGCACAGCTTCCCCCCAAGGTCGCCGGAAAAAACCCCATCTTTTTCCGCCGCTGGGGGGGGCTCGTCGGTGGTGAGGGTTTCGCGAGGAGAGGACAACGGAGTCTCGTTGAGATCGATCTCGAAGGGAAACGAGCGCGTCCCAAGTTGCACATTGGTCTCCGGTTGGGGTAATTTTCCGAACTCCATTGTTAAACAGGAGGTTTCGAGCTCGAATTCGATTCAATTCTCGAAAACAGAAAAGGCATTATACACATATATACGTATATGTACGAAAAAGATTCGATCTTCTGGAGCTGAAATGTGAGAAAAGAGAGAAGAATATAGGGAGATTCGCAATCGAAGGGATGAGAATGAAGAAGATCAGTTCGGAGAAGTGGTTTCTGAACGCCGACTGTTTTGATTCCGGCACCGACTGAGGGAAGTGCGACGAGGCGAAGTGTAACGGATCAAAGAGAGAGAGGGGAGAGAAAGAGACGTCGAGGACTGGGGAGAGAGGACCAAAGTTGAAAGTTGAAACAAACTGTTTTGTATCGGAGCGAAGTTGAGACCTGGTTCGGGTCTCGAGAATTGTGAAAGGGATTTCTTCCGTTTCTTGTGAAATGACGGGATTGCCCTCGTCAGTTGGATTTTTTGAGAGAGAAATAAGTAAAATGTTCGCCAATGTTTGGCCTAACTAACTTTTTTTTTTTAAATTTTTTTTGTTTAGAAGCTTTTTAAAAAGTTTATATGTTTGATTTTTTATTATAATTCATTAAAATTTTCATATATTTTTATATTTACTTTTTATAAAAATATCAAAAAATCAAAAAATTTAAAAAAAATTAAGCCAAACACAAACGAAAGGGGAAAAAAAGAAAAATAAATAAAAAGCTTGCTGAGCTTGTGTTTGGTTTTGTTTTTTTTTTAAAATTTTTTTGACTTTTTAACTTTTTTATAAAAAATAAATATAAAAAAATATTTTAAAAATTAATTTATTATAATAAAAGGTCAAATAAATAAACTTTTTTTAAAATTTTTTTAAAAAAAATAGACACTTAAAAGTGGCTCTAATAGTTACACTTTTAAACAAGTGATATCATTATTTAATAATACAAAATTATGTAAATCTTATTATTTAATAATCTATTATTGTGGCATTTGAAATAGTTTTTATGTGTTTTTCATAAGACTTTAAAAAATAAAATAAATGAACAAATTTATAAAATTCATCTCGTAATGTGAAATTAAAAAAATAGATTTTTTTGTATAACAAAATTAAACAAGACGGAAAAAAAGCTTCAACGTTTTTTATAAGACTTGTTTTTGGTTTAATGGACTTTTTTTCAATCTTAATCAAAATTTATTTGTTTCATCATGATAAATTAAAAAAATAAAAAATAAAAAACTATACAAAAAAATCAAAATAAGATAAAAATACCTTAACAAAAAAAAGAATTAAAAGCCTACCTAAACATAGGGGTAAGTAATTTACTAACATCCTATTTATAATGTTTAAAAATTTTGACTTAAAAAAAACTTTAATTGCTTTAGGAAAGAAAAAAAAAAAGATTGTTTACGATAATTTATTTTGGCTAGCTTTTTTTTTTTTATTTTTTGTTAAAACATCTATGTTTTCTGTCGTACCGTACCAAAAATAATTATTTAAATTTTTATTTTAACTACTAACTCGTAGAATAATGGCTAAATACGATTATAATTTATTTATGAAAAGAGAATCTGATTTAATTTGTAATTTTATTTAAACTAAAAAATTAAGAAAGTCAAAAATTTAAAATTTGAATGAGAAAGAGATTCTTAAGGCTTAAAATCATCCATAACCATTAATTCTTAATTTTATTCAAACTCGACCTTACTTTTATTGGATTCAATCTAATTCTATTGCGACTTCAAGATCGACTGACATACTCTATCTAAGTTTTTAGCACGGATCGTCCGGAGTACGACCCGTCTTAACAAAGTATAGAGTGTCTTACCTCATATATAAAAACACAGATATAACAATTGTATGATCTCGGTTTCACAATCACATAAAGTAAAAACGAAATTAGATAATCAAATTAAAAGCCCGTTGATCAAAACGTCAACGTTTCAAATCATACAGCGAATAGAATCTAAAATAAAGAATAAGCAAACGAGTTTAAACTATTTCTAAGAATACCGAATAGGGATTCATCATCCCTTAAAAGAAAAAAAAGTTTAACCGCTCATGCTGCGACTAGAAAGCATGAAAAATTAAAGAATAGCAAAGCCTTGAGTCTCCATGACTTCTTAGCACGTCCCAAGCCTTCCATATTAGCCTCCTAGCTTCCCTCGATCCGTCGCCTTCTGAAAATCTAAGGTTCTCAATTATGAATCCAAGCCACCTATTTATAAGTGAGCTTTTTGCCGCAATCTCAGTCTTCAAGTGAAACTCAATATGCGCACCCAAGTCCGGACGCTGGATACTTTGTCCGAATGCTTTTATGCTCCACCCGGACGCAATTCTTTCTACCAACATTTTGTCCGGACGTTCGTCAGGACGTAATCACCACAAAAACTTTTTCGTCCGGACGCCATTTGGACGCAATTCTTACTAGACACATTTTGTCCGGACGCTGGATTCGTCCGTCTGAACGCAACTTTATGTAAATTTCCATTTTGTCCCTGTTCTCCGTTTTGTCTCATTTTACACCATTTTCTCCTCAAAGCCACTCCCGATAATGCTGTTCAAAAAATATTACAAAACAATTTATTAAACATATTTTAGAGGCTTAGCGTAGTGTATTTTGCAAAATAAGATCTGCACTTTTACGTACCGATCTCACACCCAACTTACACTTTGCTAGTTCTTGAGTAAAGCAAAAATAAAAGACAATTAAACTAACCTAATTAAAGTATATTTTCATAAGATATACGATTTCACTTAGCATATACAATAAGCCTTTAAATTCCCAGGTTGCCCCTAATGGACAAGTTATAGTTTCGTGAGGGTTTTCAGAGATGACATCTATAAACATCAACCACGTGAATTTTGAAAAACTTAAATTAAATTTGTGAATTTTATACCCCCGACAATTAATTTGTACAGTTTTCTAGTTACTACCATCCGTACAATCAACTTTCCATAGACGTGGACTCAGTGTGTGCGAAACCTCAGCTACGTGCCTCAGTATCATGCTTATGAACGTTTAAAGTTTGAACTTCTGTTAAAATTATGTCTCAACTTCAATTCTCACTTGATATCGCTCACAATTAAACACTCAAAAACAAGTTTATATATAGGTGCACTTGTGGTATGCGGCAGAGTTTATGTTAAACAAATCAAATATATTTTACATACTTTTGACACGAAAAGATGTTGAAATAAAAAAAATTACTTAATATCGTGATTAGAATGGCAATTGCTGAGAATATACGAAGTGCTTCACTCGCATTTTCAATCAATTATTTCCATGCATTAAATCATGTCATTTTTTGAATCAAATAGGTTTTTATTTTTTGTTGAAGCGTTAGGTAGGAAAATGTATATTTGTGCTAGGGTTAAATATATATAATGTCCTGGAACATGTTAATTCTTAAACATCACTCAATTCTCTATTTTCTTCAATTATTGCTCACATTCACCATTTTCAAAGCCAACTTTTCATTTTGTATCACACAAAATTCTATATTTTGTCATTCAGTTAATCATTGCTTTTTTTGGTACCACTCAATTGTCATTTTTTTTCTTTTTTTTTTCAATTCTTTCATACTTTCTTTTTTTCTTAATTTTTTTCTTCTTTTTTTATAGACTTTTTCACATTTTTTAATTACAGACTTTATCATACCCATATAGTCACTTAACCTGTTCACATGACATTTTCAGATATAATAGAAAATAAAAAAAAAGACTTACATGTAAAAGGCTAAAAAAGGGGGACTATGATCAATTGAATACAAAAAATACAAAAATAATCAAATATAGAAACATGGCCTAAAATTATTTTCCAATTTTGACATAGTCCTTTGTATGGTCCTTATTTTTTTTTTTAAATTCAAATGAGTTTTATAATGATATTCTTCATTTTAATCTAAAATAAATGAATGGCGAGATTATCTAATGACAAATGTATATACAAAAAATAAAATATCATACGAGTAAATGTAGAAAAATTTCTTAGAAAAGAATAATAGTTTCAAAAGCTCGCTAAGGGTTAAGTCCCTACCTTTTTTGTTTTTCAAGTTGTTCTTACTATCAATATTTATTAGCATAAAAATTAAATAAGTAACTGAGTGTGCAGTGCATCAAAGGTGAATATATAAGTCCATAGTCAATTTTTCATAAAAAAATTAGCAATCCAAAAAATCGCACACCTTAATTTATTCAGGATACATGATTCACAATTCCAATTAAATTTCTCAAAAACAATTTTTTTTAATTTAAACAAAATCTAAACTGATAAAGTGAAACGCCTATCCCCCCAATTTAAACTATCAAATGTCCTCATTAAATGAGAACAGACATAGAATGCAAAAATAAGAGGGTATAAGATTTCACATAACTTGAAAAGTTTGAGAAAAATATTTATTCTGAAAAATGATAGTGTCAAGTATCCACAAAAGATATTAAAACATTTAAGAACATAATAACTAATATTCACATGATAATGAAACGAAACAATAAAAAAATTAACACTTAAAGAAAGTAATGAAAACCTGGGTTTCCTCCTAGAAGAGTTAAGTTTAGCATCTTCAGCCAAACGTGGTGACAGGTCAGAAGTTTAACTTTTTCTGTAGCTGAAGGGGTGGCAGCTAGTCCTGTAAGTGTGGACTGAAGGGCAGTCGATAATGGCTATCACGTAGTGGTCAATGGTAAACCGCAAGTAAAAAGAGGTGATGCACAAGAAAAAAGATGTGGTGGCTCAAATCCATCATTCCAAGGAGGAACGTCTTTGTGAGGCGTTAGCTTACACAACTCAATGGCACCTATAGGTTCTCGAGCGAGGTTATGGAGAGGTGTCTCAGTAGTCAGGGTCTCAATCATGTCTACTGAAAAGCAATCTTTCTCGTTCAAGAGTTGGTGGTAGTTGTAAAAAAATATTTAACTTCATATGCATATTCCCAAATGATATATCTATTATTTCAGTCCTACAATTAATACAGGCATTGGTCATAGCCAAAAAGGGTCGACCCAATATGAGAGAAATTTACTTTTTCGGGTTATGTAGTGGCTCCATTTCAAGGACGAAAAAGTCAATAGGGAACAACAACCCATCAACCTAGACAAGGACGTTCTCTATTATGCCATGTGGGATTTTGGTAGATCTATCAGCCAGCTGAAGGGTGATTGGTGTGGGCTTCAAATCTCCCAAATCAAGTTTTTCATATACTGAGTAAGGGAGTATATTGATATTAGCCCCCAAATCAAGGAGTGCTCTATCGATTGGATGATTTTCAATGACACACGAGATGGCAGAAGCGCCAGGGTTCTTGAGCTTAAGGGGAGTGTTATGCGTGAAAATGGAGCTCACTTGCTCAGTAAGACGAACTTTCTTAGGGATATTCATACGATCCTTACGCTATTGGGTACAAAGGTCCTTAAGAAACTTAGCATAGGACGAGAGTTGCTTTATAGCATCAAAAAGAGGGAGGTTAACCTTAACTTGCTTAAACACCTCAATAATATTTTTTTATGATTTCTCCCTTCTTTGAACAAGGAGAAGGTGAGTTAAGACGAGATGGGAAGGACACACTGAGTCCCGAAGGGGCTACTAGCGAGGTTGAAAGAGAAGAAGGGGAAGGGACAGGTACAGCAGTAGATGCTGGGGATGTAGAAGGCGTGACAGGTGGGTCGGTGTTTGAGCCATCAGACAGCTCTGGGTCTCTAAGGAGTGCAGGTGCTACTGACTTTACAGGACGGGTCTCCACTTTTCGTCCATTCTGTAGGGTCAAAACTGCATTCACTTGTCCATGGTGGGTACTCACAACTTGTTGATTCTAGGCTACATACTAACCTTTAGAGTCACTCATCAGCTGACTTGGTAATTTGCCCTCCTCTCGACGATTGAGGGCGGCAACTAGCTGCCCGACTTGGGTCTCTAGTTTGGCATTAGACTGAGAGTGTGAGTGCAGAAGGTGAGTGTTTGCCTCTAGTTCTTGTAGGGCTTGCAATACTCGCCCCTCAAAAGTTGAGTTTTAAGGATGGGCTGGCGAGACTGGTTGTGGAATATGAGGTGCATAGGCTGGAGGATTATAAGTGTTGGGATATACGGGCCTAGGCAGTGGTGCTGTTATGTTATCCTGATTGGGTTGCTATCGCCAAGAGAAATTGGGATGATTTCTCCATCCCAAGTTATATGTGTTCGAGAATGGGTCATTATCCGGTTGGGAGAAACCTTGTGCCGCATTAACTTATGCTTGCACGAATTTAGGGTATTGGGCAGCGACTGGGCAATCGGTGATAGAGTGGGCTGGACTAGTGTAAATGTACATGGGCCTGTAAAGGTGGGGGTGGAACAGCAGATGCTGTAGTTGAACCTTTGGACATAAGCTGACTTAAAGTCTGTGTCAGGGTGGCAACTAGGTTGGGTGTCTGAGAAACCTCTTATATGCCTCGAACTTTCGAGGTGAAAGAAACTATAGATCAATCTATATGAGAAGTTAAGGCTTAGTGCTGTGAGTTTTCACTCAAGCTCTCAAAAAGAGTCCAAGCCTCATTTTGGTTTTTTAACATAAAGGTTGCACTACAAGAGGTGTCTATGAATTAACAGTGTTGAGGAGTCAACTAGTCATAAAAGCATTGGACTAGTTGCCATTTTGGCACCTGATGATGAGGACAAGTTCTAATAAGATTCTTAAGACATTCCCAAGTCTCGTAGAAGGTTTCGCCGTCGAGTTGAGTAAAACTTGTGATGGCACATCTAATTTGGTTGATCTTGCCTATAGAAAAATATTTTTTAAGGAATTCTTATTGAAGTTTAGCCTAAGTAGTGATCGTGTTCGATTCTAAAGAGTTAAACCAGTATTTGGCTTTATCTTTGAAGGAGAATGGGAACAGTTTCAATTTATGGGCATCATCAAAGAAGTTACTGATTTTGACTGTTGAGCAGATTTTTAGAAATTCATCATTATTCTTGTATGAATTCTCATTACTCAAACCACAAAAAGATGGAAGCATTTGAATGATATTTGTCTTAATTTCATAGTGCGTGGCTCCAATCGCAGAGGGCTGGATGCAAGATGATGAACCGAACTCTAAAGGAGTAAAGTACTCGATCAGATATTCAATATGAGGATATACATGTTGTTGTTGGTCAGCCATGGTGGTAGATGCGGTGTGTGAATTGAGCAAAGCTTTTAGGGCTGTCCGAAAAGTACGTTTAATTTCAGGGTCAAAAGAAGCTAAAATTGGACTAGAAGATCGGAGGCTGAGCATGCACAAAAAAAATACTGGGGAAGGGCTACAAGCCCCTTAAATCTAGTTTTCTTTGATTGAAAGCAAAAATAAAAATTAAAACTCCCAGTGCGTGGATAGTGATGATTCTTTTGATTGTCTTTACGCCTGTTTGTTCCAACTCCTGCTTGTCGTCGATCTTCGAAAAACCTGAAAAATGAAGAATTGTAATTCACCGCAGTATTATAGTAACTAGAAAATTAAGAACAAAAATATTTACTGAATAAATTGTAATCATGATTTAATCCTCAACTACGGCGCCAAAAATTAGTTTGTGTCGTACCGTATTAAAAATAATTATTTAAAATCTTATTTTAACTACTAACCCGTAGGATAATGGCTAATGTCTAGATATCGTCCACATGAATTTGAATGTGATTATAATTTATTTATAAATATTTTATTAATGATTTTCTTTAAGGAAAGAGAATCTGATTTGATTTATGATTTTATTTAAACTAAAAAAACTAAAAAAGTCAAAGATTTAGAATTTGAATGAGAAAGAGATTCTTAAGGCTTAGAATCCTCCATAACCATTAATTCTTAGTTTCATTTAAACTCTAATTTATCTTTATTCGATTCAATCCAATCCTATTACGACTACAAGATCGATAAAGTATCAAGAAAATAAGCTTGAATCCAAATCTAGCATACTCTATCTAAGTTTTTGACACGAATCGTCCGGAGTACGACCCGGCTTAACAAAGTATAGAGTATATCACCTCAGATACAAAAGCACAAATATAACAGTTATATGATCTCGGTTTCACAATACAGAAAGTAAAAATGGAACCAGATAATCAAATTAAAAAGCTCGTTGATCAAAACGTCAACGTCTCAAATCACACAATGAATTGAATCCAAAATAAAAAAAATAAACAAACGAGTTTGAACTACTTCTAAGAATACCGACTAGGGATTCATCTCCCCTTAAGAGCAGAAAAAGCTTAGCCGCTCATGTTGAGACTAGAAAGCATGAAAAGTTGAAGAAGAACAAAGTATTGAGTCTCCGTCTTCGACTTCTTGACACATTCCGAGCCTTCCAAATTGGCCTTCTAACTTCTCTCGATCCGTCGTCTTTCGAAAATCCAAGATCCTCAATTATTAGCCCAGATAACCTATTTATAAGTGAGCTTTTCGCCACAATCTCAGTTTCTAGGTGAAACTCAATCTGCGCGCCCTGCCTGAACACTTTTATGATCCGTCCGGACGCAATTTTTTTTGTCAATATTTTGTCCGGACGTTCGTCAAGACGTAATCATCATTAAAACTTTTTTGTTTGGACGCCGTCTGGACGTGATTCTTACTGGACATATTCCATTCGAACGCTGAATTCGTCCATCCGTACTCAACTTTTATGAAAATTCTCATTTTGTTCCTCTTCTCCGTTTTGTCTCGTTTTACATAATTTTCTCCTCTAAGCGACTCCCGATGATGCTGTTGACAAAAACTCTACGAAATAATTTATTAAATATATTTTTGAGGCTTAACGTAGTGTATTTTGCCGAATAGAATCACTATTTTTACGTACCGATCAATCTAAAATGTTTTTTTTTCTTTTTAAGTTGTGGTGTTTAGAATATAGTAATTTAGAATAGTAGTTCTAAAAAATCTATTGACATGACTTTTTTATTTTTGAGAATATAGTTAACTTTTTAATCAAGAGTACTGCAATTATTTTATTTAAAAAAAATTAAAAGTTAGCCGAGCAACTCAATGATTTTCAGCAGTTGATCAATCAGTTGAATACTATGAAAATGGTTTTGGATGACAAACTACAGACTCTACTTCTATTGAGTTCCTTACCGTATAGTCGAAAAAACACTAGTTGTGATAATTCGTAATTCAGCACCGAATGGCGAAGTCACCATTGATATGGTGAAAGACAACATGTTCAATGAAGAAACAAGACGAAAAAGTAGGAAATTACAACCGAGTCGCATGCCTTGATCACACACAAGAGAGGGAAAAGTACAAACAAAATATTCTCCAACAGTGACAGGTCAAGAAGCAAATCAACAGAGAAATCTCAGTCTAGAAATAAGATTTAATGATATTATTATGAAAAACAAGACACGTGAAAAAGAAACAAAGAAATCTAAAAATGGATCAGAAATAGGACAAGTTTAACGCTCAAAATAGTGCATATATAATAACAAATATTCTACCTAAGGATAAAAATTATTCTTGCAGAGAAGCAACTGGTATGATTAATCTCCCCACATAAGACATAAGAGGAGTTCGTTGGGTATACGCCCCATTTTAGAGTGACCCAATTAAAAAGTTATTCTATTAAGAAAGTAATTTAAAAATAAAAAGCTTTAAAAATATCTTGAATGGGTAAAAGTTGCTTATTGATTTATTAGCTTATTTTTTATCGTAAATTTTTTGTCTTTAATGATTTTTTTAATTATTTTGCCAAATTATTATATTTTTTAGACTCCTCACACTGAGACGAACAGGAAAAATTATTATTTTTAATTAAAATATAAAAAAATGTTCAGAAAAGACAAAAAAAGAAAAATTAAGTCAATAAGCCAATTGAATGTTACTTATTTTCGTCTTTAGTAGATGCTTTTCATTTTTTGATCAAAATTTTTTACTCTTTGAATTTATCTCATCAAGACGATTTGAAAAATAAAAAAATTTAGTCAAAAATTAAAAAAAAATTAGAAAAATAAAAAATAAGCAAAAAGTTGCTTATTTGCCCATGCATGGCCAAAGTCATATTCTTCTAAAATTGTGTTGATTTTAGTAATCCAATTTTAAATTGAAAATAGCATTAATTAATAGGTTGGCTATATAAAGTCACTTAAGGCCATTCGGTGGTGCAATTAGAAGAATCCTCCAGAGAAATCGTAATTAATGTGAGATCAATAGCAATTCAGGAATGAAATTAGAGAGGTACTTAATCGGAGGGAGTCGGTTGCAGCGGTGTGCCGTTTTGAAGGACGATGGAGGAATAGTTCACTTTTTGTATGGATGGTAAATTAAATGCAAACGATGTGAAATTTTAAAGGCATTTTTTTCTGCACTTGGTTCTTGTTATCTCATGGTATCAATTGCTAACCGTTGAGATCTAAATATATATTTAATTACTTAGTTGAAATCCATTTTATGGTGACATGTATTAAATATATTTTTTTATTCTAAAAATATTATTTTTTTATGTTGTCATTTTTTGAGTACTTAGGGAGTAAATTGTGTAAACTCGTATTTTAATATGGTAAAGATTTGAAATTGGTCTTTGGTTCCGTTATTTTTTTTTTCTTAAAGATTTTTGATGCAAAATTTAGTGTCTTTGTAATTTGTTTGATTGTCTATTTATATTGCTATTGCTAATCTCATATAAGCAAGTACAAAAAAAATATTTATTTCGTAACAAATTATTTTAATTATTGTTTTCTAAATTGCATATCAATAGTGACGTGATGCTATTGTGGCATTAAAGCTTTTCATCCCAAAAATTAAAATTTGAATAACAAAGTGTTAGCCTAAGGGCTTTTTAATTAGATTTTGATAATTTTAATAATTTATTTTTTAATTAAATTGATTTAAAAAGATTATATTTTAATTATTTATAAAAAAATAAGTGTTGATACTTCATGACAAATGAGTCAACACCTTATGTCATTTTGTGTTGACTCTTTGCATTAAATGGGTTGATATTCAGTGTTCTGAATAAGAACGTTTTGTGTTGACACAAATTGATTTTGAGTTGACACATTAAGGCAAAAAATGTTTGAAACTCTCAAGTATGTGGACACCATTGAGAAATTGAGTCGACACCCTAACATATTTGTCTAAAACGTTTTAGGAACTCAGATGAGTTGACACCAAATATTTTGGGTCGACATCCTCAGTATTGGATCAAGATTCATTTTGAGTCCATACTAAATGATCCTTCGGGTCCTAGACTTTGGGTTTTTGGGTTGATACCAAAACACCATCCGAGAAATAAAATGAGTTAGTATCAGAGTTACAAGCCATTTCTCGATTCTAAGTTAAAAGGGTCGACACCAAAACTTGTTAAGTCGACACAAAGTTCCTTGTTAGTATAGTTGGCTATTTTTGGTCTTCGACAAAATTGCCGGTGTTTATACCTCTGTTTTGTTTTATGTATGGTCGAGGGATTTGTCTAGTATTTCTGCTCTCCTCAACGTCGGACTTAGCACCGATGGACTTGCTAGACTTTGTTCGACAAACCCAACAAGGTATACGACCTCACTTGTGCATAATCATTGCATGCTTAATTTGTTTCCTACATAAAAAGCTTTTTATGTTTGCATGCATGGTTTCTAGGGTTGCTTGGGATTTAAGCCTCACTGGCCCTCGTAGAGAGCTTGAGCACCCCTCAACGCTCGAGCGCCTCTCTTTTAGAGAGCAGCGCTCGCTCAGCACTCGCTTGGCGCTTGAGCTTCTATTTGACCACCTTTCTAGAATTGAGCGCTCTTAGGGCGCTCGATAGGTACTTGAGCACCCCTAGTGCCCCTTTGTTTTTTCTAGAGGATAGTGCTCACTTGGGGCTCGCAATGCGCTCAGGTGCTTTATGAGAACACTTGAAGGCGCTTCAAAGCGCTTGAGCCCTTTTGGACAATGAGTCAAATGCGCTCGCAGAGCGCTTGCTTGGTGCTTAAGTGTCAATGTGCGCTCGCAGAGTGCTCGATAGGCGCTTGAGCGCCCAGACTCGCTTCATCAACTAATCATGTTCGAACCATGTTTTGTATATAAGCTTAGTAGTTTCGTCAATAGGTTTAGGAAGTGTCTTTTAAACATTTAAGGAGGTTACTTTATCTCTCTAAGTGGATAGCATTTACTCCTTCATTTTTACTCCATTTTGTAGCAACCTAAGTGTATTTAAGTACATTCAAGAATGTTTCAAATACCTTAGGTTGTGTATTTTCTATAAAATTATATTTTTCATATACACTCATTTTCACATCATTCATACACTTGGCCAGGTTAACTCGGAAACGTCATTAAAAGGTGATTGGGTCGTTGAGCTCGTGGTTACTATAGAATCGATAAGGTACTCGGGGAGCTAAGTCAAGAAGCGAAGTTAGGTCCACATTGGGTAGTGGTTGTAAACCATTTCTCATTATATTTCTTGTACCCTTGTTGATTCATAGTGGAATATTGTGTGTTAATATCGTGGTTTTTATTTCGGGGGTATACCTTAGGGTTTTCACGTTAAATCTCTTGTATTTTGGTGGATGTATTTTTGATTTTTATCTTTGCCTTTAAAGAGTCAAAAAATTTTATTAAAAAGGAAAACTAATTTTTTATTGGCCTATTCATCCCCCTCTAGGCTCAATTCTTCGACTTTTAGCTTTTTCATTCCCTTTGAAAATAAAAATTTTAGGTTGACACTAAATGAAATTGAGTCGACACCAAAACAACCAAGACTGACTAGAAGTTTCTGAGTCGACACCAAACGAAGATGAGTTGGCTCTAAAAGTCCTTAGGCTGACAGTAACTTTCGAAGTCGATACCAAAGTCTCACCTAAAAATCTGAAAAAATGCATTGGGTCAACATCAAACGTTTATGAGTCGACACCACTGTGTGTGTGAGACCCGGACCTGTCTCTTTTTGAGATTTTTATATATGTTGATGCGTTTCTTTCCATATATGTATCTCTGTGTTGCATGGATTATGTTTCCGTTGTAGAACAGCATGTTTTGTAAATGTGTTATACGTGTTAAGCATGCAGAGGTTCGGTTTTGATTGCCTTTTTCAGTTTTCTCTCCCAACGACGACCGCTCGAGCGGTGGGGAGCTTGCTCGAGCGGGCTGGTGGCAGAGTGTTGGTCCAAGAGGGGTCCGCTCGAGCAGTGCTTGGGCGCTCGAGCGGTGGGTCCTTGGCGCGAAAAGCTATAAAGAGAACAAAATATCTTTTTGAGATCTAAAAATATCTTTTCAAAGAAAATCTCTTTCTCTCTTCCTTTTCTCTACCTTCTCTCTAGCTTTCGGGCGGCTCGGGGCTTAGTTTTTGGCGGTTGGACAACAGATATCTGTTGTCGGCGACGTGGGCTTCACATCCATCTGGACGGATTCTCGTTCCAACGAGGCTGGATTTTGAGGCATCGTGCTTTTAGCTGTTTGAGGTAGGATTATAGACCTATTGCTGTTATGAGGATGTTATATGCAATTATATTTATTTTTACCAGGTAGAAATGCATGAAATGCTGTTTACATGTTTTAAACCTTGGTTTATGGGTAAAAGTGAGTTTTACGCATTTTCTCGATTTTATACATGATTCGAATGTGTGGAGATCCGTAGTTTTCAAAATGAGCTTTGAAAACGAGGTATTTTTATGAAAAACATGTTTATAGAGGTTTGGAGCTAACCCTTGGGGTTGAGTTTCAGTTTTGTGAAACTATGTTGTTACATACTTGTAGATCTCCATGTTGATTGATTGAATCCCTTTTTAAATACATGCGATGTAAAACTGTCTTACCATTTTTCGTAGTTGAGCTACGACTGGGTTTTAAATATTATCTATAGATGTACCGGGACAATGGGTTTGTTTGTGATGAGTTGGGCTTCCATTGCTCATCGGTGCAAGTCCAGAAACGTGCGCAGAGTAGGTCCCTATGTGCCTTTGGGTTAGTCCCTGTAAACAAGGTTGGTTGGGTGCTTAGTACCCTCGGCTCAGGTCTGTAAATTGAGTGGCTGATTGGGTGCTTAGTACCCTTGGATGGTGTTCCTGTAAACTAGTAGTTACATTATCGTGACTCCGTATAGAGCTTGTCATTACCTAGCAGGCCTTAAGTGGTAACTAGGATAATGGGAAAGAGTCTATAGTTGTTACCTTGTCTGTGTGTGGCAGAGTCGGTACATAGGATCTCATTTTACTGTGATCTCCTCCGCCGTGTGACCCGAGTGGAGGAAAACTATTTTAATGTTTTATTTTCCTTAGTTGTGTGTTCCGAGTGTGAAAATAATATTTTGATTCCGGTTGTGTGATCCGGGTGAACAAAATCAGGTTTTGGTTACTGTTTTACTTTTACTTTTCCTTAACTGTGACATGATATCTGTCAGGATTATATGCGTAGTTTGAAGGATGAAAATGTGGATTTTATGAGATAAAATCGTTTTGAGGTTCGTGTTGGTTTGATAGAAAACTCGTGATTTTTGAGAGAAAAACCATTTTTAGCTCATGTGGTTGAGCATGTGTGTGTGTAATTACATAGCCTGCTTTACAGCTTTATTGTCTTTTCCTATTGGGCTTCGGCTCGCGGTGTGGGATTTTGCTATAAAAATAGTTTTAGGTGATCACGTGGAGTTGAGCTAGAGGCTTGTGGGGATGGAGAGCTTGCTGTAGTTTTCCAGTTTTGATACATGTACTTACACATGTGATGCCTGTTTTAGATGGCTTGTTTTGTATGCATTTCGGTGATATATTTATTCATGTATGAGTTTGCAGGATTTCTATTTGTGAGAGATAAACTTGTGGATCTTTATCCAAATGTTGTAATATTTTATCGTTGATGGTGTTCCAACTGCATATTTTATTTTCCCAAATTGGTGTTTTTGTGGGCTTTTGCGTGACCCTGGTGTTGGGAGCGTGACAACTTGGTATCAGAGCTCTAGGTTCGAATACCTATGAGCCATGGAAAAGATGGTACATTACCTTGTGAGGATAAATGTGTGCTTGATTGTATATGTTCATGTGTTTACTTACATACGCATGATAGCCTGTTTAGCATGATCGATGTGTATATGTGGGTATGGAGGTTGGACTTTCGGATTGATTAGTCTTGCCTCTAGGCGTTTGGATTGACAAACTTGGGAGCTAAGTAAGAGACGCGTTTCACGGATGTGATTTCTAGCTAGGAATCTGAGTAGGTTGTTCAGATGGACGAGTCTTTCTTATTGGTTCTCCTCGGTATGTGAGATATGTAACGACATGATCTATGTGGCTATGTGTTAGCATGCTTATATGTGATCTGTCTTTTACGTTAGCGATAACATGTTGTAGGATTGCTTATCCTGTTATGTTGCTTTCGTATAGAATTATGTCCACGCGGGGAGAATGAGGCCGAGATTGAGGCTGTGGCCGTGGTTCTGGCCGAAGGGACGTTCTAGTCCCAGATATTGGGGACGCTAATGCACCCCAAGGACCTGTTGGCGAGGGAGATTTGTTGCGTGAGATGGTCGGCTCCATCTGGCAACTGGCTGAGGCCACTAGGGCAAAGAAGAGTATACCCGAGCCGAGGGCGACGGTCACGATACGTGAGTTTCGCCATATGGACCCTCTTACCTTTGTTGTGGATCCCAACCCCACGGTTGCCACTGAGTGGCTAGAGCTGGTTACCAGGATTCTGAATTCGCTTCAGATTGAGGAAGATGATCTGAGGGTTATATGTGCCGCCTTCCAGCTGAGAGGGAGTGCTCATATGTGGTGGAAGTTCGCCAAGACCATAGTGGCAAGCACTTGGGAGGCATTCACAAATGTATTTCTAGAGAAATACTTTTGAGCAACTTTGAGGGATCGCTACAGAGAGGATTTTCTATTTCTGACTCAAGGGATGATGACTGTGATTGAGTATGAGGCTGAGTTTACTAGCCTGTCCCGGTTTGCACAGGAGATTAAGCCCACTGATGACTTCCGTATGGAACGGTTCGAGAGGAGTTTGAGGCCCGCTATCAGAGATAGAGTGGTAACATTTCAGATGCAGGTCTTCACAGATTTGGTACAGAGGGCCTTGAAAGTGGAGGACACTCTAAATGAGACGCGCAGAGACAGGGATAGTAGGGGTCCGCAAGGAGGGGAACACACACAGTCTCAGGGATGCAGGAACAAACGTCGACAGACATCTGGTCCGAGTTCTCATCCAGTGGGGTTGTATTCGCCGCAGTCTTCAGCATCTGTGCCTCTCTTAGCTTCAACGAAAAGGTCGGAGCAGTGGAGGGAGTCTGTTTGTTTTAGATGCCAGCGGTCAGGGCATCGTGCAGCAGAATGTCAGAGTCCGACGCCGGTTCAGTTGTAGTCGCAAGTGCAAGGAAGAGGGCCAATGATATGTTTTGAGTGCGGCCAATCTGGGCATATCCGTAGAGATTGCCCCATAGGAGGGAGCGTGCGGAGCACAGCTGGAGCACCTGTTACTCCATCTGTTCTGGGACGTCGGCTATCTCAGTTTGCTGAAGGGGCGCTTCAGTACAGTCAGACAGACAGTCGACAGTCCAGGGCTATAGTGGACATGCCAGAGCTTATGTGCTTGCAGATCCTTGTTCATCCAGATTACCGATCGTGCCCGATGCTGCTGCTACTACCTCCAAGATCTGAGATACTTTCCTAGTTTATAGATCATGGGCCAGTGTTCTCATACACACCGGAGCATCGCATTCATTTATATCATCTTCTTTTGCATATGCTTTGGGGTTAGAAATGGATTGGTTGGGTGGTACTATGAGTGTAAAGATCCCAGTCAGTGGGAGTGTGAAGTTGAGTCTTGTCTATAGATCCTGCGTGTTGGTGGTCGACGGTCGTTATTTGGAGTTTGACCTTGTTATTCTAGACATGATCATGTTTGATGTCATCATAGAGATGGATTGGCTGACCACCTATTGTGCCTTTATCGATTGCGATCGACGGAGGGTGACGATTTGTACACCGGCGACAGATTGTTTTTGCTTTGTGGGAGACCGAAATGAGGGTTTGATGACTATGTCGGGCGTTGTGCGGAACTAGGGAAACTTGGGTTTCCTCTTTTCAGCCCTCAGGTTGGACGAGGAGGTTAGGGTTCGAGGAGAGTTACCTCGGGTGGTCTGCGACTATGCAGATGTCTTCCATGAAGATCTGTTTGAGTTGCCACCGAGCCACGAGGTGGAGTTCTCCATTGACCTAGTTCCCAGAGCTACTCCCATTTCTATACCGTCTTATCATTTTGCACCCGTTGAGTTGCGTGAACTCAAGGTACAGCTTTAGGAGTTGCTAGACAGGGAATTTATACATCCAAGTACTTTACCGTGGGGGGCTCCTGCTCTTTTTGCAAAGAAGAATGATGGATCCTTGCGTTTGTGTATCGACTACAGGAAGCGGAATCTGATAACAGTGAAGAACAAGTATCCGATGCCGAGGATAGATGATTTGTTTAATCAGTTGAAGGGGTCGACCTGCTTCTCAAATATTGACTTGAGATCGGGGTACCACCAGTTGAGGATTAGGGACAAGGACATAGCGAAGATCGCTTTTCAGACTCGCTATATGGTCACTACGAGTTTCTGGTTATGCTGTTCGATTTGACGAATGCGTCGCTACGTTCATGAGTTTGATGAACCGGATCTTCCATCAGTATTTGGACAATTTTGTAGTGGTGTTCGTGGATGATATTTTGATATACTCACCCACTAGGGAGGCACACGAGGGCCACCTGCGGATCGAGCTATAGGCTTTGAGAGAGCATCGCTTGCACGCGAAGTTCGAGAAGTGTGAGTTTTGAATATCCGAGGTGAGGTTTCTAGGACACGTCGTGTCGTCAGACGGGGTATTAGTGGATTCGTCAAAGACAGATGCTGTGATAGGTTGGGAGCGACCGAAGAACGTTTTTGAGATTCGTAGTTTTTTGGGCTTAGCAGGGTACTATCCGCAGTTCGTGAAGAATTTCACGAGACGTGCTGCACCGATGACGCGTCTGACACAAAAGGGAGTTGTGTTCGCTTGGAGTGAGTCATGTGAGTCAGCATTCCAGGAGTTAAAGACGAGGTTGACTAGCGCGCCAGTGTTGATCATCCCAGAACGAGCCCTGGGGTATACAGTATATTGTGACGCTTCACATGACGGTTTGGGCTGTGTCCTGATGCAGAAAGGAAAGGTTGTAGCCTATGGTTCTCAACAATTGAAGACCCACGAGAAGAACTACCTAACACACGATCTGGAATTGGCAACCGTGGTCTTTTCTTTGAAGACGTGACGTCACTATCTTTATGGTGAGCATTTCGAGATTTTTTCCGATCACAAGAGCTTAAAATACTTATTTTCGCAGAAAGATTTGAACTTGCGCCAATGACGATGGATGGAGCTGTTGGAGGACTATGATTTTGATTTGTAATACCATCCAGGGAGGGCCAATGTGGTAGCTGACGCTCTTTGTAGGAGATCTCACGGGTCATTAGCTTCTGTGGCTATACGTGAGTGAGATATGCTTGGAGAGGTTGGAGAGTTTGATTTGTGCCTTGGGGAGACAGTGACGGGTGCCACTCTGTTTTCAGTAGTTACTCATCCAACATTGATTGCACGAGTGCTAGAGGTCTAGCAGATGGATCAGGAAGCTGAGATGATATGAGATCGAGTTGCTAGTGGAGAGAATATAGCAGGATGGGTTGTGGGTTTAAACCAGAGTCTGAGGTTAGCTGGGAGGTTGTTCGTACCGGAGTTATGCCGCCCAGATCTATTGCCGAGTGTCATCATTCTTACCTTGCAGTGTATCCTGGAGGCACGAAGACGTACCATGACTTACGTCGTCAGTTTTATTAGGCTGGAATGAAGAAGGACATGCTTCAGTTTGTTTCTTGGTGCCTTACCTGTCAGCAGATAAAGACGGAGCACCAGAAACTGGCAGAATTGTTACAGCCGTTACTGGTATCTGAATGGAAGTGGGAGAACATCACGATGGACTTTATTTTGGGACTTTCTCGGTCACCTAGGGGACACGACGCCGTGTGGGTTGTGGTTGATAGGTTGACAAAGTCTGCACATTTTCTCCCCATCCGCGTGAAGGGTTCAGTGGAGAGACTGAGTCAGTTGTACGTTAGAGAGATAGTTCGATTGCATGGAGTCCTAGTGTCTATTGTTTCTGACCAAGACCCGTGCTTCACATTGCGCTTTTGGTAGAGTCTTCAAGAGGCTCTGGGCACGAACTTGTTGTTCAATATTGCTTTTCACCCCCAAACGGATGGTCAGTCTAAGAGGACTATACAGATTCTAGAGGATATGCTGAGGGCTTGTGTTCTAGACTTCAGAGATTCTTAGGAGGATCATCTACCGTTGGCAGAGTTTGCATACAACAACACCTATCAGTCCAGTATTGGGATGGCACCGTCTGAGGCTTTGTATGATAGACCGTGTAGATCACCAGTATGTTGGAATGATGTGGGAGAAACCACAGTCTTAGGACCCGACATGGTGCGAGAGACGACTGAGAAGATTGCAGTGTTACGTCAACGTCTTTTGATAGCTCGGAGCCATCAAAAGAGTTATGCAGATCAGAGGAGAAGACCCTTGGAGTTTGCTGTGGGAGATCACGTGTTTCTGAAGGTCTCACCATGTAGAGGTTTGATGAGGTTTGGTCGTAGAGGGAAGCTATCACCGCATTTCATTAGACCTTTTGAGATCCTCGACAGGGTTGGAAAGGTTGCTTATCGTTTAGCTTTGGCACCTCAGTTAGCATCTGTGCATAACGTGTTCCACATTTCTATGCTACGGAGGTATGAGCCTAATCCTTCTCATATGTAAGATTGGGATGAACTGTGGGTTGATGAGGATGCCACTTATGAGGAGCGTCCAGTGAGGATTCTTGATACAAAAGAGCATGTATTGCAGGGGAGAAAAATTGCTTATGTCAAGGTTCTGTGGCTTCATCGCCGGGTTGAAGAAGCGACATGGGAGCATGAGTCTGGAATGCGTGCTAGATATCCAGACCTGTTTACCTCGTGAGCTTGTTGGGAATTTTGGGGGCAAAATTCCTTAAGTGGCGGGAGAGTTGTGAGATCCGAACTCATATCTTTTTGAGATCTTTATATATGTTGATGTGTTTCTTTCCATATATGTATCTCTGTGTTGCACGGATTATGTTTCCGTTGTAGAACATCATGTTTTGTATAGGTATTATACGTGTTAAGCTTGAGGGGGTTCGGTTTTGGTTGCCTTTTTTAGTTTTCTCTCCCAACGACGATCGCTCGAGCGGTGGGGAGTTCGCTTGAGCGGGCTGGTGGCAGAGTGTTGGTCCGAGAGGGGTCTGCTCGAGCGGTGCTTGGGCGCTCGAGCAGTGGTGTGGCAGGGCCTATATTGGCAAGGGGTCCGCTCGAGCGGTGGGGACGGTGGGTTCTGAGCGCGAAAAGCTATAAAGAGAACAAAATATCTTTTTGAGATCTAAAAATATCTTTTCAAAGAAAATCTCTTTCTCTTCCTATTCTCTACCTTCTCTCTAGCTTTCGGGTGGCCCGGGACTTAGTTTTTTGAGGTTGGACAATAGATCCCTGTTGTCGGCGACGTGGGCTTCATATCCATCTGGACAGATTCTCGTTCCAACAAAGTTGGATTTTGAGGCGTTGAGCTTTTAGCTCTTTGAGGTAGGATTCTAGACATACTGCTGTTATGAGGATGTTATATGCAATTATACTTATTTTTACCGGGTAGAAATGCATGAAATACTGTTTACATGTTTTAAACCTTAGTTTATGGATAAAAGTAGGTTTTACGCCTTTTCTCGGTTTTATACATGATTCGGATGTGTTGAGATCCGTAATTTTTAAAAGGAGCTTTAAAAACGATGTATTTTTATGAAAAATATGTTTGTGGAGGTTTAGAACTAACCCTTTTGGTTGAGTCTCAGTTTTGTGAAACTATGTTGTTACATGCTTGTAGATCTCCATGTTGATGGATTGGATCCCTTTTTATATTCATGCGATATAAAACTATTTTACTATTTTTCGTAGTTGAGTTACGGCTGGATTTTAAATATTTTCTATAGATGTACCGGGAAAATGGGTGTGTTTGTGATGAGTCGGGCTTCCATTGCTCCTCGGTGCAAGTCCAAAAACGTGCGCAGAGTAGGTCCCTACGTGCCTTCAGGTTAGTCACCGTAAACGAGGTTAGTTGGGTGCTTAGTACCCTTGGCTCAGGTCCGTAAACTAAGTGGTTGGTTGTGTGCTTAGTACCCTCGGTTGGTGTTCCCATAAACTAAGTGGTTACATTGTCGTGACTCCGTATAGAGCTTATCATTACTTAGCGGGCCTTAAGTGATAACTAGGGTAATGGGTAAGAATTTATAGTTGTTACATTGTCTGTGTGTGGCAGAGTCGGTACATAGGATCTCATTTTACTGTGATCTCCTCGGCCGTGTGACCCGAGTGGAGGAAAACTGTTTTAATGTTTTATTTTCCTTGGTTGTGTGTTCCGAGTGGAAAAATAATAATTTGATTCTGGTTGTGTGATCTGGGTGAACAAAATCAGGTTTTGGTTACTGTTTTACTTTTGCTTTCCCTTTAACTGTGGCATGATATCTGTCATGATTATATGCATAGTTTGAAGGATGAAAATGTGAGTTTTATGAGATAAAATCGTCTTGAGGTTCGCGTTGGCTTGATAGAAAAATGATAATTTTTGAGAGAAAAACCCTTTTTTAGCTCCTGTGGTTGAGCCTGTGTGAGTGTAATTGCATAACCTGCTTTACAGCTTTATTATCTTTTCCTATTGGGTTTCGGCTCATGGTGTGGGATTTTGCTGTAAAAATATTTTCAGGTGATCACGTGGAGTTGACCTGCTTGTGGGGATGGAGAGCTTGCTGTAGTTTTTCAGTTTTGATACATGTACTTATACATGTTATGCCTGTTTTATAAGGCTGGTTTTGTACGCCTTTCGGCGATATATTTATTCATGTATGAGTTTGCATAATTTCTATTTATGAGAGATAAACTTGGGGATCTTTATCCAAATGTTGTGATATTTTATAGTTGATGGAATCTTTATCCAAATGTTATAATATTTTATAGTTGATGGTGTTCCAACTGTAAATTTTATTTTCTCAAATAGGTGTTTTGGTGGGTTTTCGTGTGACCATAGTGTTGGGAGCGTGATAGTGTGGGTGAGGTAAAAGAAAAAATTGGGTTGACATCAAAGAAGAACTGAATCGACACAACCACTTGAATAACCAAGCCCTAGATATTTTGTGTCGACACAAAATGATTTTGAGTCGACATCTGCGATAAATTTCAAATCTCGCGCTGGTTCCAACGGTTGGATTTCAGAGAATTTATTGCCTTCGTCAACCCACCAATCGTCATTTATTTCAGATGGCTGTATAAAGAATTAATTTTCAGAGTTTAAAAGATCTGGACACTATTTTATTACTTGAATCAAAAGCTCAAAATTTTCAAGAATGGATTAACTACTCATTAAACTCTTCCAGTCGATTTCTCTCTATTTGCTCATTTATTTTCAATCATTTGTAAAGAGAGTGAGTGAGTAAAACTTTAATTCCCAAACATTTATTGTCCTAGAGGGTGAGTCACCATTGATCTTTTAAGAAAGTGAGTGATACTTTTTAAAAAATAGCTCAAGAGAGATTAAAAAAACAAGAATTATTTTGTATAATCTTCTTGAGGCTGTAAAAATTTTTTGAATACGCCTGTAAAACATTCAATCTTAGTGAATATTCTCAAAAGAAGTATTGAGGAGTGGACGTGAGTTTAAAAGAAATCGAACCACAATAAATCTTGTTGTCCGGTTCTATTTTTCTCCCTAACCTCTTTAATTATTTAATTGTTTTATTTTTTGATATACTTCTATGTTTATCAGAGAAATTAAAAGATTTTTGAAATAATTTTTAAAAATGTTATTATTATTTTAAAATACAATTCATTCCCTTCTTTGATTGCCAGAACTAACATAAAATATTTAAAAATTATTTTCTTTTTCTTGGAAATCTAAACACTTTTGCAGCCTAATAATTAAAAGAAGAGGAAAAATTCTATTATGCGCAAGTATAGACTAAATTTAATGCTGCCAAGCAAAATTTGCCAAGGTAAAAAAATAGCAACTGTTATAAATGGATTTTAATGAGTTACCCTTCTAAAGCTCTCAAAAGAGTGTTTTTTAAGTATCAAAATATAAATAATTGTTGAGCAATCTTGCCAACCTTTTTCAGAAAAAGGTATCCTATTTATTTTACCCCATCATTTCTGACCAAGATTTTTTTTTTTTTTTTGCTAGATAAGATTGGGTAGAGGAGGGGCAACTAAGTATAGCAACTCTTTTCTGAGCGTGAATATGAGAATTCCAAACTTGCGGCAAATACAAAAAAAGACCAAAATACCATAACTATTTATCACTCTACTAAGAATTAGTGAACTTTTGTTTAGTGTCGAGAGGGCATCGAAAACACAACTCAAACCCAAAATCACTTAGAACCCTAAATACATATAAGTCAAGCTTTGGCAGCTACCACCCTTGATGGTACCAAGAATCAATTACATTAACCAATTTTTCTTAATTTTTCGCATGCAAGACAAATGGCAATCAATTACACAAGACTTTTGCAAGCAACATAAATGGCTCAAATTAATATTAATGGCCGAGTTTCATAAATTTTGCTTATTTTTGTATTTCTTAAATTTTTTTTAACTAAAAAATCAGATCGCCTTGATTAAATGAACCAGAAAATTAAAACAAAAATATGAAAAGATGAAAGAAATTCAGTAAAAATGAGAATTAGTAACATAAAATTTAACTTATTGTCTTATTTAATTTTTTATTACTTTTTTATTTGAATTTTTTTATATTTTAATAAATTATTTTTAATTTTTTGGCTCATATGAGAGAAGTTAAAAAAATATAATAATTTAACTAAATAATAAAAAATACTAAAAATAAAAATAAATAAAATAAATTAAACAAATAAGTAATTATCCCAAACGGGCCTATATAAGTAATTATCTCAAGACTTCTACGCTGGTGGAAGAATTGTCAAAATAATAATCTATTTTTTAAACATGGACTAATATAAAATAATTTTGGAGTATGATGTAAATAATATTATTTGATATTTTTAATAAAAAAATATTTGATAAACATTAAGTGAATCATTTCTACTCAACAAAAAACAATTTATTTATTTATTTTTACTTTATTTTTCTCGTAAATCACTTTTTCATATAATTTTTTTAAGGACAATTTGGTATTAGGTTATATTTTAAGCTTCCTCTTATTATTAGGCCCTAAAATTAGAACACCTTTTGTATAGGTCTTCTTTTGAAATTATATTTTGAAAATACCTTTACTACTTTTCTTATATTTGCGACTTAAATCCTTTCAACGTACCGAGAAATTAGCTTCCACTATCAAATCAAAAAAATTTATTTTCAAAGTAGAGGCTCTAAATGGCTCCCAAACACGATTGTGCAAATCTTAAAAATGATACGAAAATAATATTAAAAAATGATACACTATTCGGAACAACAACAATGTTGGAAAAAATGAGTTTTGAATAAAAAAAATTAGAACATGATTTTTACCAAACTTTGAAGCTAATTATCTTTGTGTTGGATTAATATTTTTTGATGATTCCAAATTCTAATTTGTTTATCTCCATGAGTAGAGTAATTATGAATTTTGTAGCATTCAAAACCATTAATAAGTGAATGAGAAATTGACTTCAAAAGTGTGGCATTGAAGATGGCAAAATAATGGTAACATTCTGGGTCGTTATGGGTTCGCGTCTGTTGGCGCAGACCGAACCGGCGCCGTCTCGGTTCGGTTTAAACCGAACCGCCATCTTCAAACGCCTATAAAAAGGCTATGCCAGCACCCATTTTGAGTACTAATTTTCCATTCTCTTCCATACTGAACCTCTTCTGCAATTCTGTCTCGACCCTCTACTGCATTTCTGTCGCCTTACATTTCGAGTTGTTGAGAAAGTTTCAGCACAACAGCGTTCGTTGGTGTGCAGATTGTTGTGCTACATCTGCATACGGCATTCGTTTTATTCTGGAGGAAGACGCCCGATTCAACGCAAGCATCGAGGCGGGGTGCATTCTATTTTAAGGAGACAGTGTTGAACACTAGACTCGATTGCAAATTTCTAAATATTCTGTAAGCTTAATTTATTTTACTTTTCCAGTTCTGTTTTCCTTCTACAGTTCAATACTGTTTTCGATTTCTTAAACTAAACAGAATTCTGCCTACTTAAACATTATAGTTTTTTTTTTAAAACCTGTGTTTGTTTTATTTATAATACTTATTTTACTACATTTGGTGTATTTCGGTAAATCTGTTCTTAGTTTACATTTCTGTTTCTGTTTTAAGAAAATACTTCAAACGGTATACTAGTTTTACATTTTTTCCATATGTTTATAATTTTATTAGATTTTTATATCTACTGTATTATTTAGTTTTAATAAAACAGAATATTGTTTTAATTCTGAAATTAGTTTCAGATTACTGTTTATTGTTTCTGAAAGTAGGATTTTGAAATTGTTTAAACATATTTGTTTCCGCTTTAATTCGACAATTTATTTTTCAGAAATTAAATTCTAACAATCTTATATACACAGAATTTAATACTAACAATCTTAAGACAGAAAAGATATTATATATTTTCATCCATTGTGTTTGGAATTGCTTTATATTTTTGCATTACTAACTGTCAGTATTTAATTAAGGCAGTTTTAATCTTCTACAGTGCTTTAATATACTATTTTAAAGTTTGAAAAAATTAGTTTTATTTAATTATGTTATTACAGTTTTAAATTTGTGAATAAGTGTTATCAACTTATTGTGGGAATTTGTGTCGGTGTTAATTCGGCTTTTACAGTTATGGCAACCGAAATCGACAATAGAATGGACCCTACCCCTACTACTTCTACCCTTGTGGTGGCTTCTGTTCCAGCCACGATTCTGCCATCTCTTTCGGTCCCGATTCCTACTACGGTTCCTGTGAGCCACGGGAAGAAATCGAAAAAATTCAGTGGGGCAGATTTTAAGAGGTGACAGCAAAAGATGCTGTTCAACCTGACGACGCTGAATTTGGCGCGGTTCCTCCATGAGGATGCACCCTCGTTGTCTGAGAGCGAGGGCGACAGGCAGGTTGTGGCTGCTGTCGATGCATGGCGGCATGCTGACTTCTTGTGCGGCAATTATATCCTGATTGGATTGGACAACACGTTGTATAATGTGTAGAGTCCTCTGAAGACGGGGAAATAACTATGGGATTCACTTACAAGAAATACAAGATAGAAGATGTCGGGATGAAGAAATTTGTCGTTGGCAGATTCCATGAATTTCTTATGGTGGATTCGAAGACCGTCATCAGCCAGGTCTAAGAGCTTCAACTGATTCTGTATGAGATTCATGCCAAGGGCATGACTTTGAGTGAGTCTTTTCAAGTGGCTGCTATTATTGAAAAGCTGCCACCGTCTTGAAAGGATTTCAAGAATTATCTGAAGCACAAGCGTAAGGAGATGAAGCTTGAAGACCTAATTGTGAGGCCGAGGATTGAAGAGGATAACCGCATCGTCGAGAAGAAGGGATCACAGGGGTTCCAATTCAAGGCGAAGGCCAATGTGGCGGAACAATCCCCGAAAGGGAAGAAGCGGAAGAATCATAACCAGAAGGCCAAGGGTGGTGATTCTAAGAAGTTCATGGGCAGGTGCTTCGTGTGTGACGAGCCGGGCCATTGGGCAAAAGACTGCCGTAGCCGCAAGGACCAAGAAAATGCTTCGAAGAGGCAGAAGCATTCTCAGGTAAATGTTTCTAAAATTGAGAACCTCTTATCTAATGTGTCTGAGATGAACCTGACAGCAGTGGTATTCAAGGTCAACATGGTTGGATCCAACCTAAGAGAGTGGTGGGTGGATACTGGTACAACCCGACATGTGTGTGCAGATCAAAAAATATTCACCACTTATCAAGTAGTGACAAGTGGAGAACAACTGTTTATGAGGAACTCTTCTACTGCAAAGGTGGAAGGACATGGAAAGGTTGTACTGAAAATGATCTCTGGAAAGGAGCTGACCCTCACCATGTCCTGCATGTGCCAGCAATTCGAAAGAATTTAGTGTCAAGATCTTTATTGAGCAAAAATGGGTTCCGATTAGTTTTTGTGTCTGACAAGTTTGTACTGACAAAAGAGGAAATATTTATTGGGAAAGGCTACTTGTCAAATGGCTTATTTAAACTGAATGTACTCATAGTTGTTCCTAAAACTATCAATAAAATTTTTACATCTTCTGCTTATATGCTTGAGTCTTCTTATGTGTGGCATGGTAGATTAGGTCATGTTAATTTTGAATCATTGCGCAGATTAATTAACATATATTATTTACCTAAATTTGAAATAGACTCAAATCATAAATGTAAAACTTGTGTAGAAGCTAAGTTAGCTAAAGCCCATTTTCAATCTGTGGAAAGAAGTACCGAGTCTCTTGGTTTAATCTATAGTGATATATGTGATTTGAAGTTTGTTCAAACACGAGGAGGCAAAAAGTACTTTATCTATTTTATAGGTGATTGTACTAGGTACTGTTATGTGTATTTGCTAAGGAGTAAAGACGAAACCATAGAAAATTTTATAGTGTATAAAACAGAGGTTGAGAACCAATTTGGCAGAAAGATTAAAGCCTTAAGGAGTGATATGGGAGGTGAATATGAATCACCTTTTGGTGAATTCTATTTACAACATGAAATTGTTCATCAAACCACAGCTCCCTATACTCCATAGCAAAACGGAGTTGTTGAACGGAAAAATAAGACTTTAAAAGAAATGATAAATGCTTTACTCATTAGTTCTGGGTTACCTCAGAACTTGTGGGGGAAAGCGATACTTTCTGCCAATTACATTCTCAACAAAATACCACATAAGAAAACGAACAAAACTCCGTATGAATTATGGAATGGTCGAAAGCCTTTCTATAAATTCTTAAGAGTGTGGGGGTGTTTAGCTAAGGTAACGGTTTCAGATCCTAAGATTGGACCAAAAATTGTTGATTGTATATTTATAGGATTTGCAAATAACAGTAGTACATATCGATTTTTAGTACATAGAAGCGATAATTCTGAGATTCAAGTGAACACAGTCATTGAATCTAGAAATGCGTCGTTCTTTGAACATGTATTTCAGTGCAAATCTACACAAGAGATAAGTTCTCTCAAAAGAACTTATGAAACTGTAGTAGGCAGTAGCCAAGTGGAAGTAAAAGATAGGAATCAAGGATTGAGAGAGGATGATGGACCTAGACATAACAAACGAGCTAGAACATCCAAATCTTTTGGTTCGAATTTTCTAACATTTTTGTTAGAAAATGAGCCTCAAACTTTTAAGGCTGCAATGTCCTCCCCGAATGCACCTCCGTGAAAAGAGGCAATCAATAGTGAAATTGAATCTATCTTGCAAAATCGTACTTGGGAACTTGTGGATCTTCCACCTGGTTGTAAACTTCTTGGATATAAATGGATATTCAAAAAGAAAATGAGAGCAGATGGATTAGTTGAAAAATACAAGGTGAGGCTTGTAGTTAAGGGATACAGGCAAACTGAAGGGTTGGACTATTTTGATACTTACTCGCCTGTAACTAGAATAACATCTATTAGGATGTTAATTTCTATTGCATCATTGTTTGATCTAAAAATACATCAAATGGATGTTAAGACAGCCTTCTTAAATGGAGATTTACATGAAGAAATCTACATGGAACAACCTGAGGGTTTTATAGCTCCAGGGTAAGAAAAGAAGGTTTGTAAACTTGTTAAGTCCCTTTACGGGTTAAACAAGCACCTAAACAATGACATGAAAATTTTGACAGTGTAATGCTGTCAAATGATTTCAGAATAACTGAGTGTAACAAATGTGTCTATGTGAAATACACTGACAAAGGTTATGTCATTATTTGTTTGTATGTCGATGACATACTAATCTTAGGTAGTAATAATTCTATGATTAAACTACCAAGAATATGTTGAACAAAAAATTTGACATGAAAGATATGAGAATAGCAGATGTTGTATTAGGGGTGAAAATTACTAAAACATCTGATAGTTATGCCTTATCTCAATCCCGCTACGTTGGAAAAATTCTTGATAAATTTGATAATGGTGATACCCACATTGTAAGGACACCTGTAGATATAAATTTGCATTTATCTTAGAATATAGATAAAGGCATATCACAATTGGAATATTCCCGTATCATTGGGAGTCTCATGTACTTAATGAATTGTACGAGACCCGACTTGGCATATGCTGTGAGCAAGTTGAGCAGATATACTAGTAACTCTGGGACTGACCATTGGCAGGCTATCATAAAGGTACTAAGATATTTGAGATACACCCAAAATTATGGGTTGTACTACACTAGATATCGAGCTGTACTGAAAGGATACAGTGATGCAAATTAGATATTTAATACTAATGACTCAAAATTCACGAGTAGATATGTAATCACTTTGGGTGGAGCAACTGTGTCATGAAAATCGTCTAAACATACGTGTATAGCGAGGTCCATAATGGAGTCTGAGTTTGTAGCTTTAGACAAAGCTGGAGAGGAAGCAGAGTGGCTCCATCAATTTTTAGAAGACATTCCTATGTGGCCTAAACCTGTGCCAGCCATCAGTATACATTGCGACTGTCAATCAGCAATGGCTAAGGTACAGAATAATATCTATAACAGTAAGTCTCGACAAATACGTCACAGACACAATACCGTGAAACACTTACTCTCGAGTGGAATAATCTCCATTGAATATATAAAGTCTAATGACAATATAGCGGATCCGTTAACTAAAGGTTTAAGCGGAGAGCAAGTTAGTCGATTATCGAGGGGAATGGGCTTACAGCCTATGAATTAAGAGTCGGCTCAATGGCAACCCAACCTAGCTGACTGGAGATCCCAAGATTTAGGTTCAAATGGACAACTGAATTGTGTGTGACTCAGTTCCATCACTGTGGAGATAAAATCTCCTCCCCATTCCTATGATAGTACAGTGAAGCATGTAGCGTTATTAGGTTAAACTATGCTTTTAATGGTTTTTATATCTTGAAATTCAAGTGGGGTATAGTAGGATACTCTTAATAAGAAACACCTATATGAGTGAGAATGGGCCACTTCTGTGAGAATGCTATGGCTACATTTTCTAACAGCACTCATAAAATCAGGATTTGCCCAGGACCAAAATGGGCACAACCGTGAGAACCTAGTTGTGTTTAAAAAAATTATGTATAAACTCTACTATCTTGACTTACACAAACGGCTGAACAGTTTAAGACATCGCGTTCACTGATTAGCCAGTAAGTCTGATAATTTTTCACAAGGGAAGGTTCAAAGCCAAAAGCTACCTATCCTATGCAAAATTTTTCTTATTGAACTTTCTCAATGTCTGCATCTTGTTACATCTTCTTTTCCGTCAAATTCAATTCATGTGGGGGATTGTTGAAAAAAATGGGTTTTGAATATAAAAAAATTAGAATATGATTTTAGCTAACTTTGAAGCTAATTATCTTTGTGTTGGATTAATATTTTTTGATGATTTCAAGTTCTAATCTGTTTATCTCCCATGAGTAGAGTAATCATGGATTATGTGGCATTCAAAACCATTAATGGGTAAATGAGAAATTGACTCTAAAAGTGTGCAATTGAAGTTGGAAAAATAATGGTAACATTCTTCTATCCCACATTGCTTGGGAGAGAAAATAATGGGGTTTCAAGCAACTATAAAAGAGCTTTGCTATCCCACATTCGTTGGAAATAAAAAAAATTTGTGGCTTATATAGCCTAGGTTGGAGATAAATGGTTGGCCATTTGGGTCATTCAAACTTTTGTTGGGGGAGGAGTTATGGACAAAGTTCAACTTGGTCCATTGAACCACACGCGCACCGCTGCCCGTCCGACTGACCGGCCGACCGTGCTGTGCCGACCCATGCTGGGCCGGGCTCGGGTCTGTGGGTCGCGGGTTGCGGGTCGGGTCGGTTCAGCCCTTATCTTTTTGCAAAAATTTTGATTTTAAATTTTAAATTAAAGTTACTATTATTTCTGAACCGTTGGCGGTTCGGGACCGTTTGAGTCTGGTCTGGTTCGCGTTTGTTGGGACAGACCGAACCGGGGCCGTTATGGGTTCGCGTCTGTTGGCGCAGACCGAACCGGCGCCGTGTCAAATCGAACCACCATCTTCAAACGCCTATAAAAAGGCTATGCCAGCACCCATTTTGAGTACTAATTTTCCATTCTCTTCCATACTGAACCTCTGCTGCAATTCTGTCTCGACCCTCTTCTGCATTTATGCCTCCTTACATTTCGAGTTGTTGAGAAAGTTTTAGCATAACAGCGTTCGTTGGTGTGCATATTGTTGTGCTACATCTACATACGGCATTCGTTTTATCCTAGAGGCAGACGCCTGATTCAACGCAAGCACCGAGGCGGGGTGCATTCTGTCTTAAGGAGACAGTGTTGAACATTAGACTCGATTGCAAACTTCTAAATGTTCTGTAAGCTTAATTTATTTTACTTTTCAGTTCTGTTTTCCTTCTACAGTTCAATACTGTTTTCAATTTTTTAAACTAAACAGTATTCTGCCTACTTAAACATTATAGTTTTTTTTTAAAAAAAACCTGTGTTTGTTTTATTTACAGTACTTATTTTACCACATTTGGTGTATTTCGGTAAATCTGTTCTTAGTTTACATTTTTGTTTCTTTTTTAAGAAAATACTTCAAATGGTATACTGGTTTTACATTTTTCTCTTATGCTTATAATTTTATTAAGTTTTTATATCTACTGTATTATTTAGTTTTAATAAAACAGAATACTGTTTTAATTATGAAATTAGTTTCAGATGACTGTTTATTGTTTATGAAATTAGGATTCTAAAATTGATTAAACATATTTGTTTATGCTTTAATTCGACAGTTTATTTTCCAGAAATTAAATTCTAATAATCTTATATACGCAGAATTTAATACTAACAAACAATATCAAAAAATGATACGCTATTTGGTTAAACCATTATAAATGATACATTGTTTACTGCACACGAAAATATAATATCTTTTTTTTGTGATTTTAACAAATAGAGTATCATTTCCTACGTATTTAAAACGATACGCCATTTGGTTAAATCACAAAAAAATGATGCATTTAGTGTGTTATTTTCTTCAATAGGAATACGTAATATATTTAGTGTATTATTTTTTGCCATAAGAGTACACAATATATTTAGTGTAACATTTTCTGCAATAGGGTTATAAAAAATATTGTATCATTTTATGTGATTTTAGAAAATAGTGTATCATTTTTTGTGTGTTTAAAACGATACGCTATTTGACTAAATCACAGAAAATGATACATTTAGTGTATCATTTTCTGCAACAGAGGTACGCACAATATTTTCTCGTGTATCATTTTCTACAATTCATAATTTAAAGGAGATTACGTACCCAAATCTGTAAAATCAAAAATTATGTATAAAAAATTACGATGCAACCAGCACGTCTCAACGAAAAATTAAAAATCAATCTTCAACGTGCAAAAATCATCAAAAATGATTTCAACACCATCTTCTACCTCGGGTGGATCTTCTTAATACGATTGTGTATATATTCAAACCATATTTTGAAGCTCTGAATAGCTCCATATTATGTTATTATGAAATAAAAGATATTTAAAAATAAAAAAATACAAATTTTGAAATAAAAAGATCTGATAATAATCATTCCATATATATCGAGTTGCCATTATTAACAACCAATGGTATATATGTCTTAAATTTTTAAAAAAATTTAAAATAAAATTTAGCGGAACATGAAACTTTTAAAAATAACTTATCTATAAACAACATTATAAATTAGAACTTATCTATAATTTATGCTAAACAAAGTCTAACTGTATTATATGCATAGAATTAAGAGAGATAATATAATTATTTTGACCATATAAAATGTACTTATGCCTACACATTAGTCATCATTTTAAAGTTACCACTTAAATTAAGAGTTGGTATGGTTGGTAAGGTTTAGGATTTAGAGTTCTGTTCCTACTAAGGTTTTAAGTTTAAAATTTATTAGGTGCTATTAATTTTTTAATATTAGTTTATACAAGAATTTGTCTCAATTTTAATTGGATTTTCTACAAGTGAACGGTGAGACTAATTATTAATTTTTAAAATTAGTTAAGGTGCGCGTAAATTGATTTGAGCAATTTAAAATATTAAAAAACAAATCACTTAAATTAAAAATCCCAGCCATACCAAGTTATGGTTATTTTAAACAACTATACAAAGAGAGTAAAACTAAGAATAAAATAAAGTGCTAGAAAAAATAATTGCACTAATGTTAAAAAAAAAAGAAAGGAAAAAAAAGTGCTAGTAAAGAAATATTAAATTAATTATTAACAAAAATAAATAAATAAATACTGCTATTTAATTAGAAGATATGAATGTAATATTGACAATTACACTCACATATGTAAGTGCCTTTATTATAACAACTAATAATATTAATAAGCTATAATTGTTAGAAATGTTAGCGCTATTTAATGATTTAGTACGCTTAATGTAACAAAACAACTAAATTCAAGTAAACAAACTAAGCAAAATTAAACAACCTAAACAAGATAAACATATGAATTTTAATGATTAAAATAACTATGTTAGCAGTGTTAAATAAATGAAATAATAAAATTAACCCGGTCACTTTAAAGAGATAGAAAATGAAGTTAGAAAGACTGGGGATCCAAGCAAAGTACCTGGATCGCTAAAGAATTCTCGAGTTGGGGAGTGGTGATGGGCGATTCGGTTCTCGGGCGATGATCCAACCTATGGTTTTAGAACTTCAGTATTGGAGACTCAACTCCCGGTACTTCGGCAGGGCTTCGGCATCGGGACTTGAATTGCTCGGCGACTCGGCAAAGCTTCTCTCACTAAACTTCTCTCTAAAATTCTGTCTCTAAAAACGTACCAGGGGTACGATACTTTTTAAAATTCTTCAACAAATGAGATGCTGCCCCGTTTTGAGATATGTCAGGCCATTTGAAATTAGTGGTTTCCAGGTTCAACATGGCGGTCGCCATGTTTAAAAAAGGTTCCACAAAGTTCTATTAGTGGTGGCCACAATACAAGTTGGTGGTCGCTAAGGTTAAGGTGGCGGTCGTCACTTTTGGTAAGGGTTTCCAAGAGGTTCTATTAACGGTCGCAGCAATGAACACGACGATTGCCACATTAGGAATGACTTGCATAACAAGTTATCGGTGGTTTGACATAATTTCATTGGTTTGAAGGTTCTGGATTTAAATACCGAGCTTGGATCACTTCTCGATGATCGAACTAAAGCACCATTATAACTGTTTTCATCATCGAATTCACCTAAGATTAAGCGGGGTCAAATTGAGGTGTCTAAAGCCTGACATGTCCCAAAATGTGACAGTATTTCATTGGTTGAAGAATTCTATAAATATCGTACCCCATAATATGTTTTCAGGACATAATTTTAGAGAGAGATTTAGTGAGAGAAGCTCTACCGAATCACTGAGTAATTTCGAGCCCCAAAGTCGATGCCCTACTGGGATACCGAGATCCAAACCTCCAACACCTACATTGAAACCCTAGCTTGGTATCACCATCCGAGAATTGGACCATTGAAGCACATTCTTCAACTTGATAATTCTTTAGCAATTCAAGTATTCTATTTGGATATCTGATCTTTCTAACTACACTCCCGCTCTTTTGGAGTGATCGGGTTAAGTTCAATTTTATTTCGCATATTCTTTTACATAGTTAATCTTGTTTATCATTTACATTGTCTCATATAATTTAGTTATTTTAATTAATTTCTTAGTTAACACTTTCACACTAAGTACATTGTTATTTTTTATTAATTTATCAATTTAGTGCTAATATATTTCGACAATTACAACTTATTAATATTGTTAATTGCTATGATAATGCACTTACATTAATATGGATGTTATTTTCAATACTATATTCACATTTGAGTTAAATAGTTGTATTTAGTTTCTCTTTCTAGTATTAGTATAATTTTCTTCATTAGTTTTTATTTCATTTTTCTTTTCCTTCCTTGTAATATTAATTTAATGTCCTTTTATTTTTTTAGTATTAGCTAAATGTTCTACCATTTAATATTACATTTACATTTGAGTTAAATAATTGTATTTAGTTTCTCTTTCTAGCATTAGTCTAATTTCCTTCATTAGCTTTTATTTTTATTTTTCTTTTCCTCTCTTATAATATTAATTTAATGTTATTTTATTTTCTTAGCATTAGTTTAATGTTCTACCATTTTTTTTTTCTTTTAAGTATTAGTTTAAAGTTCTTTTAATAGTTTCTTTTTCCATTTCTCTTTCTTTACTTCTCTTTACTAGTATTTTTTTTCTTTTCCACTTAATATTAATGTTCTACTTTATTTTAATTATTTTCCGTTTAACATTAGTGCAATGTTATTTTCTAACACTTTATTTTCTTTCTTACAAGCTTTTGTAATGTAGCATTTCATTTTATTAGCTTTAGTTTTCTTACGAAGTTTTATTTTCTTTATTCTTTTTTATAGTATTTCTTTTATTCTTAATAAACCCAAAAATCACAAAAATACTTTTAAGTTAATTTTCACCTTCAAAGGGTAGTATAATTTTCTCTTTTAATATTAGTTAAAACTTCTTTATTCATTTCATTTTCTTTTATCTCTTCTCTTTTCTTCTCTTTTGTTTTAAAATATAAGATAGTTAGATCTTTGGTTGAATAATTTAATTTAGTTTTTTTCTAAAACTTTTTGGTTAAATCTTCTTTGTAAATATCATTCTATCTTCTTTTTTTTTAGTTAACTCTTTAAATTTTCTCTTGTATATATAAGAAATTACATAGAATTCTTGTCATTTATTAAACTTTTGAATGTAAAATTTTGCATGCCTTTTTTATTTTGGTTTAATGTTTTCCTTTGGTAAAAAGCAATCATGTTAATGTTAGTTTAGTTTACTTTGATAATATGCATGTTTTAGTTCTTTCTTTGAAATCATGCTTAGAATAAATTAGCTTATTTTGTAACAATTCATGTTTAGGTAATTTTAGCATTTTTTAGCATATTTTTGTTCTTTTATGCAAATCATGATAGTTTATTTATTTTTGTAAAAATTGTATTTGAGAGTGCATCGTGTATCTTTTAGTTAGAAATTGCATGCCGTAAGATTTAGAATTTTTCTTTTAATACTTGTTTTATTTGGCATTCTATATACGTATGTTATGTATTTTTCGTATTTGATTTTGAATGTTCTGTCTTTGCCTCTATTTTTTTTATTTGCATGCATTTGAGAAATCTTATTAAAGAACCAATGATTATCAGTAGAGGCCAACCTTACGATTGGACGAACGGGGTGCCTAACACCTTCCTCGATTCGTACCTTAGCCCCCGAACTATTTTTCTCTGGTTAAACATTTTAAAGATCAGTAGCCATTTTTGTTTTTCTTAGTTTTTTTCAAAAACTAAGTGACGACTCAATTTTCAACAAAAAGAGATTTTTAAAATTTAACTTTCAAGATGTTAAAATATTTTTCAAATATTTTTAAATTTCTTTATTTTTGACCATATTTCAAAACTCCCAAAATTTTGGCACCATACACGTGCAGCTTCCACATCTTCTGAAGAAACATGTAAAAATTGAGGGCTATTGTGGGGGAGGAAATCCTCCCCTGACAAAAAGAAATCCACCAGCCACCATCTCCCCATCCCATCCTGACAGGGATGGGACATGACAGGAAAATACTTTTTCTCTCTCTTCTCTCTAGATATCTCTCTCTCTACCTATACCCCCCTCTCTCGGCAGAGGAGGGGGATCTACATTTTTGGATCTGCACTTTTTCTCTCTCAAATTGTGGACTAACTTGGGCGTTGGAGCTCCTTCTTTCGACTGCCGACCGAAAGTTTGTTTTGTAGGATTCTCGGTGAATAGAGCACTTGAAGGCCAGTAGTCATCTCTTCGTTGGACCTCGCCGTTTTAACCTATCAAACAAATATAATTTACGAGACACTCCTGTACATTACTATATGGGGATTATCCTTTCCCATGATTCTACATTTTTTGTTTACTAGAACAAAACAATATATATATATATATATGTATATTCAACCAACATAAATTAGTATGAATGAAAAATTCACAAAGCATGTATAATATCATTACAACAAACTTAAATATATATGTCTCAAAACACCAACCAACAAACATTCATGCAACATTACAATAAGAGAGATGGAGGGTGCATTTTGATTTTTGAGGGTTACATTCGAGGGTGAGACCTGAGGACCGATAGTGTATTTTATTAAATTATATATATATTGAAGGGATATGGGCCGAAGTCTATAAGGTCACAGCGGCCGGCCCGTGACCCAGGTCCATACCCGATAAGTCTTGTCTAGACTCAAAGGGGTTCGGCCTTGCCGCAAAGACCACCTCGACATGCATATGGCCGAGGTGAGTACACGAACACAATGGGTTCGGCCGAGGCTCATTGATCGAGCTCTGACAAACATTGAATGTGCAGTTTGACCTTGAAAGACGGGCATTAAATGCGACAAGATCTGATATGAAAGGCATTGAATGCAACTGACCTAAAATGCCACGTGCCGGTGGAGCTCGACCTAGAGGACGGCTGAGGTAGGAAAGTGAGGCGATGTGATAATGAGCAAACCGATGCCACCGCTAATTCTGTGACGGGGACAGAAGTGTCAACTGAGTACAAGAGTTTTGTCAGTTGTGTAAGAAAAATTCATCATCAACCTTGAAAGTCGTGACCCCTGAAATTCCCATTATATATATAAGGAGGGAGCAAACCATAAAAGGGGGTAAGAGTTTTCCTCTAAAGTAAGAGTTTTCCTCTAAAGTAACAATTTCTATTTAAGGGCCCATTTTCCTTTTCACCTACTAACTTGATCGTCGGAGGAAAATCCGACAGTCTGCCGCCGGCTAGCTCATGCGTGTTTTTCTTTACACAGGCCGATCCATTGGCATAATCGATTGAGCTGAATCTATCTCATAAATAAATTTAATTTACGGGACCTCCTCGTGTATATATATATATATATATATATCGATTTGTCTTTTTTGAAACACAGGACCAAACTAATTTAATTGCTTGTAAAATCTAATCCAAACCAATTGCTTGTAAAACTCAAGCTTTATTAAGATCGTATTAGTTAAATAATAAATAAAATTATTAAAGACAAAAATAGGCAAACATAAATTTAACTTATTAGCTTTTTTATATATATATTTTATTTTTTTAGTTTGTCTCGATAAATGTATCAAAAGAATTTAAATTATGAACAAAAAGAAAATCCACTAAAATATAAAATAAGCATTATGAAATAAATAAAGAAATTAGTCATCTTAAACGAAATCTAAATCTAGGGCATTTTTATTTGATAAACAAAATGTTTAAAAATAAAAGGAACCGAGGGGCAATAATGTCAATTGAAAGGTTTTGTCGGAGGAAGGGTCGGATTTGCTGGGTTTTTAGTCCCTGTTTGATACAGGCTTTTCTAGGAGTTTTTTTTGCGGGGTTTCTTTTTATAGTTTTTCTTTTTCATTTTCTGGTTCAAGATTTTTTCCATGGGATGAGAAAATTTTAAAATATATGGAACTTAATTTTTTTAAAAATCAATAAAGACCAAGAAAAGTCATGACTAAAAGCTAATTAATTGGATTTTCATCTTATTTGAATTTTTTTAAAGAAAATTTAGTCAATATTTTTTACCTTTTAATTTCTCATGACAAAGAAATATGAAAAAGTATATTTATTTAAACTAATACTAAAAATTAATTAAAAATGAAAAAAAATCTTTAGAAAATTAGACAAAACACAAAATAAGCATAAGTGGTGTTTGACACTGCTAAAATTAGTAGTTTAGATTGTAACTTGTAGCAGAAGTTATGAGTGTTTGGTAAAAATTATAATTTATAATTAAAATTAAAAAAAAATAATTATAAACTGTAGTAGAAATCTCTTTTACCAGTAAATCTAGGTGGCGAGAAGAAGAGCAGCTAACTCTCATTCCATCGGTCCAACCCCTCCTCTCTCGTGTTTTCTCGGTACATAAATAAATCGTACTTTTTGGTGAATGTGTTAGGCAGATTTGCTCCAATAGGGTGCTACAGCAGTTAGATCTGTTATGCGCGTGATTATCTGGCTAAATCTACTCCGAGATGGGTGCTCTGGCCAAATCTACTCTGCAGGCTAGCTAAATCTGTTCCGTGGTAGTTCATCCTCTCGTTTGGGTGAGTGTTCTACTCATTTTTTTTTTGTTTTTATTATGTTGTGATCTATTCTCTTGTTTTATTTTGTTTTTTCTTTATTTTTCATATATGTTTAATATTTTTTACACATTTTCCTTATATAGTGGTTGCATTCTTGTCGATAGTGCGAGTTTTTTCTCTCTTCACAATGGGAGCTTGTGGTATTCTTCGGTCAAATTCGCAGGAAAAGTAGGGTAAAGACGCGATTACCGCTTTTTCTCTGGTGAAAGTCGTCGACAAATGCGATATTTTAAATTTTAGCTGATTTTAGAGATTTTTATGGTCCATTAAAAACTTATAAAAGATCATTGTGCCGATTTATCCTTTCTCCGGCCTTTTGTAGTCCAACTATTGTACTCCTCTCACATTAATAAAAGAAAATGATGTTATCAAAAAAAATTATAGTAAAAGTTATGAATGTTTAAAAAAATTTATAATTTATACTTAAAATTAATAGTAAAAAATTAAAAATTACTAACAATAACATTGCCAAACACTCCCCAAAGAACAAATTGGCACATAAAAATTACTAACAATTACTATTATTAGTAGTTTTTAATTGTGTTTGAATATGTATTTGACCCAAAAAAAAATAGTGATATCTAAAAATGGTGAATCAAGAAAAAGTTTCACCGAAATCAAGCACCATGAACAATATACAAAAGTAAAATGCTATCCACGCAAAAATTAGATTAAAAATTTAACCTTTTTACGTTCAGTTGGTTTTGATATTTTTTTTTAAAAAAATAGTTTTAATATTTTTCTGGTATTTTGTACAACAAAAATTTAAAATTAATAAAAACATTTTTTTTTGTAAATGAAAATAAAGTAAATTTGACCCCCCAAAAAGGGCATTATTTATTTTTAAAGGTAAAAACAAATTCTGTAATTATTATTCTGCCGCCGCCAATTATCGTTCATTCAGCGATGATTAATAGAAACACATTTCACTTTTACCGAAAGAAATTATTATTTGATCAAAAAATAGTTACCAATGGCTAGTAGTGATCAAAAGAGAGTAGTGACGTGACTAGAGATTTCTATCAAGCAATTAATTACTTCATATTAAGGACATGATTGGTAACTCAAGTTTTTAATTTTTTGGTAAAATGGTAAAAAAGTTGACAATATGTTTAATAAAAAAATAAAAAATTTAAAAAATTAATTCAAAATACTAATTTTTAAAATATTATATTCAAACTCTCACCTTATTCAAAAAGATAATAATAACTCTACTTGATAACTTATTTACTACTAATTAAGTAGGGTAATACTGTTTAATTTAAACAAAAAAAAATAACTTTTTATCAATCAATTGATTTTTAAAAAACTAAACTAAAAATTAATTTACCAAACAAACTATTTTGAACTCAATCAACTTTTTAGCTAAAAACATAAAAAAAGAAAAAAAAAAGAAAAAAAAAGAAGCTAACTACCAATCAAACACTAAATGAGATAACCTTAGCTTATCAAACTTCTAAAACAAAAAAGTTTAAAACTAAATTATTAAAATAGATTAAATGCACTATGAGGTCCAAGAATTGAGCATTTAACTAAATTCACGCTTTTTTACCTTTCTTTTTCTTAAATGACAGTCGTCCTGCAATTCATTCCACCAGCTAGAAAATCTTCCAGTTTCATTCCTTCCAAATCAACCACTTTGTAAAGTAAGGAAGGTCTTATGAAAAAAAAGAAAAAAAGGAAGGTCTTATGAAAGATACTGATTTAGATGCTCTATATTTTTTACTAATAGTATTTACTATAGATTCATCTTGAATTCTTGATGATTTAAATCATTCATACTATAAAGTCTGTTATGCAAAAAATCTAACTGAACATCTAGATGGTTGTTTCCTATTAATTCTAAAAAAATCATACAGTTTTTTTTCAAAATCAAACTTGTTGTTTATTTTTTAAGATAAACATATTCTGATCATGTAGTTATCAATGCCTGGTAAAATTAACTTTTGTACATGTGATCTCCTCCATAACTTGAACAATTCAAATCATCAAAATGGATTATCTTAAAAACAATAAGTAAAATAAAAATCTCTTTATTTATTTGAGAAATGAATAGAACCTGAATCCGAAAAATATGGTCCTCAAGGCATCAAAGCCTCCCAATCCAATCTTCAATTCCCAAACAATGATCATGCACTAGCTTGGATTATTATATATCTGCTCGAGCTGACAGAGCAATGCCACTGACTAATAAAAAAAGTATTGGATGGCAACCTTGAAAATTTTGTAAAAACAAAAAGGCAGAGACAGAGAAAAATAGACTTCAGAAATGCAACTATAGCAAAAGAAACAAGTACCCAAAAAGAAGTGGTTAGACTGAGCTTAATGGCTTCAACAGTGTAAAGTTGTGTGTTCTCCACGGCATTTCAGCATCTTTTCCCATCCAACTTGTCCAACCGTACTTAAAATCTTCTATAAACACCCATCTTAAGAAACAAAAAGGAGAAAAAGAAAATGCCAACCAGCATTCCAAAAATGGTGAATGGGGTTAAATGTAGAATGAATGGATAGGAATATCTGTCAACATGTGAAGATATGTCATCTAATGATTTGAATAGAGCATTGAATAATTATTTCAAGATTTGAGCCATTTTAATTGGACTGTGCTAGTCTTACACTGGTTATCTTTTGAAGATTAACTTGGCCGTCAAAGAGCTCTATAAGACCGGTTCACTTTTTTCTTACACACTCTTACGAATTCGCCCCATACAAATGGTAAAAGAAGATTAACTTTTCTAGAAAAAGACACACATAGGTATAATTGACAATATAGTCATTTGTACTCCTAACAAATAGAAATTTTAGAGCTATACAATCTAATCAAAGCTAGCAGGAGATGATAACTGACTAAAGGTGGTGCAAAACCCTCAGTAACGAGGGAAATTTTAAAAAATTCCCAACACACACAAACATAGTGCACAATAACAAACTTAATAGAAAAATAAACATATATCACGAGACTTGAATTCAAGACATTGTATAATTAGAGCTCTGATACCATATTAAATTATCAACTATCTAATAAATTTTAACTATTAATAAATAAATTCAACAATGTATATCAAGTTATCCAACGCATCTTTACTTAGTCACCAAAATTATGGCTTTTATCTATGCACAAAGTGAGTAGCAATAGCCTCTTGACTCTCTTGGGATGATGAAATTGAAGGTAGACCATAACCAAGTTTTCTTGTTTGTCTCCACCAGGAGAGCAAAAAAGAAATTCTTGAGGACTCAAGAATGAGAATGTTTGGTGCGGGTAAAATTATGAAAACTTACACATTATTATAATCTCAAACAGATGTTACAAATATTTATTACTTCTATAAACTAATAGTTTCAAACAATAAAATTTGTATTTTATTAATTTAAAATCAGAAACTACAAATAAAAAATTATAAGTATATATGTTTAAATTTTTCTTACATTTTTTGCTAAGCTATAAGCTTAAAACTGAAAAATAATTTCCCACAAATACCCTTTCATCACTCAAGTGTTAAAAGTACGAAATGAGTGCAATATCTTAAAATATGATAGCAACCAAAGTACAATTTTCAAGTTGCTTCTTCAGCTTCATACAATTATATTGATCTTTGGCCACCCAAGCTCCATAATACAAGTAGAAGAGAGTTATTAACACAAGCTTCACAAAGGATTGCAGAATAAAAACCATCACTAGGCACCCAAGGGCTATTCCAAATCTTGGATAGGACAACATGAATTTCAACAGAGCGAATGCTGTACAAACAACGGGTCATATGACCCAAAACCAAGCCACAATCGAACCAATTGCCAAGCCAACAACCAAGAACAATACCATCACAATCCCCGCTGTCGCTGCATGTTGGAGTTGGACAGTTTTGGGAACCAATATCATTAGGACACTGGTGAAATAGCCATTTGTAAGGCCCAAAAGACAAGTCAGCAATGTTACCGGAATTTCTGTTCGGAAGAATTTAGGACCGTGCAAGCAACAGAAGAAGAGGGGGAAAAACAACAATCTTGCAAAAGATGCACCGATTGCGACCTTGGAATTCTCAAGGACATAGAGTGCAGTCAGAGACTTGCCAACTAGATCAAACACATTGTAGCAGGTGATGAGTAGAATTGGATACCAGTCCTTTAGAGTCTGGGAATGGACATCTTCAGTAATATAGCCAGGAAATATAGACAATGTGACAACATACAAGATGAGGATCCCAAATCCATACCATTTGACTCTACCAACAATGTCCCACAAAGTTGATCTCCATAATGCCCCAGTCAGGACACCTTTTTCTTCTTTCTCCTCATTTATGGCTTGAATCTTCAGATCGCTATAGTACTTAATGACTGGTAGTCTATGCGCAACATTGTAGAAAACAATGCATACAATCATCACAGCAATGCTGACAATGAAGTAAAGATTTGCACTTTGTCTGAGGCCATGGGCATCTTGCGAATACACAGCCTTGGAAAATATCCTTAGAAACGAGACGAGGACACCTGCAGTCCATGGTATAAAAGATCAAATTGCTTCTATTCAAAATTTCACATATAAAACTAGCATGTGGGGACAACAAAATAATAATGTAGGAAACTGTAAGATTCAATACCCTGATTATGAACATGGGCTACCTAGAACACATGGCGGAAGCCTAGATGAACAGTACGGCGGCCTAAAGAGGAGAAAACACTATAGTGTTGGCTAACCGAGGTGGCCGAGAAATAACACTCTGATAATGGAATCAGTTCCCAAAGTTAGATGAGAGCTAAATATCCCTTCATATAGTGTTCATTGCCCTATTTATAGAACTCGTTTCTCTTGCGTACTATACACTCAAGTTCACAGCACATGAGCTTGATTGCAGAGCCCATACCCATAAAACCTGGATTGCCCTTACCTAATTAGTGTTATTTTGTTCATCCACCTAACAAGGTAGGTGGACAATACTCACGCTCTATTGGTCCAAACTGTGAAGCCTACCATACATTTGGCAGTAAAACTCACAATTTGGACCAATATAAAAGTGGATATTGTTCACCTTTTGTTTGGTAGGTGAACAAATTTATTTTCTTACCTAAGACTGATGCACTTGAATTAGTATTCTATTTTATGTGCTGCTCCTACTTTGTGACATTTTTCTCAATGCAAAATAAACATGCATCTAATCATGTCAGTATGTCTTCCTTGTTCGGTGTTCATACCCCCCATCTCCTCGATCTTACTCCACTCGCCGAATATAGGGTTAAATGGGCTGGATACGATTTGCTCGGCAGATATGGACTATTCAGTGCCACGTGACCAAACAACGAATTTCCAGCCTCTTCAGAAGCTACTTCTAATGAACATTAGCATGTTGAACCTTTCGCAACCCATAAAATATGCCCAACATAAGTTCAAGACATTGAAAAGTAATTGTCTTTCATCAAATTTAAAAAATGTTGAGAGGATCAAGTATAGCCCACCTTTGGAATGCGAACCATCAAAATGAAATAGGATCACTATTTTGCCCCAAAATGGATTGGCGCACATGCAATAGAGTCAAGCTCTCTTTAGTTCAAATTAAATAGAATAACTAGTGTAGTCTGCCATCTCACCGTGAACTACCATTAATGACTATATCACTATATTAACTTAACAGACTTCTTCCCATAATCAAACACAGTCTGACATAAATAGGCAAATAGTTAGAAAACCAACACCGAAACACACTTAGGCTATGCTTGGTTGATTGGAATGAATAGTAGAATAGAATGATAATTCTATCAGAATACTCATTCCAGTGTTTGGTTAGTCAAAAAATGATAGAACGTCACTTGCAAAAGTAATCACTTTTCCTCTATTTAATAAAATGGGTATTCCAATGCAAATATAAAAGAATTGTCATGCTATTTCTGGACAAATTCATTTCATTGAACCAAATACCACCTTACATATGTTGCCAAGTCTATAGTTTGGTGAATTATAGTGTCAAATGCGGCATCCATGCTCACAAAAATATCGGGCTTGGATTTATATCTAATCAAAAGAGCAATAATATCAATCCCATATTCCCATGTATAATAATTAACTACCTAGTTTTACTTTGAAATTGGTTCCACTTCCTTGTAACTAGTATTGAACTCGTGCTATGCACGGTTAAATTAATTCTAATTACAAAATTGACATATTTTTGGGAATTGTATACAAGCTTAAAAAAATAAAATCAAGTAATAACACAATAAGCTTTACAATCATTTCTAAGCTCATTTAAATCATAAATAACTGAAAAAACGTTTTCATGTTGAGATCATCACTTCATTCTTTTAACATCCCACAGTGTTATTAATTAAAAAAGAGGTTAATAAAAAGAATAAATAACATTAACAATTTAAGTTCAAATCTAATTGAGAATGTGTTGCACTAGATAAATGTGTGATTGTGAATGGTGAGAACTTGAGATCATCACTGTGGAATATATTTGTTTTATGGGAATTTCAGCCAAAGATAAAAATAAATAAATTTTAACACGCAAGATCAATATACAAAAATCTTAACGTACAAAGTCCAATTGCGTGATTTCGCCCGAAAATACCCTGCAAATAGATAAATTATCTATTTTGCATAACAAACAGATAAATTTATTTATTTGATATTCATCTGTTTAATATGCAAACAGATAAATTTATCTGTCTTTTTATTTATGTATAATAGATAAATTTATTTGCTTGTATATCAACACAGATAATGCAAACAGATAAATTTATCTGTATTTTTTATACTTGTTTTCAATAAGACAGATAAATTTATCTGTATTCTTTATTCGTGTTTTCAATAAGACAGATAAATTTATCTATATTCTTTACACGTGCTTTCAATAAAAAACAGATAAATTTATATGTGTTCTTTATATATGTTTTGAAAAAACACATATAAATTTATCTGTATTCTTTATACGTGTTTTCAATAAGATAAATAAATTTATCCATATTCCTTACGCGTACTTTCAATGAATGACAGATAAATTTATCTGTATTTTTTATACATGTTTTGAAAATGTACAGATAAATTTATCTGTGTCCTTTATACGTGTTTTTAATAAGACAAATAAATTTATTTGTATTCTTTACACGTGCTTTCAATAAAAAATAGATAAATTTATCTGTATTTTTTATACATGTTTTGAAAAGGCACAGATAAATTTATTTGTTCTAAAGTATTTTTGTCCCAAAAAGACTTTGCACGTTAAAACTTTTATTATGATGGACCTTATTCGTTAAAAAATCTTATGTTGAATGAAAAATAGTAAACGGTTTATAAATTGGACTGTTCACTAATTTCCCATTGTTTTATATAAGTCAAATGTGAATCCTTGATTCTTGTACATTTTTATGTATTTATGGAATGTGCTACTTCTATAGTCCAGCATATAGGACAAAAGTTACATGAGTACATCTAATTTTAAATTCTTGTAAAAATGAGAATAAAAAATAAGTGTAGCTATTTTACCCATGAAACTAATTACTTCAAATGTGAGAACACCTAAACACAAATTTAACATGTCTATCAAAAAAGTTCAGATTTTCTAGCTGGAGTCCTTCACTATAATTTGCATCCCAAAATTATTCTTTTAAAAAAAATGTAATTCGCCTATAATGGTAGTGTTTGTCAAAACTCCTTCGAAATAGTTTTTTTAAGTATAATGGTAATGTTTGTCACTTTTATACTTTTTAGATTTCTCTATCTTCACAAGTAATCAAAATAGAAATTTAAGACCAATCATATAAAATATAAATATAATTTCATATAAACCAATCACATAATGATGTGGTATTATCAAAACAATAAAAAAATAGAAAAAATAGATTAGAGTTTTAACCTCAAAGACAATAATGTTTTATAATGCTATATTAACATATAGATATAGATTTGGTACTGATAAAAAAAAGATATAAATTTGGTATTTTAGTAAGTCAGCTTGAGACCGATATTAATTAATTTATACAAAAGATTCAACGACAAAAAAAAAGAAGCAAGGATGTACACAAAAAAGGTTGGCATGTGAATGAGTCTTTCGTTTTTTAGTTTTACTTTTGTACATATAGCTTCCCTTTAACGCTACAGAAAAAAATAATAATATACTTTGGTGAATTATAATTTTATAAGTTCGTCAAATTCTTGGCTTATAAAACGATGTCATGGCTCTATATATATTGATTTGGTTGAGGATGAAGTGAACTCATCAGAATTGCTTGAACATATGGACAAAATTGAAGAAACTTTGAAACTATTTTTTTTTTTATGGGTATGTTACCTACTTACATCTTTCTGTTATTCTGAGTTTTTTTGTTTTCTAAACATTTACCTAGCCTATTTTCTCTAAAGGAAGGAAACACAATCAGTTAGATTCGATTTTCCACATTGTCATATTAAAATCTTCTATCGAACGTATATCAAAAAGGTAACTTTTGAGTTTTCCAAATTTTGTCACCGGGTAGTTCTATCCGAATGGACGTGACCCCCGTCCAGACTCTTTCCGGCAGTGAGCGTCGAAATGATTCTTCTGAGTTCCATCTGAACGGGCCATTATTGCATTTTTAGGGTTTTCTAATGAAGGCTATGAAATAGGTGACCTTATAGAAACATTCAATAGTTCATTGAGAGAGGTCTAAAGAAAGAGCTATTGAGAGAGGCTCAAATAGCGGCAAGAGAGTGAGAGAAAACTTGTAATCCTTATTGTTGATAGTGAATTTAATCTTCTCCTCACCCGTGTTCGTAAGCACCTCGCCGAACCACGTATATTTTTGTGTACTTGTATTGTTTGCTTTTTTGTATTATTTTGTGTGAATTGAAGCCATCAAGTCCATTGCACAACAGTGGCATTAGAACTAGGGTAAGGCTTAAATTACTTAATTGCGGTAGAAATGATGCATATTTAGTATGATTCATGAAGTTTAAAAGTTTACCGACAAGAATAACTTTTCCCTTTAGTGGCGTATAAAGATTTTTTTAATCCAAAAGAGATCTCCAATGCATTACTGTGCAAAGCAAAGAAGCCGATGAAGATGACTTACAACAATTGGGAGGAACTTAATGTAAGGTTGCAGATGTGATTACGGTTGAATTTAGGAGATGAGTTTATTCACAATGTGATCGACGTAGAGACGCAAGTAGAAATCTAGAAAAAGCTAAAAAGTTTCTACACGAAGAAACATCTACCAAAAAAGCTAAAAAGTCTCTACACGAAGAAACATCTACCAAAAAAGCTAAAAAGTCTCTACACGAAGAAACATCTACCAAACAAGTTGTATGTGAAGAAATAGTTTTAAGAATTACAGATAAAGGAAGATACTAGTCTGTTAGAATATTTGAATGCTTTCAATATGCTCATCATACAATTTACTAATTTTGATGTTAAAGTTGATAAGGATGAAAAGGCAACAATCTTATTAGCATCATTTTCTACATTATTTGATTATCATGTGACAACGTTAATGTACAAAAAAATCACATTGAAACTGGAAGAGAAGACCAATGCTCTTCTATCACATGTGAAGATGAAGGGATGATGAAATGAATGCAAAAGGGTTGATTGTGACTAAGCTAGAGTCGAGCCAATGAAGAAGTCAAAGTAGTAGAGTTTTAGTAGAGCAAGGTCTCAATCCAAGTCATTGCAAAGAAATATGTGGAGTGCTTCTACTCCTATAAAACTAGTCATTATAAAAACCAATGTCAAGAGTAAAAAATGCATATGGAGGAGAAAAGAAAAGGAAATGCGCCTTCAGAGCATGTGAGTTTTGTAGTAGAAAAATCAAACAGGAAGGTAGACACAGATTTCCTTTCAGGATCTTCTAGTTATAATTTTTTGTCTGAATCCCAAATATTAGATTCTGTTGCTCTTATCACATGTGTCCAATTAAAGAATGGTTTGAACGTAAAAACCTACAACGGCAATATAGTTCTAATGGGCATTGATGCAGCTTGTAAAGCCATTGAAATTGTACAATGAAAATCAAGATGTTTGATGGAGTTGTAGGGGTTTTGGATAATGTCAAACATATTCCAGACCTAAAGAAAAATCCGACATCGTTATGGGTTTTGGACTCTTTGTATTGTGGGTACACAACAAAAAGATGAAATAATGAAAGTTAGCAAAGGAGCAATGGTGATCGTGACAGTACAGTAAGTTGGGAACCATAACAAACTGATAGAGAACACGGTGGTATGTGGAGTCACCCTTACTACAATAATAGAGTCTTACACAGATGACACAAAACTTCGGCATATGCAGCTTTATCACATTGGCGAGCGTAGTATAGAGCTTCATAAGAAGAAAACAACGGTCAAAGTGGAGCTCGACGAGAACTATTCACCCAATGATTCTGGTGATGGTAGTATAAATCAGCAACAGGAAAATGAAGATGAGCATTATACAGTTGCTAAAAGTGGAGAGAAATGGACCCACAAAGCACCAGCGGGATATGGCTTTGAGGAGATGGTCAATTTTGCCCTAACAAGTAGTGGAGATCCTTTGTCTTACGGGAATGTAACGACCTAAGTAGATCACCGGCCTAATAACTTGAATAAAGAACATAATAATGCAATCCAAAATACTTCAGCCTTAGTTGCTAATAGTTGCTCACAAGTTTTTTTATATACCAGACTTAATTTCTATCTCCCACTGATGTGGGTGGGTTATCACAATATCTCCACTCAAATACGCAACGCCCTCGTCGCGTGGCCAAGGATCTTCCTTGGCTGGGATGTGAATAGCAGCACATTAGTGTGTATAAGACATACAACCTCTGGACCTCTACCTTATCCTCCACTCCTCTATCTACACTGTTACGAAAATCGCCACGGGACTAAGGTTAGTTCTAATATCATTTGTAATAACCCAAGTGAATCACAATAATTTGAATAAAGAGTTTAATAACGTGGCTCAAAATACTTAAATTTAAGTTATTACTATTAGTAATAACTCACAAGTTTCTTTATATACCATATTTAATTTCTGTCTTCTACCGATGTAAGAGAAGTAGCTCAGACATAGTTAAATGGTTCGTAGCTATGCCCGAAGAGGTGAAGTCACCACAAAACAATAAGACTTGGGAGTTGGTAAAATTGTCTAAAGACAAGAAGGCTGTTGATTACAAAGGGTAAAGTTCAAATATTGTCTGGACTTGGTGCACGTCCTTTCATGTTGATGATCAGAGAGAGTGGAGCACCCATACTTGTAAAAGAAGTGCAGATGGTGGAGACTAACAGTTCATCAAGATGGTTAAGAAATTCAGGCCAAGGTGGAAATTGTTAAGTTTGTCCCGAATTTCGTCATTAGGAAGTTCTTTCGGACGGACATGACTCCCATGCTTTTGGGTAGTCTCGTCTGGATGTGCACATGACCACCGTCCAGATGCTTTCAGGTAGTGGGTGCAGAGATGGTTCTCTCGAGTTCTGTCCGGACGGAGCCATCCTGAAGGTGCGAAATTACTGCATTTTTTGGATTTTTTGATAAAGGCTTATACATAGGTGACCCTATTTTCTTCCAGAATTTAAGATAGGCACTCAATAGTCATTGGGAGAGCCTAGAAAAAGAGAATATTTAGAGAGGCTCTTGTCGATAGTGGAAAGCTGCCTTCATTGCATTCTTTGGTAATATTTGACTACTTGTTTATCAAATCTGTTTCGTGAGAAATGAGAACAGTTAAAGTCAATGAAAGGAAGGAATTGGGTTTTTGTTTCTTTTGCTAAATCAAGACACAATAACGAGCAAGGTAAGGGGATCGAACGATAGATAAAGTCAACTGTTGATCCTCCTCACAACTAAGAAATCAAAATCATAATTTACAGTGATTGGAACCCTGATAGTTCAAATATAAACCCACAAGATCAAATCGATTTAGACCCTACTTCAAATACCCAAAGTGAACCAAAACCCTTGTTTCCAATCCCAGAAAAAGCCCCAAAAAAATCAAAAACCAAAAGAATCTGCACTTTGAAGAAGAATAGTACCTGAAGCTGCAGTCCCGGCGACAACAGCTTGCATATACCTCTCCGGCAACTCTCCGGCGGCTCCAATGACCCCACTCTGAACCAACGCATCGGCGATACCAGAAAGCGCCACCGCGACGGCTGTGACGTAGAACCCGTCGTAGCGTCCCGTCCGGCCCTTGATGTAGGTCACGTCCATTACCGGGACGACAAGGAGGGACACGATGAAGAGAGCCAGGCCGACATTGATCCGGACGTAAGAATCGGTCTTGTGGGCGAAGGCGACGATGAGGAGGAGGCAGAAGAGGCCGACGAGCATGTAGACGACGGCGAAGACGCGGTCAACGGATTCGTCGGGGTACAGGTAGGAGAAGTAGTCGACGGCGGTGATGAATGCGTTCCAGGGGAGGAGGTAGCCGGCGCCGAGGGTGAAGTAGATGGTGTAGGCCAAGTAGAAGGAGTCTTTGGGGGTTTCGGAAGGGTTGGTGGTCGTGGTCGGAAGAAGATATGACGACTCTGAGTCTCCACCGTCGTTTTTGCCCCCGGCAACGGTGAACCCCATGTCGAAGATCTTCCCTGATTCTGGCAGGCCGCCGGAGAGAGAATCGATATGGAGTTGGATCTTTATTACTTGGAGTTCCTGGGGCCGGGAAGGCAATAATTTGACAAGATCCGGTGTTACGACGACATTTGGTTCGGCATGACCTGCAACTTTCTTTGGCCTTGCGGAATGGGTGGCGCTAGCAAGTATAGTTGGGAGAAGGGTGCCTGCTGCCCCCACTAACTATCAAACGGTGACGTTTTTTATTTTAAAAAAATTACTTTCAAATGCAATCCTTTTTTTAATTGCAATTTCTAATGACTTGGCATTTTCATCTATTTTAAAAATTTTCAAATTTGTGTTTAGATTTTTTAGATTTTTATTTTTTCTCATCACAATAAATTCTAAAAAATAATTCTTTTTACAAATATTAAAGGATTTCACTGGAGATAAAAATAACATACATTTTGATTAAAAATAGTTCTCGGATTTTTTAGTTTTTTAAACAGCTTATTTTTGCCCTTTATAGACTTTTTTAGACTATTTTTTTACTTTTTAATTATTCATGGTGAGATAAATCTAAACAGTAAAAACCTTTGACACACGTATATAAAAAAATACTAAAATTTCAAAAAAAAAACAAAATATTAAAAAGATGCTCTCCCAAACATCCAAATTTAAAAAAAAAACAATAAATTATGACACACAAATAGAATATTAAAAAAAGGCACTAATAGGATTTTTTTTTATTCCTAGAGAAAGAAACAATAGGCCTAATTGG
>JAOTRH010000002.1:2026736-2040570 GCA_034768845.1 Heliamphora exappendiculata
AAAACTTAAAGGAGGAATCTGAGGCAAAAGTGAAAAGGCTTTGTTTTTTTTTTTTTTCAAGGGTGCGGGTTCTGCCGTCCGAAAGCACAGCAAGACACTGCTGCGATGGGTGTGAAAATATTTTGGATTTTAATTTAAATTTTATAATTTGATTGAAATCGTTCATTATTTTAATTTGATGAGTAATTAATTTGTATAAAAAATTAAGTTAATCGGACATTATTATTCATATAATCGGTGCACATTTAACTTACATGTTATTCTTAAGATCCTAAAAATTGGTTATTTTATTTAAAAACAAATATGCTTCAATCATATGAATAACAATGCCCTATTAATCTGATTTTTTGTACAAATTAATTATTTATCAATTATAAAATAATGAATAGTTCTAATTAAATTATAAAATTCATATTAAAGTCCAAAATAACATCACAACACCCTTGTTTTGACTTGGGTCACAACTTCGCTTTTTTTTTAATGGATTGGGGGGAGAGAAAAAGAGGACGGCAGTCATTTGAAAAAATTATTAAGTATTATGAGTGTATTATGTGACATTATTTACGAAGTACTTTCGATAAATAAGAATTTGCGACGCACATTAAGTGAATTCTTTTGTTTACTACTTATTTAATAAAGGTGGGTCAATATTATTTTATGCATAGTATTTTTTGGTACATAATTAGTGAGAGCACAACATAAATATTGTGATATGATGTTCTCAAGACTATCAAATAATTTCTGGGTCACTGTTGGGTTGGATGGTGATAGTGAAAGAAAATGAAAAGAGAGTGATGAGAGAGACGGTGGTGGTCATTGTTGCAAGTTTTAAAACAATTATTATTTTGTTTAATTTGTTTTCTATCTTATATTTAATTAAGAATAATATAGAAAATAAATAATATAAGTAAAGGTAAAATATAAATTTCCTGTGTAATAATAACTGATGGATGTGTTAATTTTTTACGCTCGAGTGACAAAATTGGACATTTAATATTACCCACAACTAGATGAAAGATCATTGTAATTTTAAAAATTAAGTGCAATCTGTCGATCTTTTTAGATAATCCTAGGACATGTAAATGTAATTTATCCGTAAAAAAAAACTAGTTAAAAAATTAATTTATTAAATATTATATTTTGAATTTAATTTAATTTTTTAATTAAAAATATAAAAAAAATTTTAAAAAAACTAAATTTTAAGATACTTACCAATCATGTTTTAAGTTTTATGTAGGCACACGTTAATATGTGAGTTTTCAAAAATGCAATACACAACACTTTGACACATGTTATAATTAGTTTTTTTTTATATATATTTAATACAAACATTAACATGTGAGTTTTAAAAAATGCAATTCACAACACTTTGAAACATGTTAAAATTTGTTTTTTTATATATCTATATTACAAGTTATAATGGTTGATGTGACATGTATCTACTAATCTAAAAATTTTTATTCTTTTTAAACAATTTAACAATAAAATGAAATTCATTAAAAATTTTATCTTGTTAATCGATTATTATTTAATTCAAGTATAATTATCAATTAAGATGTGATAATTATATATTTTTTAATTAATTTATTATTATTTAATTCAAAATTTTGAACAGTCTCTATTAATCTACCATTACTATTTGTTTTATATTTTTTTTATCCTTTATAGCTTTAGTCATTATTGCAAATCACTAAATAATTTTAAAAAAAATAGTAATAGTGTCTTTAAGCGCGGGTTTTATCTAGTTTAATATAAACCAAATATATAAATAACTTATTCAAAAACAATAAAAAATCGAAAACATATAACTAATTAAATTAAAAATTCATACATATTATCTTATAAATATTTCTAAACGTATTTATTGTGTGATTTTGAAAAATAAAAAAAAAATCATAATAAGCTATTCATTACCTACACAATATTGTTAAAGTGTTGGGAAAGAGTAAAAAAAAAAAAATCAAATATTGTACATTTAATATTTTAAATAAAGCACTTACAAAACGTAACGAACACGCACTCAGAAGTCTCCAAACAATGTCGATGTTCAGTACAAATATCCGACACGACACGCACACCTACTCTTCCTCGAAACTCTCCATAATTTAACAAAAAAAAAAAGAAAAGAAAAGAAAAGAGAACAGAAATGCAACGTCGGATTTGGGCGCGGTCACGGTCTCTTTATTTCCAGAAAAGCAGAAAAAAAAAAAAGGTGGGCAGAGATTTACAGCCACGCTGGGTTGTTCAAAGGCGTAACGACGGCCTTCACTTGCAAGTAGTTGCTGAGACTATAGATACCTTTCTCTCTGCCTTGTCCGCTCATCTTATACCCACCAAAAGGAATGGCAGCGTCGAACGTGTCGAAGCAATTGATCCACACCGTCCCAGCTTTCAATGCGCGCGTCAAGGTGTTGGCCGTGTTGATGTTCTGGGTAAACACTCCGGCAGCCAGACCATACGGAGTCGCATTTGCTCTTCGTATCACATCGTCAAGATCCCTGAAAAATCCAGAAAATAAAATTGATAAAATGGCAATGTTATTACTAAGTACAAGTATATTGAAGGCGGGGGGGGGGGGGGTGCGAATTGGGTTTGCCCTGATCCATTGGGCTTGCCAAATACCTTGGGCCGAGGGCCAAATGGATGGCCTTGGACGGCCCAATAGTAAAAGATCCACCATTGGGCCGAACTAACCATGCTCTGATCAGGAGGAGGAGGGAGTTCGGTTGTGGGGTTTGCATCTAATGTGATCTAATCTAATCCGAGTCGTACAAAATTTACTGCAATTTAACTCGGGTCGTATGGCATTTGATGTGATTGGATTGAGGGACCTCCACCATCGAGTGCGATTTGGCTGAGATGGCAGAATTTATGCAGGGAGTTAGGCTCGAGGCATGGGCCGAAATGATGGCATTTATGGTGGCAAGACCGAATTTGGTCTGCCCCTCTATCACTGCCGTTTGGGTGGACATAGATGGCAAAGCCGTTTTACATGATACGTGTCCGGTAAAAAACCATCACGAGAATAGAGGAAAGAGGCAAGTTTAACTCCCCCTATAAAAGGGAAGGTCTCTCAAAGTAAAAGGTAAGCATAATCTATTTTTACTAGTAAAAACTCTGTCAAATTGTTTTCTTATCAGTTTCTTTGACCTAAAAACAATTCTAACTTCATGACCGGAGTGGCTTCCAGCGAGTTACCGTTGGCTAGCTCACGTTTGCTTATTTTTGCAGCTCTCATTCCATTGACGGATTCGTTTGGACTAAAACCAACTCATCAAATAAATTGAATTTGCGAGTCACCCCCGTACATATATGATATAACATGTGTCTAATAAATAGTATTCGATATGTATCCTACACTCGTTTAGGTGTTAAGTGTTCGACACGGATGCTTGATTTATTTAAGATTCACGTGACGTAGCAGATAAGTGTTCGGCACTCACTTGTATTTTAAGATGGACTGCACTGGACCAAAGATTTCATCCTGTGCTATCAACATGTTATCCTGGCCACAATTATGTAAACTGTAATGAATGAATGATACTCCCAACTTTCAAGGAAGAAAAGGTTTTATCATTTAAGGAGATACATACCGTAACATTTGAGAAAACCGTGGGTTTAATATAGTACCCCTTGGAGCCAAGTCTCTCACCTCCAGTTTCAAGGGTAGCTCCGTCATCGAGACCATGGTTTATGTACTTCAGGATCTTTTCAAATTGAGTAGAATCAATCTGATTTGTTCAGCATCACCAGAACGAGTCATTCAAAAGAACTCCAAATTCTTGACTACTTTTTAGTTTTTAGTACTCAGCAGAGGTAGAAAATTGTGTAAAAGAACCGTCGTTGCCATGTACCAATCTATAATTTTCTATGACTCTTAACAATATTTCATCTTTTTGGTGTCTCTTTATCCGTCAAGTATCTAGACTATTATATTAAGAGAGAGCACCCACTTGGTGTTTCTCAAATTCTAAGTTGTGGATTTTTTTTCACCGAAAAGGCCAATCAAATGTTTCTTCAACAATTCATCTCATTTTAAGATTTTGAGGACCCAATTTGAAAACCACAAAATTCCACTCTCCCATTTCCCGCATCTAACTTGGTTTCTGCTTACATTGTAACCATTTCAGGTTTTTTTTTATATATATTTAAAGAAATCTTTACATTCTCTCTCTTTCCCTCTCTTTGGTTTTTTCTTTTTTTCAATTTTAACACTATTTAAATAGATAAAAAACTGTACAAGCATAGTGTGTACCATGAATCCTAGTGTTTATTGACGCAAATCTAGTAGATCAATGTCAAACATGGAACTGTCTTATAATGAATTGGAAAGAGGATTATCGTGTCAAGAAACTCTTGAGGATTTACCTGAGGGCCTTGTTCAGTTCCTTCCCTAAATGGATCACCAACACGACGTTGTGTAGCACGTGCCGTCGCCTTCTCCACAAACTCATCATACACACGCTCGTGTACAAATGTCCGAGAGCCAGCACAACAGCATTGTCCCTGCAGGATAGTAGCAGAGGATACATAAACATTGAGTTATATCATCTTTTATGACCTACTCATTACCACACGCATTTGATTGGACCCTACCTGGTTAAAGAATAGAGCAAAGTGAGCCAGTTCAACAGCCTTATCCACATCCGCATCCTCACATACAATGAAGGGAGATTTTCCCCCAAGCTCCAAAGTCGCTTTCTTAAGATTGCTTTTAGCTGCCAATTGAAGTACAACTTTTCCAGTGGCTGTTGATCCAGTGAAAGCAACCTGCAGCAACATTGAAAATTGATTTCAAGAAGAAAGGTTCAATGAATGTTATCTTTTTGCCAGTTTATTGTCACTCCGATTTTGACCCATCAAATTCAGAAGGCCATTGGGCTGTCATCTAAAACTAATGTCGGCTGAAATTATGGGAGATATTAAAATTAGACCTTACATGATAAGTCACAGTTTATTCCCATGGAATGCACAAAGTATAGCAGTCCAACTCTATCAAGAGTTATAACTTTGATGTACTCTTCATCCCACAAATGAAGAAGGCTTAAAAAGTTACATATGATACGAAAAGTGGAATGGTTTAAAAGACAGTAACAAGTCAAACAGACCGATGCAACAACAACTCAATGCATTTAGGAAAACTTTGGGCTGCCTCTCTACAGATCTAGAAAGCATTTTACATTCACTGAATGGGGCAGATATATGCATACTATTTGAAGTACGGTATCACTATTATGCCTGACGAATCATGGAGCCAACAACAAAATGATGCCATCTTACCACAAAATGGTTAAGCAAATAAGGAAATTGATATCCTAATGTCATTCATCATGAATTCACATATCTTAATCCAGATCAAAACAATGTGATTGAAGAAAATACATATACCCACAAATGCATAATTCTTCACACGTAACGAATAATATATATAAACTTTTAAGAATTATAATTAATACCTTATCGACATCCATATGACTGGCTACAGCTGAACCAGCAGTGGGGCCAAAACCGGAAACCACATTCAGAACCCCTGAAGGAAGGCCAGCCTGTTCCAAAGATAATCTTATAAGGAAAAATACAGAGACAATACAAGTGTATTATAAGCACAAGAAGAGGGAAAATAATCAGAATTTCTCCATATTTCACTAGTCATTCATGGTATCACTACAATTTATTTCCATAGAATATATCAATGTTAAACATGCTGGAAAGATATCGGGATCATGTATGGAATTTTATCAACTAAAACCAAAATTCAGTTCTTTGTTCATCATGCATGATGTTTTTCTTGCTACAACCGATCAAAGCATATGCTTGGTATTTTATTAAAATCTGGTTATATTTAAATTACATTTGGTTTCTAAAGTTGAGGTAGATGGGCAATCTAATTTAAATCATGTACCAAGTTGGAACTCCCCTCGACAAACTTAGATTTTTCAAATGATCGGTGCATTATTCACGTCACATTGTGGATATATTAAATGAAATTCAAGGTGCAGCCTCTGCAGGTTATGAAATCCACCAGCAGCAACCCATCATTAGAAGATGTAAAAAAATCAAACCCCGTTACAATCAAGAAGACAACAAAAGCTCAATTGGTGAACTACCTCTAGGAATAGCTTTGATACATATAGGGCAGATAGCGGTGTTTGTTCTGCCGTCTTTAGAACAACAGTGTTACCGCATGCTAATGCAGGTCCAACTTTCCAAGCATACATGAGAAGAGGAAAATTCCAGGGGATAATCTGGCCGGCAACACCAATAGGTTCATGCAGGGTTTGCACATGGTAAGGTCCATCAGCAGGAACTGTGAGACCATGGATTTTATCTGCCCAACCTGCATAGTTTGTAGGTGGAAATCTCAGGACATTTACACGAATTCTTGTCAATTATAAAATAACAGAAGCTAGAACAGTAAGTAACACATAATGTTGTATTTTTAAATTTTTTTACATACCCCCGTAATATCGAAAGAGGCGAGCAACCATCGGTATTTCAATTTTTGCAGACTGCTCGTATGGCTTCCCGTTATCCCAACTCTCAAGCGCAGCAATTTCATCATTATGCTTTTCAATCAAATCTGCAAAACGGAAAAATATCCGCGACCTTTCCTGGATATAATAAACGAAAGATTACTTGCGTGCGATTATTTCACCTCAAGCATGGAACAAGTGCAAATAAGAACTAAGGAAGTGTTTGGTTCAATGGAATGATTTTGCACAGGAATGAAATGGCAATTCCTTGGTATTCATGTTAGAGTACCCATTCCATTAAATGGAGGTATTGTGATTACTTTTGGAATTGATATTCTATCATTCCATTCTACCATTCATCCTAATGATCCAAATATAGCATAAGATAAGAGATGGTTACATAAGCAGTCATTTTTGGCCATGGTCCTTCATCAAAAGCCTTGCGAGCTGCAGAGACTGCACGGTTGATGTCTTCTGCATCACCTTCAGAAACATGGGCAATCACCTCTCCTGTCCTAGGGTCCAAAGTTGGAAATGTTTTCCCTGATGCCAGAGAAAGTTTCAGATATATACATATATATATTCTAGTGCTTGAAACGATTAATCATGGACTTATTAATCATGGACTTATTAAGAGTAACCTTGTCAGGAAAAGAAAGAATGAAGACGAGTCGTTACATAAAAGAATCAAAATATCACATTTCTGTAAAAATTAACGAGAATTAAAAGGTCACCAGATGCAGCATCCACAAATTTTCCATTGATAAGAAGCTGGGTGTAATCTACACAGACGGACGGCTTGATTGGCTCCTCAATAGCAGCAGCAGTGCTATATTTCCAGATCCCTCTTCCCAGATAAGAATTCTTCCCTAACCAAATAATTTGTTTGTCCGATGGAATCAGTAAATGCCATTACTCCAAACATGGAACAAAACTTGGGTACAAAAATGCATTGCTCAATTCATGAAATTCAGAGAAGCAGAAAATGTTTTTTTTTTTAAATTTAAAATAAGAGGATTATGTGGATAAACAGATAGATTTGTATTATTATATTTAAAACAAGAGGATTAAATTAAGTGAAAATCGTATGAAAACCAGTAAGAAGTTGAAAATCATGAGATCAACAAAAATTGATGTAGGAGAAGATCACCGGCATCATAATGTGATAAACCAATCCGTTTCTATTCTACTGAATCACAAACCTGATCCAGAAAACAAAAGAGCATTTAGAAAAAACAAATCAATCGTGCTTTATTCATTTAACCACTTGTACTGTGAATCTTTCCGGTACTAATGTGATGATCGACCCTACCGCATTTGTTGAGATTCAGTCATAAAAAATGATGCTAATCATTTTACAGTAATGGCGACAGTTCCCATCAAATGTCTTCGCATATGTTTGGGAATCTTATCATATTATTCAGCATAATCAAGTTCGACCACGATCTCACTTTCGCAACCTCTTTTAATTGGCGAAGGAAAATACTTGAAAAACTTAAATCCAATGACAAAAATCACAAAAACTGGATTCTGACCACCCATTTGCATTGAAATCGACATAACTAAGGAAAACATTAAGAATTTCAACGCAAATGAAAGATCAGAATTCAGTTTCTGTAGTTCTTCTCTTATTAAATTTCGTGTACGCAATGTGACTAATTTACGAATCAGAGATTGCAAACTCATTGCGAGAACCTACGAAAAATCGGTCAATGACACGCGCAGTTTCACGAACTTGTGCGGAGTCGCGACACGGAAAGTATCAAGACAGAACATGAACAATGAAAAGACGGATTTTGTGGCTGTTTTTACCTCGAAAGAGAGAGAGATCCGAGGAAGAAAGCGACGAGCGAGAGAGTAGTCTCAAAACCGCCATTGCTGTTAGAACAGAGAGAGAGTAGCCCTGCCTTGCCCTACGTAAAACTGTTTCTACAAAGTATCAAAGTCAAATTTGATATGGTAGAACAGAGAGTCCCTGTTTATATAGATATAAAGATAAAAATATTGCCATACAGAGAGAGAAAGCATGAGTTACCCACCCATCCTGACGTGCATCTTATTTTCAAATTTGGATAAAAATTTACCAGCAATAGTAATGTGTACAGGCAGCAGGGAGAAAAGGAAGGAATCGGTCAAGGACTCGAACTGCGAATCACTTAACTATAGGGAGAATGTATAAAATCACTGAATCGTAAAATTTTTTTCATTAATTTAATATTTAATTATTTATTTTTAAATACAATATAATTAATTTGTGTAGTTTATTTTATTTAAATAAATGCTTAACTCTCTACTTCTACAACTTTATTGGGTTATTGTCGTTTTCCTTAGGAGCTGAGGCACCATTTGGGATTACCAAAAAAAGTTTGATATTTTTTAAAAAATTTAGTTTTTAAGACGGCTCATTTAGGATAATAAGTTTGCATGATTTTTAAGATAATTAAAAAAATTTAAATTTTTTTTCCTTTTAGCATCTATTTTTTAAAATTATTCCAAACATTTTGATTTTTTTATTCTTTTCTTTCAAAAAAATTAAATATTTTAAAAATCAAACTTAAAAACTATAACAAACAAGCACTAAAATGAACACCATTAGTGCTGGACCATCTATCACGTAAAAAAATTTTTTTGGTACGGAAGGAACTTATGCGCTATAATTTAAGAAACAAAAAAAAAACAAAAATTACCCCTAATTGTCTGTTATAAAACTTGAATTTGCAACTTCCTAATAAAAAGTTTAGAAAGTTGAGGTGATGCCATTAAGTAACAAAAGTCGTGGCTGATAAGATAAAATCAAAAGGTAAATGTAAATTAAATTCATCTTTTAAGGATGAGAATAAGAAAAAACTAGATGGGAAGATTAAAAATCTATCGATTACTTGAAAAAAATATATTTGATAATTTTGAGTAGAGCTTAAGTTATTGACACTTGTTGATCTTGTGCCTTGTTGGCTTTTTAAGATCTGTATGCCATTGTGTTTTTTTATTCTTCTTAGCTTCTCGAATTGTGAAATTTTTTTTTTTTTTATTTGTTGGCTAAGCTGTGTTTCTGATTCTTATTGTAATAGATCTTTTTGGGTATAATATTAATCCAAGTACTTATTCAAAAAAAGAAGTTGTGGCTTCGATAAGATATTTTACCTTTGTCGAATTATAATTTGTGAATTTTAATGCAAATAAATTGTCAGATTCAATTTTTATGATTTTTGTGATTAAACTTCTGCGTCTTAACTCTTAAGCATTTTTTAATTTATTTATTTTCATTTTTAGTGGTTTTAAATTAGATTTATTTTTTAATTAATTTATTTTTTTATGATTTTTGTGATTAAACATCTGCCTCTTAACTCTTAAGCATTTTTTAATTTATTTATTTTCATTTTTAGTGGTTTTAAATTAGATTGAAGCTACTAACACTAAAAAAGTTACTAAAAATATTACTGAAAGCACTCTGCAGTGTAAAAAAAGGCAAAACAATTTTCAAAATTGCATTAAACAATATATAAAAAAATCAGTGTACAATTTTTACTGGAATTTTTAGTAAGTTTTTTGTGTGTGTGTTAATAGCTTTATTCTTTTAATTATTTAGTTAAACTATTATTTTTTTGTATTCCTTTCATTCAAAAGAGCCAGAGATTTTTTTTTTATAAAAATATTATAAAAATAAAAAATAAAAAATAATTCAATAAGTCAAATTTTATGTTATTTTTTTAGTATTTTAGTATTTTTTAATTAAAAAATATTTTTTAAACTTCTTTTATCAGGATGATTCAAAAAAGATAAACAAATAACCAAAAAAACAAAAAAAATCTATTTAAAAAATCATAAAAATCATATAAATTAGCCAAACAGGGCACTATCGAGAACCTCTCCGGTTGTGATTTACGATGAGGAGCTGAGGGCTTCACTTCATCATCTCATTATTCCGTTTTCCCTGAATTCGTGGACTCAATTCTGTATTTTAGGCAACTGCAGGTTTAGCAGTGCGATTTAAGGGTATGTTTAATTAATTGAATTAGATATAAATTAAATTACATATTTTATAAGATTATATATATATATTTGTTTAAATTTAAAAAATATTTAAAAAATTATACATTTATTAAATAACTAATATAATAAAATGTAAGATATACAATATTTAAAAAAATATAATATTAATAATTTATTCATTACTAGTTTGCCGAACACTCATATCTTGCTCACAGCCCGTATAAATTTTTCTCGCCTAATAGAAAGTAAAATAATAACTTTTTTTTTCTTTTGTTTTATTTTATTCTGTTCGTTCTTAATTATGAAGGTTTATAATTATTCAAAAAAAATTATGTAGGTTTATTAAATATATATATTTTTTGCATATATAAATACTTAGAGTTTATTTCTTAAACATAATAATAGTAGGAAATAAAGATATTATATTTTATTAAATCTTAAATTAATATTTAATATTTACAATACTTTATATTTATTGAATACTATGTATAGTAAAAAATGGAATGGAGGAGGGAGAAGGAAAGAGCAAAAGGAGGGAACAAAAATAGGAAGAGTGGGAGGTTTTCAATTTTGGAAACCTAGCACATAGAGAATAGCGGGGTGCTTGACAAAATTACTGTTAGCAGTTTATAAATTATTACTTGTAGTTAAAATTGAGAGTACTTGATAAAAATTATAATTTATAATTGAAATATAATTTTTTCTCTTAAATTATTGTACATAATTAATTTTAAAATTAAATTATATTAAAAAGATCTATAGATAGATAATTTGTTAATTGCTTATCCGAAACTCTCAATAAATAAAAATATGTACGTTTTGCTCGTTTTAATATAAAATATTTTATTTATTTTTTATTATTTGACTAATAAAAAATAAGTACAATATTTTACATTATACGATGAAATTATTTTTTTTATAATAAATTAGTAAGTTATTTTTTATTTTTTAAAAGACTTATTTTGAATCTAACCCTTTCTAAATTTTAGAAATTTTTATGTCAAATTTTAAAATAGAGACAAATAAGCCAACTGCAGTAGCCATTTGAAATAGCTATTTTGAAACCCCTTTGTATGATTTTTTGAATCTTTAGTGAATTTTTTTTTACGTTAGTTTAAATAATGATATTTTTTTATATTTTTTGCTAAATTAGAAGTAAAGAAAATTGATCAAAAAATAAAAAAAAACTTACATAAGACCAAAAAAATCCTTCAAAAAACAACTTTAATGCTTTTTTAAGACTTTTTTTTTATTTTTAGTAAAAAAAAGCTCAATTCTAACCAAAATAGCTATATTTTTATATTTATTTTATTACGATGAATCGAACAGACCAAAGAAAATAAAAAATTTCAAAAAAAAAAAAAAATCACAAAAAAATACATGAAAAACTATCTCAAATAATAACGAATCTCTAAGAGCCATGAGATCATATCCAAATATTTTCATAATTTTGTTACAAAAAATATCTTGTTTCAATTTAACAATAAAAATTTTTATTTTAAAAATATTTTTCATGTGTCAACTAAATATTAAAAAATAAAAATAAAAAATATTTTTTATATAAAAATATTTTTCACGTATAAACTCAACGCATAAATGAATTGAGGCTATAATGCTTCATCTTTTACCTATTTAGTAAAATTTCGTTAATATTGTCTCACGTGTTTTAATCTATATTATTGACAATATTAACGTGGTGTTTGACATTATTTAAATTAGTAAATTATATATTATAATTTATAGTATAAATTATGAGTATTTGATAAAAATTATAATTTATAGTTAAAATAAAAAAAATTATAATTTATAATACAAATTATAAATATTTTAAAAATATATAATTTATAATTAAAATTAATAATAAAAAATTAAAAACAACTACAAGTAACTTTGTTAAGCACCCTACATCGCTTAAAGTTGAACCTTTAGGCTAGCTGGCCAGGTTGCCTATTTTTTCCTCCAAAAATTCTCCATTTTTAAACTGAATTGTCAGTATAAAAAATAAAAAAGTTTATTTATTTATTTTCTTTTCTTTTTAAACAAACAATTCTAATTTCTATTGCCAAATAAATAAAAAGAAAACAATATCTTTTACCACATTTGACTATCAACTTTTGATCACTGTCTCCGATTATTATATTTGGTCACTATTTCTGACCACTACATTTGAACCTAACATACCGTCACTACTTTCTGCCACAGCCTCCAATCATTACCACCGAACGCCAATTTCAACCACCATCGCTATTTTTTACTATAATTATTGGCCAACATCTCTGACCATTACATTTAATTATTATATTTGTGCACTATATTCGTTCATTACATTCGTTCACAACTTCTGACTAACACTTTTCAAATATATATAGATCAAATATTTTTGTTTTAAATATTTTTTTTAAAAAATAAATAAAAATATATTTTTTATTAATTATAAATAAAATATAAAAATTGTAAATTCTACCAAACAATTCTAATTTATTTTTTGTTAATTAAAATGTTTGCTTTGTTAACTATCATATTTTTATTATAAATATGTGTGTGTGTGTATATTGTAAAGAATTTAATTTAGTATTAAATATTTTTTAATTTATTCTATGGCAATTCAAGGTGGTTGTATATGTGTATATCTCCTAAGTGATTAAGATGAGTTCAAAATAGTTTGAATTATCTTAAGAGTCCAATTAAGATAAGAATATGTTAGATAGAGAATCTTTTATTTGTATCTACTCAAATCTTTTTGAGGAATTCTAAATCACATATAAGAAATTACATGTACAACCACACAAGACAAGAGTACAAGCAGCTAATGCAGGATTCGACACGACATAATACAGTTTGGCACATGACCACCCGAGCGATTCCAAGTGCGCTCAAGTGGACCCCAAGCAGTTTTAATTTGATTGAAACTCTAATTACCTAGTTTTCAAGCTTATAAATAAAATCATAGACCAACCACGAAAATTAACTTATACACTTCAATAATAAGAGGTTTTAAAGTAGATTAGAAACTCTTTTCGAATTTTAAAAATTTCAAGATTGTTCGTATTCAACGTAGAAGACGTTTTAAGTTTACCAACGAAGGATTCTGCTAGTATGAAAATATTGAGAATTCAATATTTGTGAAGTTTCAAGAATTTGTTGCTGCGGTTATCAAACGGAAAACAGTGCACTTGGATTCAGTATTCAATCAAAATCTATAAGTGAGTGTTTTGTAACTGTTCAATTGATTAGTACTTGATTTATTTTGACTATAATTAGTCCCGTGATTTTTTACCTAAGTTAGGTTTTTCACATGCAAAATTTGTGTATTAAGTTTGGATGTTTGATTATTTACTTCTCGCATTTCATGACATATATTAATTAAAAAC
>JAOTRH010000002.1:2040670-2052325 GCA_034768845.1 Heliamphora exappendiculata
AAATTTTATGTTTTTATTTTACTTATTTTTGTATTTAGTAATTTTTTATTTTTTAATTAAAAATTTTTAAATAAAAAATTTTAATTAAAAAATAAAAAATTACTAAATACATGGGGTGTAAGTGTAAAAATACTATTTTTCTGACTTTGAACCAAAGTATTACAAAAATTAAAAAATAAGAGACTGCAGTGATATTTCAAAAAATAGAATGAGTGGCAGTGATATAACTCTTAAATAGAAAAGGTGTAAGCGTAATATACTATTTTTTTTACACAATCAATAAAAATAGATCAATATTATTTTTTTAAAAATATTTTTACTATGTCATTAAATACTATATAAATAATGTTAGATGATGTACTACAGAATAATTTATAAGACATAATTTAGCCCACATTAAATGTATGATCAAGACCAGAAATTGAAAGAAACCTGCAAAGATGAGGACCCATCAACATTTATGTAGATGTCCATTTCATAACCCACTACTTAGGAGTAATTATTTGGTGCTTCAAAGTTATGATCACTTAGTATTTTAAATCCTTAATAGTCATGTGATTATGTCAATTTTATTTTTAAATATAAAAACTATTTATATTTTGTAATTTTTAAAAACTTTAAAATACCATGCACCTCCAACAATTAATACTTTTTTAATTATTAATGAGTGAAAAAAAATCACCTGTCACCTAAAACCCAAGCCTCATTGCCCAAGTTCTTCTTCCTACACACGACCGATGTGGCATTCCTCAAATTAGAAAAGTTATTTTTGCTCGTTGTATGGGTAAGAGAGGAAGAAAGATACCCCGCCACTTGAAGGGCAGGCAACTTGCTTTCACTTTTTCAAATATGTCAAAATTGCCTTACATAAATTTTAAAAAAATAGTTAGGTACTTTTAAATTATCACGTGACATTACTTATGTAGCATCTCTGACAAATTAGTTCAATACACACTAAATAACTTGTCATTATCTTTCACCTATTTAATACAAACATTCGAACATCATCCCACCATATAAGTAATATCACATCGTGTTTAGAACTACCAAATATTAGCTTGAAATTCCAAATCACTTCCATCTAACCAAATCACAATGTATTACATTTGAGAATTTCAAATTTTGTTAATCTCACGATATGATCTAACGAGCCTTAGTGCATTACACACGTGAAATTCTCTGAGGAAAAAAAAAAAAAAAACCCACCATATGAAAAAGAGATTCTGAAGGAGATGCACATCCAGCTTGCAACAACTAAGCAGAACCTGAACTCCCAAAAGGCTTACCCACCACATATATAAAAGCCACGGCTCCCAACCTTGATCTCCCTCCATCTTAATAAAAAAATATGGCATTTTCAGAGGAGAGATTACTCTTTTTAAGTCTCTTAATCTTTTGCCTGACCACCACAGCCGTCTCGCACGGTGCAATTTACACACCCCCACCCGTACCGCGCTTAACGGATCGTTTCAGCCACGTCCTGATTAGTCAGGGTTACTCTAAATTATTCGGACACTCCAATATTCGTATGTTGAGCAACGGGTCCAGTGCCGATCTCATCCTCGATAAATTATCCGGTGGAGTCTTTTAACCCGATTTTTTTAAAAATAAAAAATATTACATTTTCGAGTTTGGTTCTTGTTTTTTATTTTAGAAATTCTGTTGCAGGGTCTGGATTGGTGTCTCGAAACAGATACAATAATGGATTCTTCAGTGCGGCAATAAAGCTACCAGATGGTTTCACGTCCGGAGTTGTAATAGCCTTCTATGTAAGTTAGTTCTTCCATTTGGCATATCATGGCATTTAATTACAGGCCTTGGATAGTATAAGATTACATTTTTTTTTGTCTTTTGATCATTTTGTTTTTTTTAATTTGCTTTGATGAGAAAAATTCTAAAATTAAAAAAATTCACAATATGAAAAAGTTCATTAAATACTAAGGAGGTGTTTGGTATAGGTGAAATTAGGACTTTATAAATTAATTAGCTAAAAATATGTAATTATAACTTCAAACAAAAAATATGAATGTTGATTACAGCTGTAACTTATAAATTTATAGCTTCAAGTAACAAAGTTGTGTATATTGATTTAGAATGAAAAACTAGAAACAAAAAGTTATAAACATACATGTTTGGATTTTTTTAGTTTACATGTTAGGACTTTTTTAGTTTGTAAATATATGTTTGGTTTATTAGCTTTTTTGGTACTTTTTTCATCTTTTATTCAAATTATTTTTATCCTTTTGTACTTTTGCTATTTATTGGTCAAATTATGTATGAGAATAATTGAGAAATTCAAAACTATTGATAAAAAATGAAAGAAGATCACCAAATATTAAAATCAGTTATATAAAATAAGTAAATAAGTCATTGGGGATATTTGTTAAAATTCTCAATTTAGCTTTTGACTCAATTTTTTTTATAAAATACTCACAATTTTTTCTATAAATTATAATAATAATTATTTTTTAATTACAATCCATAAGCAATTAGTTTTAATAATACCAAACATAACCTAAAAATTAACAAAGATACGGTCAAATGTTGGCAGTTGTCAAATGCAGATGTTTTCCCACAGAACCACGACGAGATCGACATCGAATTGCTTGGTCACGAGAAGAGAAGAGATTGGGTGCTGCAAACAAATGTTTATGGCAATGGAAGTGTCCAAACAGGGAGAGAAGAAAAATTTTACCTCTGGTTCGATCCAACACAGCACTTCCATGAATACACCATCCTCTGGAACACTCACCATATAGTGTAAGCCAATCAATAACTTCACTATCTTTTTCTTTTTCTTTTTTTTTGTTTTTGTTTTGCTAGGTGATTATGAAAGATCGAATCCCGAACATGATTTGTGGGAGTTTAACATTGGTGCAACTGCACTAACTTTTGGAATTTTAGGACACAAATTCTCAAATAAACGATTGGTTGGACAGATGATTTTCACGTAAACTTTAATCTACACAAAATAAATGGAAGAAACAAGAACAATCATAATGAATATAAAAATATATGTGATTTGACTGACTATTTACATTCACGGGCGAAAAGAATAATCAATCCACTATTCGCAAATATAGATTACAAGATTCACTCTCAATACTCTCAATCTCACAATATTTGTGACTTCAAACTGAGTCTCTCTCTATCTCTCTATACTCTCTCTAACCTATAAACTGAGTCTCACTTGAGTACATATCGTTTTAAGATTTTTAAGATTAAGTCAAAAAATCAAATACTCGAAACCTTAGCCGCCAAAAAAAATTGCTATCCCACACAAACCGCTTAAGCGGTCAAAATCAGGTCTCAATTTCTCAGTAGTTTGCAGAGATCCGGCAACTGTTATTTTTCCTTGTTCAACATTTTATCACTGGTGGAACCCTCTGTAAAACTAAATATGGTAAATTTGGGACACCAACATAAATGAAATAAGTGACCAAATAATTAATGTGCCAATGAACAGGTTTATGGTGGACAACATACCCGTGAGAGAGTTTGTGCACAGCGCCGCCACTTCCGCCGTTTACCCATCAAAGCCCATGTCGGCTTTTGCGACGATATGGGACGGGTCAGAGTGGGCAACCCACGGAGGAAAATACCCGGTTGATTACCGGTACGCCCCGTTTGTTGCTTCATTTGGGGAGATGGAAATAGAGGGCTGCCCATGGAAGGATCCGAAAGACCCACCCGGTTCGTGCTCCAGGAATGGGAGCGGGCTTCCCGGGTTGGACCCGGTTGGGGAGGGCCAAGAATTTGTGGAGCTTTCAGAGGAACAGATCAGTGGGTTGGAATGGGGAAGAAGGAAGTTCATGTTTTATTCATATTGTCAAGATATATCTAGGTATAAAGTTCTACCACCAGAGTGCAAGGCCAGTTAATTAATTCATTAATTCATGTAATGAAATCTCATTCTTCATTTTTTTTTCCTTAACTAGAAGGCGGAAATAAGTATAAAAACAATTATATGAAAAAATTGGTTGTCTAATATGGGGGTGTCGTATATTATGTTGTAAATCAAAGGGTCTTTTGATATTTTTCTCTTTTACAATACCGAACAATAATACTCTCTCAGATATTACAGGCTATGTTGCTTTTTAGGGAAATATACAATACACACAGCATATTTGGGATGTACCATATGACAAATTTATAAATTTTGTGGTTTAAATTATAAATATTTGTGATTTATATTATAAATCATGTGAAGTGCCAAACTAAAAGTTATCAAATCAATAGGAAAAAGAATTGTGATTCATTGTAATCATATTTTGAATTTTGAAGTTAATTATGTAAAGTATCAAATTAAAATAACTTATATGTGTGTGCGCGTGTCAATTTATAAACAACTTGTCAAAACCAAGTGTCCACCATATAAAAAAAACTTATTCCATGGAAAAGAGGCCAACTACATATATATATATATAAACCTACCCTAGAGCACCTGTTTGTACGACTATTTTTTTTAGCAATTTGATAGTATTTGACGTTGCTAAAACTAATTACTTATAAATTATTGTCAAAAAAATAATTATTATAACTTATAACAGAAACTGTAAATATTTAAAAAGAATGCTAACTTGTAACTAAAATTAGTTGTTTATAAAAAAAATTATAATTATAACTTATAACAGAAGTTGCAAGTGTTCGAAAAAAAAACTAATAGCTTATTAAAAAAAACTAATAGCAAAAAAACTATAAACTATAATTAAAAGCTATAAGTTAATAAGAGAAGCACCTCCTACCAAGCATTCCGAGAATTCAATGTTTCCATTTTACTTGTAAGCTTCAAACAGCTACATACAAATGCAATTTAGACACTATGCGTACCTACATATCACGATGTATGCAAAACATATTATAGATCTGGTTTCCTATTTTGCCATTGGGAGAATGTAATGAGCAATTATGCACCTTTCATCGATCTGGAATAAAAATTAAAATATTACAAAATAAAACACAAGTTATTAGAAAAAAATCTGAGACCCAATTTCACAAGTAATGGGAAAATAATCCACATTCATAACCACCACCACCCCATCAGCCAACTCCACGGTATCAGCTTAGTTATGCTCGCCTGTGATTAAAGGTGAAAACAATTTTTTGATTGTTCCAAGCTATGGCTCATTCAAAAAAGAATCATTTATTTTTGGAATTATTTCTTTTTAAATCTCATCATTACACAATAAAATCCTATTTTCAAGTACACCCCTGTGAAGAGATCATTTGTCTCCTTTGTCTATACTCTGAAGCTTCTAACCGGATAAAGCTCGAGTGCAACACTTTAGCTCTACCAGCTCCCCTGCCTCTATTGCCGAGAGTCAATCTATTCCTAATTTCCAATCGAAATAAAAAATATTGATCTAGTATAATCTTCGACTAGCTGGATTAAAACCGCCCCACTCAAACTAGCTGTCCTATTTCTTCCATTTCAAAAAAGGGGGAAAGGTTCTTTTAGTGCTTGCCCCGGTACAAAGAATATTGACACCCTACCAAGGTGCAGGAAAAAAAAATCATCTCCATCTTTAAATTAAGATGAAGATCATGCTAGTTTGTTTCCAGGGATTAGCCCAGATGGGGTTGAATTAGACTCTTTCAATTCAGTTGAGTCCAGTGTTTGCTTTAAATCCTTTGGGCCAGAAACAATACAGCATAACCAACTTCTGTCTACCTTAGCCTGGATTAACCTGTATAACTCAATACCAACTTTTCCCCAAACATCACAGATGAGGCATTAAAATCTAATTTATGTCTCCGCCCCTCCCTCACCTACCAACATTAGAGTGGTATCTTTCTACGCTGCTCTCAGCTCATCGCCCTTCGTCGGAGATTTTTTCTCGATTTTCACCATTGCCATCTACATCAAACAGAGTACTCCTTCCTACCTCCGACCTTCTCAAGCACCGAATATAAATTTCTTGGTTTGCATGTTACTGATCTACTGGTTTGCAAATTTGTGGGGCAATTACTGATTAATTGTTGCGTATTCAAGACTATATTGCTGTATCTGCCCAACAATCAAAGCAGGCAGCCCACCTTTGTTGTCCAAATCTTGACTTGGTTTTTTAGCCAGGAAAATCACATGCACGCCTGATTCATGAGTTGGGTTCAGGTGGCACAATGAAATGTCAAGGAGAGGAATGGTAAGTAGGGAAGGGTAAAAATATAAATCAGAATTTAAACCAACTTAATAATCCAACAATCTACCAAGCAATTGCATTAAATTTCATTCTCCGCAATCTAATCTGGGGTACTGTCAAATGGAGGATTGTACTAATAAATAGCATATAGATACATTAGGGGTGTTTGGCAAAAAAGCTACCACTAGAAGCTTTTTGCTTCTTGCTACTAATTTTAACTATAAGTTACAAATTTTTCTAAACACCCACAACTAGTTTCAGCAATGCCAAAAATCACCATTATCCAATCCTATCCAATTCCACTCAGGGTGTGGAGAAAGGAAGCAACCAGTCAACCAAAGTCCTGAAGAACCATATTTTATGAAAAAGTCTGAATACACATATTTCAATTACAAAATCAATCACAGATTAGTGTTTCTTTAAAGGTAAGAAACATGTGTTAATTTTATTTTTCTGAATAAACCATGTTCTTGTTGGTAAGGATCAGTAGTCTGTAATTGGTTGTGTTCTAAATCTGTGCACCTAGTTGAACTAATTTTTAATTCATAGGTCAAAGCCCAAAAGCATTATTTCTTTTACTTATAACAAAGTAACCCAAACATGTATATTTCCTTGGACAATTTACATATTCTACTAATTAAACGTCACTTCCAGTGCATTAAAACCAGTTAGAAGTGGCCAACATACACATACTGCAGTACTTGTCCAAAAGAAAAGAAAAGAAAAGAAAAAGAAGCATACACAATATATGGAGCTGCTCAGGTCCTCTTGATCTTTGAAAATGTACCTATTTCTGAGAAATAGGTGCTTTGAGTTCCACTGCCAAGCTGATTACCATGTGCCTGTGGATTAGACAGCTCAATCCCCTGCAAAATGTGGTTTGCATATCAAATTCAAACAAGAAAAAATTATTCTCATATAATTCATTTTAAATTTTAGGTGAGAAAGTTGCCACAAAAACTTAAGCAAGTAGAGGTGTGCCCAACAATGTATATCAGTCTATTAAGCTGTGATACCATCCCTCATGTGCCACCCCACTTTGCACTTGGAGAGAGTCGAATGAACAAATTGAGGTAAACAGATGAACTCACACATATGAAACAGAGCGCACACTAACAAACACAAGGGAGAACAAAAATAGATGAGTAGGTTTAAATGCAGACTTAAACTGACTACTTACAATCAATGCTCCTTACCATGTCAACTGACCTAAATATTAGTTATTAAGGAATTCGTCCAAAAATGCATATCAAGCTTCCGCATGAAAAATATCATGTGCAAGTAACGCACCACATCATGTGCTTGCTAAAATATGCTTAGTGCAATAAATAAAGCTAATTACAGTGCAATGAAGAGGAGGCTCCAACAGAAAAAGCATCTTTGAGTCACTGCCAAATAATGCTATTTTAGGAGTATGTGAAGCCAAATGTATCATTCCTTCCACAGTTATAGGTATGAAGATAAAAACAAAAGGAAAAGCGCAAACTTAGATAATTAGACGGTGCTTGTTAGGAAAGTCTTTCCCTATGAATTGAACATTATCAGCATGTGGATTGTACTACAATATAGGCACGGCATTAAGTGTCCAAAATTTCATTTCTTTTTTCTCGAGGGCTATTAACTGCACCCTTCCGCTTTACGCCACCGCCCATTCGTGTGGCTGATAATCTGACCACTATCGCCGGTCCACCAAGGCACCAACCAAAGTTTTGGACTTTGTTTTCTAGACTAAATATACAGAGCTTCCTGATAAATTTGGAGCAACCATGCTTGAAGGTCAACATTAACTGCATTTTGAGTTTTTTTGTTATAACCCTGTGTCTGGTAGTGCAATTTGGCTTCGTTGGCATCTAGTAAAGGCAGGCAATGACTCGAGTACAATCCATTTAGGGTTTCTCAGCATGTCCATTGTCCACAACCATATCTTATTTTAGCCACACGAGCATACAACACTATAACACTGGATGGAGCTCAATTCTTTTTAACGGCATCTAGCATCCGCTTCCACTGCGAATAATAGACATATAACAGAATTACAGTACTAATTCACTTTCCGTGAAATGTTCATCCCATGCCTAAGCTCTGATTCTTCAACATATTCCCACCTCATGTACTCTGCAATGTGAACGTTTTCAAGGGATCAGAAGCCTCACCATTCATGCTCTTGAATCGGGGCAAAAACCAAACTTTCTGGATGAGCTTCAAATCCTTCTCTTGAGATTCTCCAACATTCACCTTTTATAAAGATCCCTAAATTAATCACTTTCTACCTTAAGAAAGTTCTTTTACATAAAGTGTTTCTCCCAGAAGCAAGTTTATGGGAAAACAGTAGAATATTTAAATTTCAATCAGACCACGAGATTAAAAGTTCCTATTATTGTTTGCCTGCATTTCTGTTTACAATACTATTTTTATTTTTGTTAATTAGTGACTGTTAACAAAATTTGAGCTGACCCTCCTAGTATTATCAAGTTTTTTGTAAAGTTAAAGATACAACTTTACCTTACTTCCATAAATTTCTGTTATATAGAAAGGCCATGTGAGTACTACTGCAATCAGATAGTCAGGGTCATACCATTTTTCCCATTCTCCTTGCAATAAGGATAGGAAATTTAGGGATTCGGTTCATTCCGTTGGCACCAAAAAGAAACAAAGAAAGCAACAAGGACAGCAACAGGGCAGGAGGAAAATGAAGAAATTATCAGAAAACAAAATAGAATCATTGAGGGAAACACATTACTAAAGTTAATACATTCACCAGAGAGGTTAGTCAATTAGAGCAAGATTCAAAGTGAAATTTCTACAGCCCGTATATAGTCGCATACTCCATGGTGAAGTTGCGTACTCCATCCAGAAGTGAAACCAACAAAATCCCTCAAATTGCCTAATCACATCACATGTTATTGAGATGTATTAAAGATCTATTGAGCTTTAGAATTTAAACTGTACAAAAACGAGTTAAAGTAGAGAAAATTACCAGTACGCCAATTTTTCCTCCAAGATTACCATTGAGTCATATCAAGTTTCAATTTGGACGACAAATCGTATTACGTATTAGTTCAAGACTCCATAATAGTGTAGTTAAGTCCAACTAAATCTCCTCATTGAAATATGAATTCACTTTTATACCTAATTAATTTACTTAAACTCAAAATTTGAAGAGGGAAAAAAATAGTGAATTCCAAAAGACACTGCAACTGTGCAACATGGTATAATTTCAGAGTAAGAACATAGACATGGAATGTTCACTAGTATCTTTTGTGGCCAGAAAATATAGAATCATCGATCCTGCCCTGTGGATCTATTCACTATTCACCAAAATTTTCTTCTAAGCCATGGTCAACCATGTCAATTTAGCTAAATCACAGCCTGAATGCAACTTAACATCAAAAGATATTGTCTGGAAAAGTAAGAAGTGGAATAAACCTGCACAGGTGTAAAAGCCAAACTTGAAGTAAGTCCCGAAGTAGCACCACTGCTTCCAGAATGCTTCTCCTTGAACCTGGAACATTACAAACTCGATGAGATCTTATATGCATGGTAGATGGTGATCATTGACTGATAAAATGGCTTATGACATAATAATCATGTTTATCCAACTCAAAAGGCAGGAAAGAAAATTCTCATCTTTAGCCCACAACAATTTCCATTTGCCTGGAGAATTAACACAAAAGGAATAACAAGGTGCATAAAAAAACCTACTTTTTAGCTACTTTCGCAGAGAGTTTGCTCTGAGCAACTGATACACGTAACTTGCCACTCCCAGCCTGACCAAGCATCCCATATCCTTCTCCCAGTCCATCACCTATTCTCAAGAGATAGCATATAACACTAAGAATTCCCACTCTGTAATGGAGCAATGGTTTTAACAATAAATACCAATAATAACAATAATAGACAGCAGAAAATACACTTTTTAAGTGATTAAGCTATGCAAGCCAACAACGACAAATGATGTTCAGTTTCATCCTTAGAAAATGCTGCCACTGCATTTTTTCAAAAGAGAGGGAGAGGTGGGGAAGGAAAGCTAAAGAAATTTCAGAGAAATCAAATTAATTAGCAACTTATAATCTACTAATAGAAGGTGACAGCCAGGTAAAAGATGAATCCATCTCAAGCTAATCAATGGTAGCCAATAGCTGTATCCGCGCATATTCTGATACATACCTAAAGAACTTTCTTCAGGAACTCCAAACTGCATCCTGTTTGCCAGCTTCCTCATGTCCGTTATAGCGTATCTGAGATACACAAGTTCTGTGTCACAGTTATGATAGCTATGCAATATCAACAGCAAAAAACACCAGAGAGAGAGAAAGAGAGCATTTTCTGGCTAAGACAAGAGAACAACTACTCTACCTTTCCTTCATCTTCCTAAGGCGACGACCACCTCTCTTCTTTTTGGGCTCAGAATCAGGAACTGGAAGAGGTTTAGGTTGCTTTGCAGGGGGTGGCTCTTGCCACTTTTCAATTTTCTTACGAATCTCATCCCGAAAGTATCTCCCAGTTTTCCCAGTTGGATCACCTCTCGTAGAATCAACACGTGCTGCAAGTGTTGATTTTGAAGCTAGTAGTCGGCAGGCACGCATCTTGAGAGAAGGAGGTGTACTCTGAAAAATTTCTGTTTGCTCAAGATAACCTACGCGAAATTGGGATGTAGCAGTAGAAAACCCTGCTAAGTTCTTTTTCCTAGCGCCAAGAAGCTGAACATTGCAAGCAGGCATCTTAGCTAATGATGCTAGACCACCAGCAGTCCCCATAAGTTTCGCCGCAACTGCGCTCCCAACAATTGCAGAAAGATTTGGAGCAATATATCCCATTCTACTCTCCACAAAATCAAGGACCTTTTTCTTTGCTGAATCAAGAGCAAGAGCTCGATCACATGCATCAATTGTCTTTTGGAGGATTTCCTCTGGAAGTGGTTTACCACTAGTGGTAGATGCTGTAACCGACACAACCATAATAATAGCAGAGGGCAGAAGCCCTTCCAAATCAACAAGGGTTAAATCCATTTCATTGCCAATCTTTTTTACGACTCTAGAGTAATCAATTGGGTGGTGAACAAGTGACTCGAGCTCAGGAAATTTCAAGCGATACTTGTCTCGGATAAAATTGTGGATAATTACAATTTCATTCTCAATGTCAACTGACAATGCGTTGCAATCTACTATTAGCTGGTATTCAGGATCGTCTTCCAGAACGATTCCCTGATCTGAGATATCAGACCCCTTTCCGAGAGCATCTTCGACTTTCTACAACACAGATGATGCCACCCATTTTATAACATCAAATCCAAAATGGGGTAATTCATAAAAGCTTCTAAATTGCTAAGATACAAGTGAACAGAAAGTGAAATGTATATTAGTAACATTTGAACCTTGAAGAATTATGGGAGAAGGGAGAGAAAAACAAAAGGCAGGCTGAACACTAAGAGGTAAATGTAAATTATGTATGTTGTGCCCGCCCTTTGAAAACAAATACAAAAGTTACATGGGAATACGCAGATCAGACACTTACT
>JAOTRH010000002.1:2052425-2072788 GCA_034768845.1 Heliamphora exappendiculata
TATATATGAAATTAAAGCATAACTGAAAAAGGAGAAGCAAGAAACCAAGAAAACAATGAAAACATCTTTTTGGTGTTAAGTTACTCAACATCAAGACATGGGATCCAAACAGGGGAAATAGCACATAAACCAACCTGCATGATATCAATGTAACGCTGTGTTTTCTGCAGTTTAGAGACACTGTCCAAATCATCATAATTAAGAGTTTCTATGTCTGCCATGTCCCCATCAACATCTTCTTCCATGTTTTCCGCATCAACATTATCTTCATCCTGAAAGGAAAAGAATTTCACAAAGACAAATATTAGTAACAGGAAAACAGCCAAATAGAAGCATAATATATCCGAGGAAAAGATGATAATGTGAAAATGACCAAAATACAAATTAAAAATATGAACAAATACTCACAAGAAGATCAGCTTCATTGTCAGATAATTCATCAAGGTCAGCTAGGAAAGAATCAGCAAGAGTTGCCTGAAGCACAGATGGCACATATTGTTAGAATGGAAGATTATTTTCTCACTACAAGTTTTTATAGTTAATTTTTAAAATCTATTTGTCCCCCCATATTAGAAGCTCATTTAGGGCCTTGTAATCCTCAGGACCGGCCCTGAGCATTTCACCAATTAAATCAGAGAAAACAGAAGTGAGGCAGGTAATTAAGAGAAAACAAAATCAAAAGGTCAAATAATGAAGGGGGGGAAAAACACATACCATTTTGTAAACTTCTTCTAGCAGTGGTGCTCCAATACCAGAATTGGGCGTCCTCGAATCTATTTTGACCACAAACGTGTGTATATTAGTTAAACCCAATTAAAACTCAACAGAAAAACAACTATAAACAACAAACAAAGAATGAACTGCTAGTTAACTAGAGCCACGAGATCTCCAATTTTACAAATACCGGAGGAAAAAGAAGCACCGGAAAAAATAACTGAAAAAGCGTTCCACAGCGAATGCCGAAACCCGTTTAGAGGATTTCGAATCGCTATGTTAACTTTCTGAGAAACATATTTACAGCAGACAATGATACAAAAAATACGATGTAGAAACAGATGCCAAACCTAGGGCTAAATTTTCTAGGAGAGGATTTTCTGTGTTTGAGAGAGAAATACTAAAAAACCGTATGCCACTTTGTAGCTTTAGTGGAGTCGATATAGAGAAGCCGGCGACCGAGAGAGAGAGAGAGAGAGAGACTAAAACGAGGGGTTCTGAAACCAAAACGGTCGAAGTAGGAACCTCGGAGAGAGAAATGGGATGTTCTGCAGCCTGCGGCCCACGGAAAGAAGAACCGAACTCGGACTTGAGATGGAAACCCAAGCCTACTCGCAACCCAAAGCCTTCTAGATTTTTGGTTCTAAAAAATTAGTATACTTTGTTTGGAAAAAAGGCAAAAGGTTAAAAGTTAAATTAAGGCCCCGTTTGGGCAATAACCTTTGGTTTTAAGCTATTCCGTTTAATTTGTCTAAAAAATTAATTGTTTTCTTATTTCTTTTTCTAAGAAAAAATAAATATTCCAAACATGAAAACTTTTTCTGTAATTAAGCCTATGTTTGGATTAATTTTTTTGAAAAAATTTGTGTTTAAAAATCTCTTGAAAAACTTATTTTTTTTTACCTCAATTGATTTTTTTAATATATTTTTACATCTATTTTTTTATCAAGAAAAACAACCAAAAAGCCAAAAAAACCTTTAATTAAAAAGTCAATCCAAACACAAGTTAAAAATAAAAAATTCTTAATTAAAAAGTCAATTATTCTCTCAACAATAAAAAAAAGTCGTGTCGTAAATCCTATAACTTAAAAACAAAAAATAAAGACATATTAAATTTTTTAATTTAAAAGCTACCCAAAGAAATTATCCTAAATACTCAAACTTTTTTTATAAAAAGACAAAATCTCTTAAAAATGAACTTATTAAACATTCCAATCATAAACAATAATTCGTAAAATACTTTATTCAAAGTTACATCTTTTTCTAAAAAATAATATTACCTCACTTGACAACTTTTTTATTAACAATTCAAAATATATATAATAGTTCAGCTACTAATGGTATATTGGGTAAATTGTATTAACCTCTCATTATATGTATAAAAATATCAATTATTTCTCTTGTAGTTTTTAAAATATTATTAATTTTTTATCTGATTTAGTTTTTACATCAAATTAGTCCAACCATTAACTTTCTATTAAAAATTAACGAAAAATTATTTAAAAATAAAAAAATTCAAAAAATTGTTTTCTAATTATTTTTTTTGTTTGAAATATTTTATTATTATAATTACAAAATATTTGTTATTTTATTTTTATTAAAAAAACAGTGTTACTGTTTTTTAGAAAAAATAAAAATAAAAAAAAAACTGTCACACTGTTTTTTAATAAAAAATATTTTTTAATTATAATAATAAAATGTTTCAAACACAAAAAATAATTAGAAAATAATTTTTTAATTTTTTTTTAATTTTTAAACAGTTTTTCCGTTAATTATTAACAAAATATTAACGATTTGACTAATTTAATGCAAAAACTAAATCAGAAAAAAAATTAATGACATTTTAAAAATCACAAAAAAAATAATTGATGTTTTCATAACTCTCATGAGATGTGACTATAATTTATCTTAGTATATTTTATACCGCATTAATCATTGCACACTACTAAGTGCGATAGGCTCCACACTAACACTTCATGTAAAATTCACTGTACTTGTAAATGCGTTGTGATTCATGTTGTATAAAAATGCATCGTCTCTAAAAAAAATTTATATATATAATTATAATAATTAACTATATAAAGCAACATTATTAACTAATTTAAACAAAAAAAACAAGAAAACTATAATTTAAAAGTTAATTTATCAACTAACATAATTTGAACCCAAATTAACTTTTTCACCCAAAATACCACAAGGTTATGTTGTCAAATGCAGGCCAGCCCTCACCCGTTGTCAGTGAGGCAGCCACTTAGGGTCATCATTTTTTGAGTAAAAAATAGGGTCTCCAAATCTATAAAGTCATTTATTATGCTTTATTTAAAATAGGTTTTGTTTGGATAGAACTTACTTATTTATTTATTAATTTATTTACTTATTAATAAATAAATTAAATTTTATTTAAGTAAGTTTGTTTGGATTAATTATAACTTATTTGCTTATTTATTTATAAGTCAGTTATTCAAACGAGTTTATTTGTTTATTTACTTATAAATTAATTTATTTGGCTTATAAATTAATTTATTTGGCTTATAAATTAATTTATTTGTTTATTTGGCTACCCAAACGAACTTTTTTGTTTATTTATTTATTTATTTATTTTTGACTTTTTTAGTTACTCAAACAACGTGACTAATTTTTTAGTTTATAAATCAATAAGCAAATAAGCAAGATAACCGGGCCATAATAAAATTAAAAGTTTATTAAAATTTGGGGCACAATTTAAATGTAAGATGATTAATAATGATTTAAGTTTCACTTTTGAGCCGTCATAATTTTTTTATGTTGATTTGAAGAAGTTATTTTTATTTTCTTATGTCTATTTTTTATTTATTTTTAATTTTCAGAATTTTAGAAAAAAATGCCTCATAGATAGTATTTGTCTGAATATGAAAATGCCAGAAAAATATTATTTAAATGATTATTTGTTATTATTGGTTAACTTTTTTGTTTTTTGTGATATTGTTAAGTTTGCTTTTGTTTGGTGTTATTTTGGTTTTAAATTAAATATTGGTAAAATATGAAATAATAAGACAATTTATACCCTTTTAAATTTTTATAATGATTATTTCTTAAAATCTACAATTATAAAAATATATAGAATTTTTTTTAAAATATTTGCCTAAGGCGTCCAATTTTTCAAGGATAGCCCTGGTCAAATGAACACACAGGAAAATAAATTCCTATTTCTTTTACTTTTTTTTTTGAAAATAACTTTTTGTATAAGGTTCATAACAAGTTAACAGAGCCTTAGGCCATCTTCAATAGTGGTGTTAAAAAATGTGCCTTATATGATAAAAAAGTGTAAAAAGTAAGACTTAATTTTGTGTGTTATGTTGTTGTTAATTTAGTTGTATATGTGCCCTAACAATGTAGTTAGTAAGATGTTAACTTTTGTGATAAAAAACTAAAAAATATATTTTAAAAAATATATTATTTGATCAACAAATCTCAACCTCAACAATTCACTACGCCGAAAAAAGAGATTCTAAAACGAAACCCTAGCCGTTGGAATTTTGTTCGTTGTCGTCGCTTCATTTGCCACCGAGAATTTTAAGTCCCACCGAATCATGATGAACGACGATGACTAAAAAATCAACAGCAACGAGTAAGGGACGTTGACAAACCTAACCTTCGTGGGCGACATAACTTCAGTATATTCACTGTCGTTGCTCATTTTAATCTCGTCAGATATTTTCGGAGACTGTGATTGTTTTTCTGATGACGTCTTAGCTGTAGTTGTCGTCGACCCCTCATATCTTCTTCTTCTTCTTCGTCGTTGACCTTTAATTAAGCTCTGCTACCACCGCTGACAAAGTATTGATCCTCTCTCTCTCTCTCTCTCAAAGCAAGCTTGCTACTTCCATTGTTAATTATAGCAATACCGTTAATAAAAATCAAGACCTGACACAATCTAACACTAAGTTAGCTACATCATTGGAGACAAAAAAATAATAATTTTGTTAACTTAACTACCATTGAGCTAGAATGGGTATTAGCAATACTAATAAGAGATGGCTTTAGAGTGAAATAAAGCTAATATGGCCAATCTGGAAAGTTGTGTGGGTGTGAGTAGTAATTCAGTGCGGTTGTAACCATGGGTGCTCCGTACACCTTACTGTATTTGGGCACAATCGAATGAGTTTTGGATCTCATAAAGAGCCATTAGAGATTTTAATATAGTGTTCTTGACACTTGAAAGTGCATATCCAACGGTTATGATGTAATTATTTAATTAATCAAAAGAATTGTGAAAAACAAACCATTAGTGACAATTTTAAAAGCTCTTGGACAATAACAACTACATTTACCCTTGTGTTTTGTGCAATGGTTCGGATTGCAGGTGAGTGATTTAGCATATTTTTTCTTTCATTTGGCATTCATTTGTTCCTTTGTCTATTTTGTTTAAATATTTGTTTATACTGCTCTTGTCGCATTCATTTATACTTTGACTTACTTTTATCTGAAATTGTATTTATACTTTGACTTACTTTTATTTGAAATTGAACGTTTGATATTTCGAGATTTATACTTTATCAAGACTACAGGTTTTGTATTATTATTATTTCTTTGTTATTTTTGTTATATTTTTATTAGGTATTATTCGTACCTAAAGGCATTATTACTATTTTTTAGATCACTCAATAACTTGCAATGATTATTAAAATTATAAGAGATAAAAAAATATATAAAAAAAGTAGTAACTAGCGGATTTATAGAATGTTCTGATACTTAAATTAAATAATAATTTTTTTGGCACCTATTTTACTTTATTAAATTTTAGTGTCTTCAACAAAATAAACAGTACAATCTAGCATTTTTTAAATAAATCAGTGACAAAATTTTACCGAACACAAAACAAGCACATATGAGAAAAATTCAAAATTCTGACTAGGTATGGAAAGTTCCAAACTTTTTGAAAATATTCTAAGTCTTAAATTTTTTTTTAAAAAAATTAACAGAATTTTTTTTATTTTTCGAATAATCAAACGGTTTAACCATTCATAAAATAACCTTTAATAAAAACAAACAACGCAATATACACAAATTCTACTTGAATCTCAATAAAAAAAATCACAACTCAATTATAAATTATGTACTATCCGTTCTAACTTCTAATAGATATATTTAAAACCACCAAGACAATTTTTTAACGAATTCCAAAAAACAAAAAGACAAAATGATGAACTGAGGAATTACCCATGAAAGATTTTAGTACAACATTTATTTATTTTCTTATGTTTCTAGCCAAAAAAAAAAAAAGATCAATAATCAGTTGCTGAATAAACACCACGAATGATCACTAATGTTAATAAATATCACAAAAGATCATTGTAAACTATTTTTGTTAGAAATGAAATCTCACCTATCAAAATAACAAATATAAATATGAGAACGACTTATGACAAATTTAGTAAAAAAATTCTTCATACTATAAAAATTTGAAAAATAAATATATCTATAAAATTTACTACAAATGTCGTAGACAATCAAATATCACTGTAAAATTTAGAAACTAAAAGCAAGAATTAGTCAACTAACTCATTTTGAGCATAAAAATCACAAAAATACTATTTCTCCCTAAATAATCAACCGAAATTATTTGACCGAAAGAAATAATACAAACTATGTTTCTAGTTTAAATATTCATATGCTTGGATTATGGCCAAATTTTTTTTATATATTGTGTTCTTTTTAATATATTTTTATAATAAAATTATTTATTTTGTAGTATTTATTAATTTTATTACTAACATTAAAAATTAAATTAATTGAATATTTTTAACTATATAATCTAATTATATTCATTTATCACTGTTTTTTGTAAAATTATATTATCATTCATTTATATTTCAACAAATGTGATATACTCACAAAGCTATTAATATTCGATTAATTTAATTTTTTGTAAAAATAATTTACTTAATAAATATTACATAATAAATAATTTTGATCATAAAAATATATATTAAAAAAAAGCCAAAATAAATCAATATCCAACAAGTAATTTAACAATGTGTGAAATTTTGAAAAGGATTTAAATCAAAATCCACGGGAAAAGAATCACTATACTAATGTGACAGCAAAATGGATTTCACACCTCTCATTGTTTCTGTTTGCTGGGCTTCATATAGTGCTCGTGGTTATTGAGTCGGGCTGACATTTTTCCATGGCTTTTCTTATTGAATAATACATTAAATTCCCTTCACTTATTTTTTGTGAAGTAGAGGGGAAGTGAAAGCAAACACATTTAGTTGAGCTGACTATTTTGTGTCAAATTCACTTCGGAAGTTCCTTAATTTAAAAGTTTCCTTTTTCAAATTCACTAATTTTGTCAAACTTCCTCTATGAAATTCACCTTGGAGGTGCCTTTAATCACTATCAAATATTAATGTGCTAAAGAGAGCCGCGGACTTAAATGTGGGTGCTTCTGACAGCTCTTATCAAAGCTTCAAATGCTAAGGTTCAAGTTATAGCAAATATGCAATTTTGTAGAACATCCATTGCAGATTCTATAATTATCTCGTTTATTTTATCTGATTAGGACAGCAGAGCTGAATTAGGATATGTAGACGACTGATGCTCATTCATCTTCTTATAGTAACCTCACCAAAAAATCATGAACAAATTGAAAAGAACAAAGATACGTTGAACAATTACCACATATCACATCAGCTTATTCAAGCAGGCTCTATGGCAGCAAATCTTCCTCAAATAAACAGCATCTGCCTTACAGGTGGAGGAAAGGGTAAAACCAATACCGAAAAATTGTTGAAATATCCCACATGAATTTCATGAATTTTTTTTTTTGTGGGTGGGGGGATGAAAACTTGCATATTTGTACCAGTTTCCTGGTCAGGATTATGTGATTTTGTGCATTCAAATGAGGTCAAGCCTATCATCAACAGTTTGAACACCAATCCATTCTTGAAAATCTTCAATTTTAACTACATTTAATTTGTAGAGTAAGGGTGGATGGCCCACTTCTAACACCCCTAGTTTAGTAGACAACATCGAGAATCATATCTATTTTTTATGTACTTGACTTGAGCCTATATCACTCCATCTTGGTCTAAGAAGAGATGTTATTCAATTTTCACCATTTAACAATACTGCTTTTTACATGAGGTCATGACAATAGCAAGAATTCATTGATATCATCCAAACACACAACATCATGAACAGTAAGACTTGTATAGAATAGGATGGAAGCCATGTGAACGAAAAAACAAAGCAGAAAAATCAGAAAAACAGGGTGAGAAACATCACATGAGAGCAAACCTATCATGAAAAATTCCCACCACGCCAAAACAAAAGAAAAGAAAAAGAGGCAACATTGATAAGAAAATATTAATTTTAAAAAATGCACTTGACCTCCATGTGCAGGTGGTTAAAAACATAGGTTACCTGGAAAACTCATATAAATTCAGAAAGTACCAAAATCAAAGATAATCTAAATATCATATAGTGCTGGACAAACATTTCACTAATGAGTTGAAATTATAGTCCAGGGCGCATGTAAATTTAGCCATTATTGCTACTACTTAAAACCGCAAAGGTCCAATATTAGGCCTGCTTGGACAAACTTGTTTATTGACTTATTTTAGTTATAACTCATAGAATTTAATTTATTAATTTATTTTTACTTATTTTTGTCTTTTTTAATCTTTTTTAATATTTTAATAAAAAAAATTTATTTTTTCGGCTTGTCTCAATGAAAGAAGTTTAAAAAATATAATAGTTTGACTAAATGATAAAAAAATTTACTAAAAACAAAAAATCAACTTAGTTAAATAAATAAATAAGCAAATAAGTCAATTTACCCATACGGGCCATTATCACCAGCACCTTTATTATGCTTCGCAGGGCTTCCATCCTACGACGAGGAAGTCCTAGACATCCAACATCTTCGCCCATACTTCCACATACATTTTAGGGAGTGAAACTCAAAAGAACTATACTTCCCCACCATGACGAAAAAGTAGATAAGTCTACAACACTCTTAATAAATGTATTTAATGAGGTTTTTTTAAAAGGAACCAAAATAACAAAGCAGTTGGTGTGAATCTGGAACATTAAAATAAAAAATAATAGTAAGACTCAGCTTTACTTCAATCCCATGTTCCTAAAAACATGCCCAAAGTCCAGAAAATAAGATTAAAGAAAGCCTGGTAAATGGATTCTCTTTTCAACCTATGCATATATTGAAATTTAAAAGGGTACACAACCATCAAATTTTCAACAAATGTACAGTACCTCACTTACCAATTGAGTCGGATTTACCAAAATAGATATTGGCCAAAATAGAAATTAGCCTTAGCTATTATGTAAAAAAATGATTTGGAATCAATTAAATGGACCAAAACTACAGTCACTCAATTCAAAATATACAAACCTTCATTCAATCCCATGTGATCCCATTTGTGAACCAGAACTTCACGTTGCCACAGAAATTAGGTTTGAATTCCATTGCTACAGAAAGAGAGTGATAAATCCCTGTTTATGTGATGAACAAAAAAGAGAGGATAAAGGGTGTGAAAGAGGGAAGCCTAACATACATCCGAAAGAGAAATTAGGTTTGAATTCCATTGCTACAGAAAGAAAGTGATAAATCCCTGTTTCTGTGATGAACAAAAAAAAGAGAGGATAAAGAGTGTGAGAAAGGGAAGCCTAACATACATCCGAAAGAGAGTGATAAATCTCAAATCCCAAATCCCAAATCCCAATTTTTTGTTGTTGTGCTAAATTGTTTTTGCTGATGTGCTAAAAAATGGGATCCCAAATCCATTTCTCTAGTGAACAAATACTTAGGTCGTGAAAACGCGATAAATGAAAAGGAAAAAATGACAAACGAAAGTTGATACCGAACTAAAGCGAGGATGCAGATCCGTTGCTTCGAGTTATTCGGGCCACCTTCAGGAGCTCAGAAATGGTGGTCGTAAACTCGTAGGGCGTGGATGTGAGACGATACAGAGAAGGGGGAAAGCCTTTCCCACCGTTGATTCAAGAGGAGTAAACCACAGTGACCTAGGCGATGGAGCAGAGAAGGGCAGTGGCGAGCGGCGGTGAGAGGTAGGCCAACGTAGAGAGAGATCGAAGAGTGAGAGGGAGAGAGAAGTCGTGGTGGCTGAGGTGCGATCGGCGATGTCGGTGATGCGGCGTGCGATTGGCGATGTCGACAATGTTGGCGATGCAACGTGCAATCGACGATGTCGGCGATTTTAGTGAGGCGATATGCAAGGGACGGGAAAGCTCAGTGAGGGAAGATTTAGGTCGTGAGAGAGAAGAGGCGAACAGGGACGGTGAGAGAGAAGAGGAGAGGGACGGAAAAGCCAAGCGTGAAGCACGGGTCGTGCTGCCATACCCAACGGCGGTTTCGGGGCATGACGCCCAAAGCGGTTTTCAACCACAATCGTCCTATTATAAAATTTAATCTGAACCATTCATACTATGATCTCAACAGCGAGATGCACCTTAATGCCAACATTTAATCTGAGCAGTCCAAATTTGAAAGCAACGTTTAGTGCATTTGCCTTTTCACTCCCTCTCCCGCGTTTTGATTTCTCCTCTCTCGCGCTCTTCCCTGACTCTGTGTTCTCTCTCCCGATCTCTGTTCTCTGTCTCTCGCTCGCTCTCCTTGTCTCTGGTATTCCTCGCGCTCCGTCTCTTCCTCTCTCGCGCTCTCTGCCTCCCTCTCTTGCGCTCTCTCCCGCCAGACCGTGGTAGTAATTTTCTTGTGCGTTGCTCAATTCCTCCGTTGTAAGTCTCTTTCCGCCAAGGCATGTCTCACTATTTCATTTCTTTATATGTTATTTAACATTAGGGTTTATGAATATCTTTATTTTACATTATTTCTTGACTTGCGCTTAATTAGTAAACCGAATAGCTATATTGTTCTCGTTTAAGTTTATTTAAGCTGTTGAATTGATTGGAATCGATGAATATTTTATTTAATGACTTTTCTTGTAATTTATGTCATTATAATTAAATTTGCCTTGCTTTGTTATTTTCTATATATCTTCTGAACATATATTAAGCCTGTAAAAATACACGTTGGCCATGAGATGATTTGATTATTAGAATTGATAAAAAAAAATTTTGCAATTGGTGAAGTTTTTAAAAATGGATGGCAGATTGAGACGTATGTTTCCAATATATTAGGTCGAGATTAATGAGGTAAAGAAAAGAAGGCAAAACGTTTTGATTTTTGACATGAAAAATTGTGAATTATTCTTTTGGAATCTCGACGAAGGCTTAGTTTGGTTTGGTTTATTTTTTTTGAATTTTGACTCTTACATAAAATTCTTACTTTGACCATTCAAAAGTTGGAGAAGATTTTTTAGTAATGAATTGGTCCGAAAGGCATAGTTGATGGACAATATGTGAATATTCTTGTACTACCTATTGGTCCCATAAAACGAAAGAGGCGAGGTTTGCTGAAAGATAGTTAACATTTATAAATAATGAAACACTATATAACGTTCATGGAGTAGGAGCCTATACTTGCACACTACTCCTGACAATTAAGAATTTGAGGCAGATAAGTAAATGATGTTCCAAAATAATTAATGATGGTTATTTAAGTCGTGTTATTTATTTATTGTACTCTACTTTTCTCTTTATTTTCTTGTTTTTTCTCCATCACAGTCATACCTTACGAAACTCCTAACGCTCTCTATTTTCTAACTTTGCCTTTCTCCTTTTTCAATTTTTTCTGCATAAAACAAAGTTAAGAAGTCCTGAGAACCAAATCACGTCTAAAAAAGTGTTGTGTCGTTGGTGTATGATCCAAACAAATGTTGCTTGCGAACACACACATTTATTGGGTTCTCTAACCCCTAGGTCACATGTCAGACATATGTCCAAATATTTTGTATTCATTAATTTATTTATATATTTTAATTTAATGAGTCACTGTTCATACACATAGGCCATGTTTGATAATCATACTAGGTTGAATGAGATTGATAATGAGGTTGGATTAATGTAAGGTTTGGTAAAAATGAGAGATTAATACTGAAGTGTATAATCCGTCCTTCTTGTTAAGCACTAGGTAGAATATGATATTACATGTTTGATTAGAAAAAGTCCAGATTGGACTAATTATTTTTTTTCAAAATTCACCCTCTTACGTATAATCTTACCCAAAAAGCTAATTTTGGACCAAATTTGGTCTTTAATTAACATTTATGACGGGTTTCAAATAGTGGCATGCAGTGTTGTCCATAATAAAAATTAAATGCTTCTTTGTGTTATAGGTTCTTTGAAATATAACCACATGTCATGCCTCTTTACTCCCACCTCTTTCTCCATTGTAAATAGTATACAATGGTAGCATCATGTGGACCTAGTCCTTTTGGGGATGTTATTAGTTTTACCATGAATATACGGAATTTTTAGTTTTATCGGACACCTCTTTATTTTGTCTCGTTAATTATTCACTTTGAAATTAAAATAAAATAAATCTACTTCTTAGATTTATATTGGAGCATGTTATTTTGTTTACAAGCTTCTACCTTATTTAATTATTATCTATAACTGATGATAATTATTATCAAGACTTACATAATGGTTGTCACGCCCTAAACTCGAGGTACGTGAACGCCACGTATTAACCTCTATATTATTAACTAAAAAACGGGACTCCTCTTTATAATACGATTCGTCGTCAAGTTTCTTTAAAGTAAAGTTCTTGAACATTAACTTCTGCCAAAAGTTGTTATTTTTTAAATATACTAAGTGTTAAAATTCAAAATTTCGGCAGTTTTTACTCTGTTGTTTGGACTATTCGAAATTATTTGTAAACCTATCATACTCAAATCACAATTTATACTCAGGCTCAGTATGGATTTCAACTGCCAATCATAATCAAAATAATTTTATAATTACATTTCCATATCATTACAACTTGATCCATTTCAAACAACACAGAATGAACCATGTGTTTAAAGCCCTAAATCCATGAACCTCTTTTAGAATTCAAAAACAATGTATGATTTTGGCCAATTGTTTTACTTTTACTATAAAACGAAAATTTTTATCTTCAACACCTTCTATATCAATAAGATGTTTGGGTAGTATATGATTCCTTATTTCTTTAAACATCAACACAAATATTTCAATTCAATCTTCACAGTTGAATATATAGGTTACACAGCTCAAATCAATGATCTAAAATTCTTCATTCATCTCCCATCCTCCGTTATCATAAATTTCAATCCAATAAACCATGGATTTAATTAAGGTCCTAAGTAATTTTTTCAAGTTTTGAATTAGGTAGGTAATCTCTACCCACCAATTTCTACATCCTCTAATTACATAGCCTCATTGAACACAAATTGTCCCACTATTACCATAGAATTCAATCCCATATATTTAAGCTACGCATTCCAATAATTTATGCATTATCTTAAATTCTCAAATACTGGAAAATGATTGGGTTTCATATAATTTAAAGAAAATTGACACAAATCACAATCAATTGACTGACATTAATCACAATCCTACCCTTTTCAGCCTCCAAATTTCTGATTTCACCAAGTTCAGAAACACTAGGTGGCTCGGCCTTACCAGCTTTTGGTTCCTTCCTTGAAATTTGAGCTTATGGTTAGTTGGTTGCAAAATTGTCATCTTCCATTACTTGAATCCCAACTAGTCGTACCCAATTTCGAATAAGAGACCCTAAATTTTCATGAAATCTAAATCTCCGAATAAAAAAACTTTCTCCTAAGCACCTTCTATTTCCATTCCCAGAACATCATTATATTTTATCATACCTTACATTGTCAACTCTGATCACCAACGTTTGATCACTCATCACACTTTAGTTCCCAAGCTTAAACCTCATTCATACTTATTCAAGACCCTCGATTTTATGATGCCCAATATATTGCGTTTTGCACGACTACATAGTTGCTCAAAAGAACACTTTTTACTGACAATTAATTTCATTCTTTTGAACAAACATTCTTCAGATTGAACCAAGAGTTCACAAATTCCTTGCACACTTATGTTTAGATCTAGGAACATGATTACAAAGGTTAAGTTTACATTCAAAGCTTTCATGCACTGTTTGCCATCCCTTATACTTACACTTAACAACAATATATTTCAGGTCAACTCTTGTCTTTCCTACTGACTCCGATGCAATATTGTCTTAACAATGCTTTCTCCTACACTCACAAACTGTTCAATTTCAACAATATTTTACGGTCAGAAGACCATTCCTAAAATTCATACAAAAAATCAGTTTCTTTTATATCTCTGTGACGAATTCCTTCTTCAAGAAGAGTCAAGAATTGCCTTCGATGTTCGGCTCGACCTGACACTTACAAACAACACACCAACTAATTAACCGGCAGAGAAGAAACACCCTTGTTCTAGCTTAATCCCATATTCACATTGAATACCTGAATTGCTACATACATTCTTCACATATGGTAGCATAATAGATAACAATATTTCGAAGTGAGTCCATTAGATAAGGTTCTAGGTTCTGCAAATCTGGTATGTTTATCAACAATTACTTCTTTGGCAGAGATAGAATAAAGAAAAATATTATACGAATCCAATCTGTGAAAAAGACATCTTCTCTTCAATCCAAACTCCTCAGTCTTATACAAATCACGAAAGGGATACTTATTTTCGAGAAGAAAAGCGATGCATCTAACTTCCATGTGAATCCATTACGAACTTCCCTAGCCTATAAGGATTAGGTCACCCAAGTATTGAAATGCCCAATAGTCATATATATTGAAGTCTCAATCCAAATCTATTTCCAAACGCAAGGCTCCATATCAAAGTTCACTAGGGTTTTTAACTGAGTACATCATTATCGTGATACCATCTCACCAAATCATCTTCTTTTCAATAGATTACTACACCTAACCATGAGATTGCTAATGATACAATGCTTCTCAAGATAGAGTTCCACTGCACCAAACATCTCCAAGTAGAGGACTTAACTAGCGTTCATGCCATCCTAGCATCAAGCCAAAATTTGTTATAGCATTAAAATGTTATCAACAACTACCCATCACCGAAAGTAAATAACATCGTGACAAATTCTATTATAACAACAACCAATCACCTCTTACCTCGTTCTCAATCTTCTAGAAGTCTCCCTCCCAAGAATTCTCTCATCCATTCCAATCAATCAAATAAAGTAAAGCAAGAATTAAAAAAAAATAAAGCAATGGTGGTGGCGTCGCATAAGAGGGGCAATAAAATTTCCAAACACTACATAATTTATTGTAAGTATTTACCCGAGTGTCCCAACACGCATAAATCACATACAGCACGCATTATTAATCCTCAAAAGTCAATTTTGATTTGTTTAGTTATGCATTATTAACCGTAAAAAAAAATCATTACAATTCGTCACATTAGTTGATAATAGGAATTGTGAATAATTAATATTTAAGTGAATATTTAGTGTTGTTTGTGCTTTTTGTTGATTTTTGTGACATATAAATTATGTAATCCAATAATTAGTATAGCATATCCTATTATCTTTCACTTTTATATTTTTTCTTAATATGGTGAGGGGGTTCTACGAGTCCATTATCCCATGCATCGAACCAGTTCTACTGGTTAGACAAGAAACAGGTGGGTTATTTTTTTTACTAAATTATGCTTAATGTTATATGTGGCAATGCACTGTTGGACATTTCACGTGCAAACTTGTTGAAGTAGTTCAACACATTGTTATACGTTGAAGATCAATCGGACATTAAGGGTAACTCGCTTTTGTTGCAGTACATATGATTGAAGTAATTGATACTAGTAGTAATCATCTCATTTTAAAAGGAGAAGTGTTAGATGTAGCATTTCATGCGATAGAGTCTCTCGTGAATTTTTTTAAACAAATATTTAAGCGATGACCTGATTTATTATTGTAATTTTCTATGAGTGTTATTGTTGCAGTTCTTCTAACTTAGGGTTTAAAAAATTTTAGTATTTGAGGTATCATTGGGGTGATTCTAAATAATGTTGAGGAGTCTATAAATTGGAGTCAAGTGAGTCAATCGGGATGTGGTTAAGATGGGAGAAACCATAGAGTTTGTTAGAGGGAATTGACTCGTTGTTATGCTTATCATTCCCATTCTTTAGCCTTCTCTATTCTTCATCTTGTGGATTCCAATTTGAAGAAGTTATAGGGTTTTTCGTCCTCGGCTAGATTGAAGGGCTTGTACTATAGGGTGTTAATGAAGAAAAGACATCAATTTTTTGTTTAGTGTACGTGAACTTTCCATGATTATTCAATATTTTTTGTTGATTACATATTAGTAGAGAAGTTGTGAAGGTTATCGACAAACTATTTACGGATTACATGATAGTATTGCTAGAGTAGCTTAATGTTAGACATCTTAGTTAAGCAAGTAAATTGAAAATATTTGCTACAGCTACATACAATCTTAATTAGTCCCATAGGGAGGGAGGGCATGTGTGATTTAGAATGTCGCCTCTATTTGGCCAAGTGACATCCAAGTGTATTAATTGAGATTATAGCTATTGAAACTAATGCAAATTTCTAGTTGTGGAATAAATTATACAAATGAATGTTTTATTTACGAGCTTCAATTTTATTTAATTATTATGTAGAATGGATGGTAATTACATGAATAATAATGGATAATAATAATTTTGGATCAGTATTAATTAAGTGAAGATTTAATGTTCTCTTTGCTTTTGTTTGGTTAAGTAAAGATTCAATGGCCATAATTTTCTTCAATCATCTAACGGTTGGATTGTCGTGTAAGGCGGAGGAGAGCGTGGCTATAAGGCAGAACGTCGCCTCACTGAGGTTGTAGGTGACCAAGCTCGGCACCTTTGACATCGCCGCCCTCTCTTTTTTTCTTCTCTCGCTGTGCAAATCTCTCTCTGGCCTCTGACCTCTCGCAATCTCGGTTTCTCTCCCTCTCTGACGCTCGCCGTGCTTGCTCTAACCATCTCCACCGCCCTATTCTTGCTTTTTATAAAAATAGTAGGTGAATATCCTCAGCTTATTTTGTTATACTCTAAGTTCTAAGCTCTTGTGTTGAATATTATTCAATTTGACACTTCTAAGTGCTAGGTCTTTACAGTAATGAAATCCTTGCGAGCTTCTTGAATTTCTTTAACAATGAGGACTTGATTCAGAGATTCCAGAGCCTTCATCAACACCTAGAATTTACTAAATAAAGCATTAAAGTCCTAGATGAGCGTTCTTTAATATGTTCTAGGTCTTGATGAAAGGCACTAGATTCCCTAAATCAAGTCTTCATTGTTAAAGAACGCAAAAGCAATGATGAGGTTCAAGAAGCTTGCAAGGAGTTAATTAGTGTAAAGACCTAGAACTTAGAAGTGTCAAGTTTGATAATATTCAACGCAAGAGCCTACAACTTAAAGAATAATAAAATAAGCTGAGGATATACACCTACTATTTTGAATACGTATTGACAAGAATAGGGACTACATTTGAAGGACTACACTTGAAGGTATCATTTTTCATATTCCGTAATTACTATAAAAGGGCTGCACATCACTTGTTTTATACATAGCATAAACAGGTGTATTTATTGGTTTTTGCTTGTAGCATCTGGTTCCAAAATCAACAAACACAATTAATCAACGGTTAGAGAGGCGTGTGAGGCAGAGGCGAGCGTGGCTATAAGGCAAAACATCACCTCATTGAGGAAAGGAAGTGACTGAGCTTGGCGCCTCTGGCATTGCCGCCCTCTCACCTCTCGCACTCTTGCCATTCAAATCTCTCTCTGGCCTATGGCTTCTCGCCTCTCACAATCTCGGTTTCTCTTCCTCTCTAACACTCACCGTGCTTGCCCAAACCCTCTCCACCGTCCTATTCTTGCTGTTTTTTCAGAAATAGTAGGTTTCTATCCTCAGTTTATTTTGTAATGCTCTAAGTTCTAGGCTCTTGTTTTGAATATTTTGACACTTCTAAGTTCTAGGTCTTTACACTAATCAACTCCTTGCGAGCTTCTTGTATTTCATTGTTAGTTTTGCGTTCTTTACCAATAAGAACTTGGTTCAGGCATTCCAGAGCCTTCATCAACACCTAGAGCTTACTAAATAACGCATTAAAGTCCTAGATGACCGTTCTTTAATAAGTTTTAGGTGTTGATGAAAGGCACTGGAATGCCTGAACAAAGTCCTCATTGTTAATGAACGCAAAATCAACGATGAAATTCAAGAAGCTCGCAAGGAGTTGATTAGTGTAAAGACCTAGAATTTAGAAGTGTCAAAATATTTAAAGTAAGAGCCTAGAACTAAGAGCATAACAAAATAAGCTGTGGATAGAAATCTACTATTTCTGGAAAAAAATGACAAGAATTGGAACTGCACTTGAAGGACTACAGTTGAAGGTATCATTTTTCATATTTTGAAATCTTTATAAAATGGCTGCACATCATTTGTTTTTAGACATGGCATAAACAGGTGTGGTTATTGATTTTTGCTTATAGCATCTAGTGCTAAATTAACGAACACAATGTGTACTACTCCTACCTATAAGTTAACATTATGAACAAATATTTGTAAAATCTACTTTAAGTCATGTTCACATCTTTTCAGTTATAACCATTACGTTCATAATTCCAAATACATCGAAGACCGTGTTACACAAACGAGAACTATTTGTTTTAGGGGTGGGTGGGCTGAGGGACAAAACTCGAAAGATGTACATAACATAAGCGCATATAACCAACCAATATTAAGAAGCGAGTAGTCACATGCACCAAAAACCACAAACTCCGTAAAAATTCAATGGAAATTTAGGCACTATAAACCAAAGGTAAAATCGACAGCCAAAATAGGAGTGAGATTAAAACAAAGCTCTTTTAGAGTTTGATTTATTCCCAATGTAGGCAAATGGTTTTTTAGACAACATAGTTGAACACCATGATAAAACGAAAGTTTAGAATACGTTTACACTTCTAAATAACAATAATAGAAGCTTCATATATGGTGCTTTAATAAAAATCCAAAATCCTTGTGATGCTCAATTCTACTTGTGAATGTCAATTTGAAAAGTAAAATGCGATGTCAACAGAAAAACCCACATAAAAAAAAAGTTGCTTGACTCATACATATTGGGGACAAATAAGAAATCGCATGGTGCCAATGGCGGAGCGATGGTTTGAGGTGTTTGTTGGAATGTTCAAAAGGTTGGTGGCGGAGGCCAATTGTAGAAAGAGAGATTCGCCTAATTGAGGAAGAAACATGGCAAGACCCCTAGGTGAAAAACATGAAATACTTATTATTTGATAGATCTCTTGACTGACCTTACCCGTGGAGTTGTGGGCTTCTTGCTGATTAGGCACTTGAAGGTTGTGGGAGTCCAATTTCTATTAGATGAAAGACCGGGATAATGAGCGTGACAATCTTACCATTCAAATTGATAACATCTATATGATTTCAAATCAAATTGGAGAAGAATCGAAGTCATGTAACTATCAATAATTGTCAAAATTGTCTTTAATGGTACCTTAGAACCGATAACATAACATTAGGACATGCCAAGGCATGAAGCTATCACCTAGTGTTGGGTGCAGGGACACATGATTTAATTTAGAATGAGCGAATGATTGTTATAAATTCTTAAGAGAGTATCTAGTGATTTTTCTATTCGACTGTGGATCTACTTTTATTGTATTTCACTTAACTAATTTAATAATTAACGTGATTACTCTTTCTGTAGAAGGGAAATCACGAAACTTCAATACATTACAAACTTGGTGGGTTGTGCAGTAAGGAGGTAAATTGTAGCAATATACCTTCTCAAAGAGAGTAACAAAAATATTATCTTTGACTTGGGCCAAACTGATGGGACTTGCTTATTAATAGGGTTAAGATGTTGCGTTTGCTCCATATTTGATGAATTTGCCCCATAATAAATGAATAAGGTCAAATGGGTAAAATAATTTGCTAACATTGTTCTTTCGTGACCTATGAAAGTGTGTTCTTTTTGTCTTACATTTATGTTCATAATCACGCTATTTTTGAATTTATGTTGCACTATCATTTAGCAAAAATTTCGCATTAAAAGGGCTCCCACATATAAAGGGTAAATTATTATATTTCAAACACCATGAATCATGTTGACTCTTATACTTAGTTGTTTGGACATTGACCCGCCTCTTTAGCCTACGTAGATGTCCTATTTTTTAGTAAGAGATCTCAAATTATAAGGCCCTTCTTAGACTTGTAAGTACAAAGAACGATGAGATATCTACAGCTGAAATTCTTTACGTACAAAGTCATCGAAATTCGTAACTTATGTAAAATGTAGAGTGGATATTTGTTTGTATCTACAGAGTATACAATTAGATCATAATTCTTTACAAACAAATTTAAAATGGCTTCCACGGTTCATTATTTGTGGTGACATAACCATGAAACACTTTGTTGGACACGTCATTACTTCGTTTAAACCCCTGCTTCATGAAGTTTCTCATTAAGTTGAGTAATATAATATGTACCTACAAATATTAGACATATATTTGGTGAAGTTTTACTCACTTAATGTTTTATTTATGGAATGCGATCTGCATATTTCTTATGACCTATAGTTACCACAATATCTTTCTTCCCATGCACGTATACTTTATAGTTAATCCTGTCACATCAACTGTTCTACTTAAAAGTTGAGA
>JAOTRH010000002.1:2078826-2120022 GCA_034768845.1 Heliamphora exappendiculata
GATTACAAACTAAATTACAAACTACTCCTAGCGACTTTCGAAAGGAAATTGAAAGAAAATTACAATGAAATAAAAGATAAAATAAAAAGATAGGCAGGCTTGCTGATGTGTGTTGAGGGTTCCTTAAAATGCCATTTCTTGGTCTTTTATAGACGACTTTAATAACCGTTAGTGACTGCCTTTCATAACCGTCTCATTGTGGGTCATTCTTTGCTGACATGGGAAATTAATCCACTTTGTTAGTAGGTAGTTACAATTTGCTTCCACGTCTCAATATCTCCCTTGGCCTTTAAACGTGCATTAACTCCACATGTGACATCTGCCCTTTTAAAGGAAAATAAATTTGTGATACCTGTTCCATTGAGAGGGTTGCGATTTGCGACGCTTGTATATCGCAGATAACTGTTCCTTCGATAATGCTTCTTTCAATTTTACTAGGAAAAATAAGAAAGGATAGTTAATCAATGCAGGCGCCAAATAAAACTTAAAAATGATGTTTCGATGGGCCTCTTTTAATCATCGAAGAATCATTAGCTATTCAACTCTTGACATACCCTTTATTTGATGGGTTAATTATCCTTATCGAAAGGATTTGTATAAATGTGGTGTAAACAATTGCCCCCTTATTAATGGGGTTTAAGTTCTTTTAACCCAATTAATGATGCCTTTAATGACTAGGGTTAAATCATAAATATAGCCGTAGCCAAAGTGTGCGAGGGAGACGAAACACTTAAATAGGCTTATAGGAAAGCCTTAACGTCATTTTACCGCTCTTAAACGTGTTCTCTCTATATTCTGTATATCACCTTTTACTCCAAAGATTTTTCGTTTATCGACTGAACAATCATGGCTTCAAGAAGAAGTTTCAAACCTTCCTCCGTCACTCAAAGATTCCCTGCTGATCTCAAAGAATACACAAATCAATACGGTAATCATGACATTTGAATTCAAAACCCTAATTCGAGTTCAAATTACATTATTGGTCCTATTCTCGAACCAAATATGCCCGAATCCTTTTTGTCTAGCTATCCATTGGCTCTAAATGAACCTTTATTACTTCATCAACTATTTTTGAATTGGACCAAATGGGATGGACCAACGCCTCTTCGCACTTGGATAAATCCTAAACAGGATTGGTCCAATTGGGTATCCCGACTAACACCTTATATTGGCCAACAATGGGACAACCTAGGTATTCGAGAGACTATTATGCTTTCGACTCATACTCTTGACATGAACAAATGGGTATTGGGTGCAACAACATGTTTTTGGTCCACCTCCTACAATGTCATGATTTTACTTTGTGGGTTTATGTCACCCACCATACTTGATGTTGTTCATTTGACTAGCCTCCCATCGACAGGCCTTGAAGTCAATGCTTTGTTAGTCCCTGCACCGACTAGAGAGGAATATTTAAATCTTCAGGTATGGGGTATTCTGAATTAATCAAGATCTATGATATTCCCTCTTCTATTGTTCTGTCTTTCAAAGAGATAGTTCTTTTATATCTTTTTTGGCTTTGTTGCTTTCTTTTGGCTATCCCTGGTATTAAAGTTACCAAGGAATACTTGTCGATAGCCATTTGTTTGGCCCAACAGAAGAAATTGGCCCTTGCTCCTTTCGTTTTAGGTACTCTATATAAAGGATTATATACCTTTGTCGAGAAGGGTATTTCTGATAGCTGTGGGGGCCTTTTTTAGCTATTCCAGGCTTGGTTGTATGCTTACTTTCCTCAACTCAACGTAAAATATAAATCTCCTCTTGGAGATCCTTGTTTGAGTTATGTTGAATACTACTTATCTCTGTATTCTGATTTTTTAACGTATTCTTTCGAGTATTATTTTTTTGTTTTCTTTTCGTTGCCCCCGATCAAAAGTCCTGAAGATTTTCAGCCTTTTCATTTATTTCAATATTCCTCATCTCGTTTGACTTTCTTACAAGATGACCCCTTTCTCCTAACGATCGTATTCATCAAAGGAACTTTTGATCCCGTGTTCTCATCCCTAGATACATCTTGGTGGGTGGATCTATTTCGTCTACTGCTTTTTGTAATTGCAGCTTCAAAAACTATTCTCCTAACCAATGTGCTAGGCAATTCGGGTTGATACAAAGAGTACCTTTGCCTTTTATGCATTCTTCTATTCATGAGATTATTGAAGGCAGATCTACGATAAGGGAAACATGTATAGCTCAAGCTATTCAAGATGATTTCTTAATGAGGGTCCAATCTTTTCAATTTGAAGAATTTTAAATTTCTACTTTAACAACTCCTGCTTTCGACGCATGGTGGACTATCATAGCTCCTACCATCTTTATTTCTTCCTTATCATATTACCAAGCCCAACTATCTTATCATTATCGACAAGAGAGGCTGGCAGCTTCTACTCAAGGTATTTATTGTAGAGTAAATTACACTTACCTCCTCTGAGATTTAAGCTTATTACAGGGACCTCCATGTGGTATCTAAAATTACACTAATTTCCATTGAGAATTAATTTTAACATCAATTGCACCCAATCGTTAAATTTTTGAACAAATTTGTATGATCCAATCCGTTCATTACGTGGAACTCGTCGAGTTTGTTTAGCATATGAAAATTTATATTCATCCGATATCTGTAACTAAGTGATTGAATAAAATTTCTTAATAAATAAATAAATAAAAATTATTCAATCACTTAGTTACAGATATCGAATGAATCTAAATTTTTACATGCTAAACAAACTCGACGAGTTCAACGTAATGAACGGATTTGATCATAAAAATTTGTTCAAAAATTTAACATTTTGGTGCAATTGATGTTAAAATTAAATCTCAGAAAAAATAGTATAATTTCAGAGACCACGGGAGAGGTTTCTGTAATAAGCTTAAATCTCTTGGGAGGTAAGTGTAATTTACTCTTTCTTTTAATATCCTTGAATTTCTTTACATATTTACTTTTCAAAAAATTGAGGATCTTGTATATAGCTATTGTTGCAGAACCCATTCAAACAATTTCCCCTCCTTTGGCAATTCGAGTTCAAGCAACATAGCTTCAAACCTGGATACCATATCAGATGATATTCCACTATCAGTCAGAGCTTCGAAAGGTAAAAGCCTTTTTGTTTATACTCTTGAAGAGCATCAGGCTTTTCCTAATCCTCTTATTGACGGATTCATGAAAGACGCTTTTTCAGCTGAGAAAGTCTTGCAAGAAAAGAAGAAAAAGGAAGAAGAGTAGAGGAAGAAAAGTGAAGACGAGAAAGAGAAGAAAAGAAAAGAAGAAATGGAAAAGAGGAGAAAGAAAGGAGGAAACAAAAAAGAAAGAGGAAGAGATAAAGAAGAAAGAAGAGGAGTTGAAAAAGAAAGAAGAGGAAATGAAGAAGAGAGAAGAAGAAATGAGGCAGAAAGAAGAATTTAGACTAGAAGAAGAGAGAAAAAAGATTCAGGGAGAAGAAAGAAGGAAAAAGGAAGAAGAAGAGAATGAAGTGAAGAGAAAAATGAGAGAAGAAGGAGAAAATACAGAACAAAAGAAAGAATTAGAGGGAAAAAGAATGGAAGAGGAAGAAAAGAGGAAGAAGAAAGAAGAAAAAAGGAAAAGAAAACAGGAAGAAAAGGAAAAAAGAAAAAGAGAAGAAGAGAAGAAAAAACAAAAAGAAGAAGAAAGGAAGCGAAGGAAGGATGAAAAAATAAAAACATGCAGAGGAGAAGAAAAGATTAGAAGAAGAAGGAGTTCGAAAGAAACAAGAAGTTGAAGAAAAGGGAGAGGTAGATAAAGAAGAGGATGAATTAATTTCTTCGATGATCTCGTCGAAGAAACGCAAGGCTCTCGAAGCTTCTAGGATTGCATTCAAGAAGGATGTACCTTTGACTCCAAGCAAGAAAATGAAGGTATATTAGATAATTCATTCTTGTCTTGAAATATCTTTCAAGTATATCATAGTATACTCGTCTTGTTTTCATTGTAGGTAAATCCTACCTCGGAAGTTCCCTTGGAGGTGTCTTCATCTCCAGAATATTACGTGACGTCTCCAACCCCTTTTGGGAACCCTTTCGAAGAGGAACCTTTATCCCCAATGATTTTAACACTTGTCACTATTAAGCCTTTAGATGCAACTCATGCTGCTGATCAGGCTGAACCAATAGAAGATCCTTTCCCTGCTTTTGAGGTGCACAATCATCCTACTAATGAGGATAATCAATCTTCTCATAAGGTATTCTAGATTTTGCTGAAAGCTTTCTCATGTTCTTTTCTTTTGATTTTTACTTATTCTATTTTTTCTTCGCAGGCTGATGAGATTCCTACAATCGAAGATGCCTTGGACGTACTCCTTGTTCGTATGGCTTCTTTTACTGAGTCCATAGCTCAAGACCTGTGTAGGCCAAATGATGCATCTTTCAATCCCTTAATCCAAGCAGAATTATGTCATTTTTATGACCTTCTTTCTCTCCCTTTTGAGGAACTATTTTTTTCGAAGGCTCAAGATCTCATCTCATGCATCAAAAAGTTATCTGTAGCTGCCAAGGCTATTTTCTCTCCTGATCAACTGGCTAAACTTTCGATGATGGCTTCAGAATTGTCTGGTAAAATTGCCTTGGCTAAATATCATCAAGACACAATTCAAGCCAAGAAATCCTATATTGATTCCATGAAATCAAAATCTACTATCATTTCTACCCGTCGAGAGAGAGCTCTTCAAATCAAGCAATAAGATCATCTGCTTTAAGAGGAAGAGACTCAGCTACAAACCAGGCTTGATCAAATTCGCCTTGAAAGACATGCTTTGAAACTGGAGAGCGACACCTTGATCCATGATACAGAGGATCTCCTTTCGAAAGAGGAAAATAGCTCATTTAAGATCCAAGCGGCCTTAGAAGACTTACGCCAATCTCAATTTAAGCTTAAATCTTTGAGTGTTGAATGGGATTTGTTTAAATCCTCTTTTCCTTCAATGTAATTAAACATTTTTTTCTTACTGAATGGATGAATGTAATTTTAATGCTCTTTTATGATTTTCTACATAGTTGGATAATATCTTTTTAAATATCTTTCATTGATTGTTCTTTTATCTAACTCGCCATTAAGGGACTCTAAATAATTTGACCATTTTGGTAATATTTTTGCTATTCTTAAAAGACCTTCCCAATTTGGTAACTACTTACCATATTTAGGGTCTTTTAAGCCTAATGATAATATAGTTTTTCAAACTAGGTCACCTTCTATAAAGTTTTTGTTTTTCATTCTTTTATTAAAAGCCGTCTCAATCTTTTTCTTTTGGGCTTGAATATTATTAAGGGCTTGCAGCCTATGTTCTTCGAGATCTTCAGATTCTATGGCCATTGCCTCATTAAACTGATCATTTGGCAAATGATTATAATCAGTTACCCTCCGTGATCAAACAGTTACCTCCATGGGTAATACAGCTGCATGGCCACATACCAAATCGAATGGAGTAGTTTGTGTACTATTCTTTTTCGATGTTCGATAAGCTCACAATACTTCCGATAACAACTCATGCCATTTTCGAGGATTGTCTTCGATGACTTTCGATAAAGTCATTTTTATTATCTTATTAGTAGCCTCAACTTGCCCATTTGCTTGGGCATAATATGGTGTTGAGTTTATTATTTGAATCTATATTTTTGGGCAAATTCTTTGATGTCACTTCCATTTAAAACTGTACCTTGATCTATAGTTATTGACTGTGGTAATCCAAATCAATAGATTATATGTTCTTTTATGAATTGTATAACACTCCTTTGTGTTACATATTTTATAGGAATGGCTTTAGCCCACTTAGTAAAATAATCTGTAGCTACTAGAATAAAATCATGTTGTTGTGAGGATGGATGATTAATTTGTCATATCAAATCCATTGCCCATCCTCGGAATGGCCAAGATTTTATAATCGAGTGTAACTGTAAAGCTGGAACCCTTTGGATAGGTCTATATTTTTGACATATTGATATCTTTTAGCATAGGATATGCAGTCTTTTCTAATAGATGGCCAATAATATTCATATCTTCTAATTAATCATCTCATTTTTTTCCCTGCTTGATGGGCTCCACAAATTTCTTCATGAACTTCAGCTATGACCTTCATGGCTTCAAATTGGCTAATACATAAAAGTAATAACCCATCTGAAATCCTTCGAAACAAATAATTTTCAAGAAACACATAATTCACTGACCTGAATCTTATGTTCCTATCAACAGTGATTGAAGGATCTTGCAAAAATTTCTTTGTTTCATTCCTCCAATCATTTTCGATTGAGTCATTATGAGATTCATTACAGAAGATTTCTATAGGAGTTATTCTATTCTGTAATGACCAATTTTTTTTCGTATTTTTATCAACCTCTCATTTTCTTCCTTAGGAATTTTAACTTCGGAAGCTAATTGTGCCATTTTATTGGCATCATTATTTTCTAACCTAAATACATGTTTGAACTGAACCTCTTTAAAGTTTGTTATTAACTCTTTTACTTTATTCAGATAGTCACTTAATATATCATTATGACATTGATACTTACTAGTTACTTGTCGAATCACTAATTGTGAATCCCCAATAATTTTCAAATGAGTTATTTCGAACTCTAAAGTTATTTCAAGTCCTATTACCAAAGCTTCGTACTTTGCTTAGTTATTTGAAAGGATTTGCTCTTCATTCAACTGAAAAGAAAATTGATATATCTTTTCATTAGGAGCTATAATAACCACACTTGTTCCTACTCCTTGATCAGTCTTTGACCCATCGAACATGAGCTTCCAAGTTTGCATTGTTATGCAATTTAGCTCACATAAGTCATCCGCTATTTTTCTTAATGACATATTCGGATGGTGTGCTAAGAAATCAGCTAATGTTTTCCATTTGACAGCCTTTTGAGGCACATAGATAATGTTATACTCTATTAAGGATAAAACCCATCTCCCTTGTCTTCCTCTTAGGACGGGTTTAGCTAACATATGCTTAATGATGTCGGTTTGTGCAATGATGCGTACCGTTGAAGGTAATAAATAATGTCTTAACTTCATTGTAGAGAAATATAAGGCTAAACATAACTTTTCAATAGATGTATACCTAATTTCGACATCATTTAATCTTCTACTCAAGTAATACACTGCTTGTTCATGTTATTGTTCATTATTTTGTGCTAATAAACTTCCTATCGAATTGTCATTATCAGAAACATATAGTTTTAAAGGTTTACCTGGAATAGAAGGCATCAAGACAAGAGGTCTGATTAAATATTTCTTCAATCTTTTGAAAGCTTCTTGATGTACCTTCTCCCATTTGAATTCATCGTCTTCTTTCAACTTAAGCAGTGGAGAGAACGTTGCCATTTTTCCTGTTAGGTTTGCAATGAATTTTCTTAGAAAATTTACCTGACCTAAAAAATGTTGGAGTTCTTTTTTCGTCGATGGTAGTTTAGCTTCTAGAATAACTTTAGTTTTGTTTTGATCGATTTCTATTCCTCTTTTATGTACTAAGAATCCTAAGAAATTACCTGCTAAAACTCCAAAGGTACATTTTAATGGATTCATTTTGAGTTGATGGTATCTCATCCTTTCAAATATCTTTCGAAGATATCTTAGATGTTCTTCTTGTTGATTAGATTTAATCATAATGTCATCAATGTATACTTCCATAATCTTTCCTATAAAGTCATAGAATATAGTATTCATTGCCCTTTGATACGTTACCTCAGCATTTTTTAATCCAAAAGGCATGACAATCCATTCATATGTGCCCAGTGCACCTGGACATCTAAAAGCTGTTTTGTGCGTATCTTGTGGAGCAATAAAAATTTGATTATATCATGTATGCCCATTCATAAACGACAAAATTTCGTTATTGGCTGCTAAATCGATTAATAAGTCAATTACTAGCATTGGATACTCATCTTTAGGACTTGCTGTATTATAATTTTTATAATCTATGCAAACCCTTAGTTTTCTATTCTTTTTCATTACTGGAACTATATTTGACAACCATTCAACGTATCTGGTTGTTCTAATAAATTTAGCTTTTAGGAGTCTTTCGATTTCTTCTTTGATTATGAGAACAACTAAATTATTCATCCTTCGAAGAAGCAGCTTATGAGGTAGAAAATTTGGTTTAATAGGTAATCTATGTTCTACAAGATTCCTATCTAAACTAGGAATTTCATCATAATTCCATGTTCAACATTCTTTGAATTCATTTAACAAACTTATAAGCTTGTTTTTCATTACATGATTTAAATTGAAACTTACAAAAATAGGTCTGGGATCTTCAGTAGATCCAAAATTGACCTCTTCTAGCCTATCTTGCACTTCTACATTTACATCGTCTAATTTAATAGGTGCAGTAATAAGCTCCTCTATCATTAATTTCGCTTCGTCTGCTGAATCCTCTTCATCAACATACTCTGACCAGTTACATGAACAATCACCTTCCATTTTATGTTCGAGAAAAAATAGATAAAGTCTTTCGAAAGTAAAATTTACTGACTTCTCCTCTTTTGTTAACTTATCATTTACCTCCCAGAACCTCAACATTTCTTTATTCATCAATAAGGCTGATCATTCGTATATGCTTTTTAATGATATTAGGCCTAGGGAAATTCTGACTTGCTTCTTCTAAACCTTCTTTGACTGCCTGAAAAATATGTTCTCTCGATAGATTTGAAGTGTCTAATGTTTCGATGGCTATCGAATTCCTTGCTTCGTATAATGGAGCTTCAATATTGTGTGCATCAGCTTTGAACGGGTTTCAATCAACCCAACATATCTTCATCTTCTTCTGACCTGCATCATCTTCTTGTCTTAGGAAGATCAAAGCTTAGTGTAGGGAGGATGGGACACATCTATTCGAATGTATCTAGTCTCGACCTAGGCGCATGTTATAATTGGACGACGAATCTACTACGAAAAATGTAGTAATCATCTTTCTTTTTCCAAGGTTTATCGATAATGTTAGAACACCATGCGTAGATGAAGTCCCTCCAACAAAATTACTGAGTGTGACTTCGGTGGCAATCAAATCTTCAACACTTTTCTCAAAAAACTTCAACATTCTCGATGGCAATATATTGACTACTGCTCCATTGTTTACCAGCACCTTATCAACCATCTTTCTGTTGACCACTACTGTCACATATAAAGGTTTCAAATGCCTCACCAATGTCATCTCAGGAGTTTGCATAACTACTTGTAATTCTCCGGTTGTACCCTTTTGAATCTCCAACGAACGTGACAAAGGCACTTCCACCTCAACTTTCTCTATCTTGGCAATTGCTCGAGAACAATCTTCGACGTCCCCATCAAAACCAGCGGATTGATTCAGTTTTTCTTAGAACTTCTTTGGCAGAATAAGCATCATGTTGCAATCCACGTTCGATGTAACTGACCCAAACTGAATCGCATCTAATCTCTTCCCAAAATCACCTGACTCTGATTCGTTCGGACTTTGATTTTTGTCTTAATTATTAACTGTGTCCTCCTCCATGTCTGATGCTCTACTTGATTCATCTTCCAACACGAGTAATTTCTTAACTTCTTCGAGCTTCCTTGCCAAGGCAGCCTTCGAAGTTAACTTTTGCCCCCCAGTCTGCTCATTTGACTGGCTTTTAGCTTCTTGTTTAGTTGACTTCAGTCCTTCCCTTGTCCATACCATGTTTGGTGCATTTCGACGAGGAGATGGTGGACTCCTAGGATAATCTGGATGCACATCCGGTAAAACCCTATTAGCAAACTTTCGTTGTAGTCTGCGTTTTTGAGATGTAGTAGCCGGTACATACCATTCTTCATGAGAAGGGAATTTAGGATGCCTCAATCTATCCCATCAATCGATAGGGGAAACATGGGGTCTCACCATTCTTCTTTAAGGTTCCTGAAAACGTCTTCCTTGTCGATCTTCGAAAGGAACTTCCCTTCAAAATCCTTGCCAAGGCGCTGGTGCATGTTTATCGTGTGGCCAATTAGTTGGTCGCCTTCCGTGGTGTTTCATCTCTTGAGTTGCTGGCAAACACGGGATTACTGGGTTCCCGTTCAACAGGAATGGTCCATCATTTGGGCCATACATCTCCACTGCACAAGGGCAAAAAATACCTAGGTCTGGACCCTTGTAAATTAACTTAGCTCCAACATATATATGTAAATCGCCTCCTCCCATCGTGCTGAAGCACAGTACTGCCTCTGGGAAACACGTTTTCATCTCTTTTTCTGCTATCTCTATTTCAGCTTCTTGAACAGCTATTTGACATCGAATACAAATGAACTTATGTCCTGCTGCATCTTGTATTGTAGCCTTTTCTTTGTCCATCTTTGTAATTTTTTCTCGAGTAATCACACTTGGTAACTTCCTCACAACCTTTTCAAGGTCAGCTGATATCATATTGATATTGAGCATGTCAGGAAATGGATCACTATCAACCTCCATGATCTCCTTTCCTTTAGCATACTATAGCATTCCTTTTTGGATTAGATCATGTTTAGCGTTTCAAAATGTGATGCAATTATTAGTGGAATGTTGAAATGAATTATGCCATTTACAGTATTCTTTTTCTTTTCTTTCTCTTTCAGGCGGGATTGAATGACCACTCGTTAAAGTGATAAACCTTTGCTTTACTAACTCATCGAACAGTTCATCCGCCTTAGATAAGTCAAATGAATACTGTTGTAGAGTCGAAGGCTGGTTGATTTTGTTTAATTGTGTAGAAGGTAGATTTAAGAATTTTTCAATCTTTTGCAATGTATCACATATATTCAAAGTTTTTCCAACTACTTGGGCCACATCTATTTCTACATCTCCTTCGACCACTTGATAATAGGTCCCAAGAAAAGTTAATTTTCGATGCATTTCTTCTTTTAATAAGCCTTCATACATGGTGGCTCTTGAGGCTAACTCAAATAAATTTTTGAATTCCATTTCTTCGAACTTTTTTCTTAGTTCGAGATCCAAACCATTCTGAGCTAATCTTACTAGTTCAGTTTCTGGTAAAATAATATAACATCTATTTCTCATTCTTTTGAATTTACTAAGAAATTGGCTAGCAGTCTCTGTCGAATGTTGTTTTAATTATGCTAAATCTGCCACAGTCATTTCAGGTTCAGTCCTAAAGAATTGGGCATGGAACTGATCTTCCATCTGTTGCCAATTTTGGATTGAATTGGCCGGTAGATTGATAAACCATGTGAATGCAATTTTAGTTAAGGAGTGTGGAAATAATTTCATTTTAAGATAACTATTGATTCCTACTTCTCCACATTGTAAGGTAAATCTACCTATGTGCTCAATGGTCGATTGGTTTTCTTCTCCTGAAAACAAGATGAATTCAGGAATTTTATAATTTCTTAAAAAACCTAAATTGTCCACCCAATATGGGTAAGGGTTTCAAAACATGGGTCTTTCAGCCTTTCGAGGGACTGGTCCGTAGAGATCTTGCATAATCTCTATTATTTGGTTCCTGTTGGCTATGAATTGTTGACCCATTATAGGGTTGACATTCATAGATTGACCCATTAATGGATTAACGTTCATGGGCTGTTCAACTTGTGGTGGAAAAGGTTGATCTACCCTAAAAGGATCCACAACTGGTGGATTAAGATATGTTGGTTCTACTACATGTGGTGTTAAATATGTTTCTATCGAAGGTCTGCCAACATTCGAAGGTCGATAACTTCGTGGTCCTGACCCTTGAGGGTTTCTAGGTTTATAAATAGGGTTATAATATGAGTCATATCCTTGAGAAATTTTAGGTTCATAGAGGGGATTATAACATACTTCGAATACTTTCTGCCTTTCTTGCACAGAAAGCCTTTCCAGGCTTTTCGGCTGACTGTTTTGACCATTCGGCCGATCAACTTCATTGGTAACTTCTGTAGGAGTTACCTCTTCTTGCACTGCCTTATCTTTGCGAGTCTGAACTATATTATTTTTTAACTTAGTAAGTGTCTTACCGGGCGTGCCAAAATTTATTTACCAAAATAACAAATTGATCTACTTCGAAATGAGAATATTCTTTAAACTGATCAAGTGATTGCGTGCGGGTCCTTTTGCCGTGTTTCAAGACTTCACCAGAAATTAATAATGGATGGGAATAGATGCAATAAATGAATTTTATTACTTCAATGAGGTTTACAACCGAATACTGGGATTTCAAACTAAATTGCAAACTACTCCTAGCGCCTTTCGAAAGGAAATTGAAAGAAAATTACAATAAAATAAAAGATAAAATAAAAAGATAGGCAGGTTTACTGATGTGTGTTGAGGGTTCCTTAAAATGCCTATTCTTGGTATTTTATAGACGACTTTGATAACCGTTAGTCGCCTTTCATAACCGTCTCATCGTGGGCCATTCTTTGCTGACATGGGAAATTAATCCACTTTGTTAGTGGATAGTTACAATTTGCTTACACGTCTCAATATCTCCCTTGGCTTTTAAACGTGCATTAACTCCACATGTGACATATGTTCTTTTGAAAGAAAATAGATTTGTGATACCTGTTCCATTGAGAGGGTTGCGATTTGCGACGCTTGTATATCGCAGATAACTGTTCCTTTGATAATGGTTCTTTTAATTTTACTAGGAAAAATAAGAAAGGATAGTTAATCAATGCAGGCGTCAAATAAAACTTAAAATTGATGTTTCGATGGGCCTCTTTTAATTATCGAAAAATCATTAGCTATTCAATTCTTGGCATACCCTTTATTTGATGGGTTAACTATCCTTATCGAAAAGATTTGTATAAATGTGGTGTAAACAACTTTATAATAGAAGTTGTGAGTGTTTGATAAATGTAATAGTTTGTAGCCGAAATAAAAAAAATAGTTATAATTCATAGTAGAAGTTGTAAGTATTTAAAAAAATTATAATTTATTATTAAAATTAGTAGTAAGAAACTAAAAACTAGTAGAAGATGTTTTGCGAACCTCTCTCCTCCCCCAAACATAATCTCAGCTAATACAAAAAAAGATATATCTCAAGATAGATTTAAACAATTTATTTTGAATTTGAGATAAATTTCTTGGTGACTTTTGTTTAGACTAAATCAGTGCTTTTCTGAATACACAACATTTTTGTTTTCGACTAAAATCAGTGCTTAGAGACAGTATTTATTACCCACAACCACAAGTTTAATTAATTGTAAATTTTACAAACTTATTTATTTGTTTTTTTTTTTTGGAAAATATCATTTATACCATTTCTCCATACAGGACCAGAAGCAACTCTTGTAGAAAAGGGTCAATTATGGAAATCATTTATGAGGTTAGTTAGGTAGACAGTTACGTTTGAAAACGTCAATTATTGCTGCTACGCATGAACAATGTTCCACGAATCGACGTCAGTTATCACAAATTCGGAATCAACTCAGCTTGAATCGGAGACTTGGGATTGAATCACAACCAACAGTAATATCACCTACATTTTTGCAAATTATTAAGTTTGTGTTTGGATTAATTTTTTTTTTAATTTTTTGATTTTTTAATTTTATTTTATAAAAAAATTAGGAAATAACTCGTGCACTTTCAATTAATTTTTTTTTTTTTAAAGACAATTAGATTCTCAAAGTATTTTTAATTAATTATTAAAAATAAACAATTCAACCAATGAAAATTTACATTAAAAAAAATGGAGATTATGTATAATTTTTTCAATAATAAAATTGATCAAAAGCTATTTTTAATAAAATATTTTTTTAGCTATAATCCATATCTCTAACAAGTACTTTCGAATTTATTTCTTCTGCTTAATTATTAAATGGCTCTTGTAATTCTCTGTATATAAAATGTGATTAATAGGAAAGACAATGCATTAAAATAAAAAATAAATTAAATAAATTATCGAACTTTTAAAATAATTATTATTATAATTAAAATGCTTAAGATTTAAGAAATAAAATAAATAAAAATAAATTTCTCAATTATGTAGAATTTAAAGAGACATAAAACGTCATATGATTTACATAACTTTGCCTTTCTTCACATGTATAATACAATAAATTTCTATATAATTATAATTTTCACACTCAAAAAAAAAAATCATACACTATGTAGAATAAATTATAAAGTTCCCATAACTATTTAAAATTTTCTTTTTATAAATAAAAAATTAGTCAAACTAAGTTCCTACAAAAGGTAACCAAAGCAACAATTTAAATTTTTAGTTTTTAAATAGGAATAAAACAGTTTCTCAAAAAAAAAAAAGATAGTAATCAACTTTTGTAAAAAAAATGATACATTTTAAAATGTCACATAATACAAATTTTTTTATATTAAGAATGAAGTAATTCAATAATTTTCTATCGAAGATAACCAAAATAACAATTTTTCAATAAAACAAATTTATTTTTTGTGAAGAAAAATGATATTTTTTAAAGAGAGAAAAATGAAGGGAGATATGGTATTAAATGAGTAGAGATGTGATAATTTTTCAAACTAATTGTACTAAATGATGAGATTCCAAACTACCCTTTTTTTTAAATGATAGTTATTACCATTATATGTAAACTTGAATAATTTCAATAATTGGATAAAAAAATATGACGTATCATAAGACCGCTTTGTTTTGTAATATAAATTGATCAAAACCAATATTTTGATACAACATTTTCTAGTTATAATCCATACATTTAAAATGCACTTTCGAATCAATTTTTTCTATTTAATTATTGGAGGGCTCTCACACTCTCCTATACATAAAATGTTATTACTAAAAAATTAAAATATTAAAATAAAAGGCAAATTAAATAAATTATTCAACTTTTAAAACAATTATCATTACAATTAAAATGCTTAAGATTTAAAAATGAAACAAATAAAAATAAATTCTTATATTATGTAGAGTTTGGAAATTAAATTAGAAAAAATCAATAACATCTTTATAAAAATAAATTTTTTTAATTAAAAATATTTAATTCAAACCCCTCACAAAAAAAAAATAAAAGACAAACATTAAAGAGACATGAAAAGCCATATAGCTGACATAGTTTCGCTTTTCTCTATGTGTATAATACAATAAATTCTATGAAATTAAAACCTTCACACTCTAAAAATAGAAATCATACACCATATAGAATAAATTATAAAGTTCACATAATCTCTTTAATATTTTCTTTTTATAATTAAAACAGTTGCTTTTTATTAATAAAAATTTTATTCAAAACCAAATTTCTATCAAAAGTAACCAAAATAATATTTTTAATTTTTCATTTTCTGATGGAAAAATAACAATTTTAAATTTAAATTTTCAGATGGGAAGAAAATATTTTTTCCAAAAAAAATAGTAATTAGTTTTTGTAAAAAAAAATGGATATATTTTTATATTAAAAAAAAAACTAATTCAACAATTTTCTATCCAAAGAATAAGAAATTCTTAAAAATTTTGCTTTATTTTTTTATTTAAAGTTTTAAAACATTAAAAAGTTTCAAAAATTTTCAAAATTATAAAGTATTTTGAAATTGTATTTTTTGTAAAGAGACATGATTTTTTTTAAGGTAGAAAAATGAAGAGAGAAGTGATATTTTTTTAATTTAACTGCATTAAATGTAGAGAGATATATGATAATTTGAATCGTATGATTAGAGTGATATAATAAATTTCAGCTTTTAAAGATAGTTTGTCTCTAGGATATTTCAAAAATATGAATTGTTTTATTATATAAATAGATGTAAAAATATAAATAAATAAATAAAAACCAATAGAGACTAAACAAATGGGCTTCTTAAGAATCTTTTAAGCAAAAAGCTTCTTAAAAAAGTTAGGCTAATAATAGGATAAGTACTCCTAGAAATTATCACGTACGCGATAATATGTAATACTTTTGATAAATAAAAATATTTAATACATTAAATAAGTTATTTTTATTTTTTATCTATACAATAAAAGTGAGTCAATATTATTCTATCCGGAGTGCTTTTTGCTATATCATTGGATGAAAACATTGTGTAGACAATGTCAGATAGTGTTCTTGGACTACCGAAAAATTTCTCTTCCATTTCGAAGCTCTGGTTGCAGACAAATTATTTAGTATACTCTATAGGCGATAATACGTGATATTTTCGATAATTAAAAATGTTCGATTCATATTAAATAAGCTATCCCTCTTTTTCATCTACCTAATAGAAGTGAGGCAATATTGCTTCGTCGTTTTTTTCGTTACGTTATTAAATAAAAGCTCCACGTAAACAATACTATATGGTGATCAGGGACTACCGAATAATTATTCTTAGTTGTCATGACGTTACTTTCTACAAGAAAAAAAATCGTGATGAAATATAATGACGAAATTTATTTTTCTCTCTAAAGATAAATTTTGATCAAATTTTTTTATTTTCATCATCAATACAAATCATTTTGTGATGAATTTATTTTTTCCTAACAAAAAATTATTCACTTATTGATGACAAAAATATTTTGTCATAATAGTTGTCTATTTTGAAATGAATTTTATTTCTTCTCTCAAAAAGATCATTAGTTATTGTTGACGATAATATTTTATCGCAATATATGTTATTTTGACATAAAGTTTATTTTTTGTCACGAAATAATCTCTAATTATTTGCGATGATAATATTTCGTCACCAATTTGTATTATTTTGTGACACTTATAAATTTTTCTCACCAAACGAATTTTAGCGTTGGTGATGATAATTTTTTGTCTTTTAAACATTGAAATTATGATAATAACAAACACTGAAATTCATTTATGTTTTATAAAAAATCTCTAAAACTTTTTCAATGTATATTTGAGGAAACAATCCTTAAAAAGTTTAATTTATATTTTAAAAAAATTTAATTTTAATTTTAATTTTAAAAATATGTAAAATACTATTTTTAATCAATCGTACTTAATAGGTCAAGGTTGTATATTTTGTTTTTAATAATTGTCAGCTAAAGATTTAAATTAATTTATGATTGAAACAAATTTTTTCAAGAAATAAACTACACGTACCCTCTTTTTACATAGCATATTAAATTTATAGCCATAAAATATATATTTTTTATTAAAGTTTATCAAAAATTAAATAGCATCGTTTTGTTTCTAAAATTGTTACCTTTTTTCAAATCTTAAAGATAAATATAATGAAAGTTACTTTAATTTTATATGATAACTAGAATTAAGGTGCCTTTTATAAATGAAAATGACTTTATAAACCTGATATTAGGAAGAAATGTACAATCATATGCATACAAACAAGAGCTTAAAAAGTTTTAAAAACTAAATATTGTGAAATTGTTAAGAAACTATTGAAATAATAAATTCTTATATTGACAAATTTAATGTTACAAAAATCTTAACAATTTGATATGTTTTTATCTTATTTTTCTATTGATTTTGTTTGCTTTTAAAATAAAGTGATGAAATATTAATTTAATAGTTAAAGGAATCTAATTAGTTATCTCAATTCTAAATATTTTATTTAACAAATTTACAAAGTTATTTTGAATAAGAGAAAAAATCAAGCATATCAAATTAATTCTACAATATAAAAATCAATCGTAAATGAGACAAATTCAAATTCTATTTAAAGGAATTTAAATGAGACAAATTCAAGATCACCCTCTTTGATGGTTGTCTAATTAATGATTAGATTAATTTACACAAACTAACGAGTTTTTGCTTAAAGTTGTAGAAACAAATTAACAATAAATTACAAATGATAAATATAAAAATTATTTTAGATAATCAAATAGTGGTGTAGGGGAAGTATGTTGCGGTATTAACTTATATGTCATAAGTTTGAAACTTGGTATTGATTTTAAAAGTTGTTTTTCTAGTAAATTGTGAGGAATAATAAGACATAATTTTGTCACAAATTCTATTTTTTACTGACAAATTTTTTTAATCATTTTATGTAAATTGTATTTTAAATTTTTTGTGACGAAATATCATTTGCAATGATTTTATTTAATTTTTTATCAACAAAAATTTTGTTGCAAATGTCAAATATTTAGCTAGAAATTTAATTTTTTTCATCACAAAATATTAAATTTTTAGCGAGAAAATACATTTTTGTCACCAGATATTCTTTGCAATGATCCAATAGTGACGAGAATAACAAAGATGTATTTTTATCTCTAATTATATTAATAAGAAAATAGATATATTTAGAGACTAAATTAATTCGTCATAAATGACTCAAGTTTGTTATAGTGAAATTTTTTACTACCATTTTTTACATTGTTTCAAATTAATTTGAACTATATATTTATATGGATGCTAACACTTTTTATGTGGGATTGTAATATAAATTAAGTTTTGTTTGGCTTTTGATTTTAAGTTAACTTTTTAGCTTTTGGCTTACCGCATAAAGTTTAAAAAGTAAAAAAATTCGTTTTTCAATCCCCATATTTTAGCCTATTTGTTTTTAGATTTTTTTATTTTTCTCATAATAATTTTTAATTTTACTTTTCTACATATAAAATTATACAAATTTTCATCAAATAATCTTAGCCTAGCTCATTTTGGCTTAAAAGATAACTATGAAAATTTACATCGAGCTTATTTGATTTTTTAGTGACTAAAAAGTTACTATTTTTTCAACTAAACAATTTTTTTAATTTTTTAATTTAAAATAGCTCAAAACTAATAAATTAATTTAAAATTAAAAAATTAACTTAAAGTTAAGCTGCGGACAACTTAAGACAATACAATACAACATGTACTAGGGAATAATTTTTCCAAAGAGCCAAGTGGAGTCGGACGTCAAAATCAGAAATATAAAAAAAGAAAGTAACTGAACAATTAAGCAAGAGAAACGTAATGAAAACTAGAAACTCACAAAAAATATAACCGCACTACCGTATAAGCTCATAAAAGTTTTTTTAGAATTGTTCAAAATTTAAAATTAAATCGATTAAATTTGAGCGCGTGAAACACACAATTAAATTAAATCAGATCAATTCAATTTAAAATTTTAAAACAGATTTTAATATTTTTTTCACAAATAGTAATTTTTTTAAAAATAAAATAATAATTTCTTTCTCCCTCTAAAAGCCTGTCTTTACACTCTCACACGCCAAAATTCCAAATTCACTCCACGGAACCTCTTCCTGTCCATCACAGCGCTCATTTGTGGCATTTCGTGTTTGTTCTTCATCGACGGTTGTTGAACTTCTGTCTGTCTAAAGTCTATTAAACTGTAATTTTTTAAAGAGAATTATTGTCTACAAATCATTTGTTTGTGTCTAGTATTTAAGTTCCATTGATGTTCCTTACTGGGGAGGGTTTTTTTCAGTAATGGGTCATCCTTGAATCTCTTCAATTTGGGGTAAAGGTGGTTTCTTTGGGGTTTTGAGGTCACCCTTCATGGATCTTGAAACTGGGGTGTATCAGAATCGTGTTAAGGTGAGATGGGTATGCGTTAATTTGTGTTTATTGGGTGTTTTGGTACAAACCCATATGAATTTTTTCTGATCAAGATAGTTTTTTTTTGCAGAAAGATTCTTGGAAGACAGTGTTGACCTTGGCTTATCAGAGTTTGGGTGTTGTCTATGGAGATTTGAGTATATCCCCACTTTATGTGTACAAAAGTACTTTTGCTGAAGATATTGAACACTCAGAAACCAATGAAGAGATTTATGGGGTTCTGTCTTTTGTTTTTTGGACACTGACTTTAGTCCCTCTTCTCAAATATGTGTTCATTGTGCTCAGAGCCGATGATAATGGGGAAGGGGGTACATTTGCTTTGTACTCTCTTATATGCCGACACGCCCGAGTTAACTCATTGCCCAATTGCCAGTTAGCCGATGAAGAATTGTCAAGCTATAAGAAGGATATCAATTCTCCTTCCCCAACCATTTTCGGGTCAGGTTTGAAATCTACACTAGAGAGGCACCGAGTGTTGCAAAAATGGTTGCTTGTTCTGGCTTTGATTGGGACTTGTATGGTGATTGGCGATGGTGTCCTTACCCCGGCAATATCCGGTATGTTGTATATATGGTTCTTGTTCAATTTTGCTTCAATTTGGGGTTGTGGGTGTTTGTTAGTTAATGTGTTGACTGATTAATTTGTTCCGGCCGAATACTTGTGCAGTGTTTTCTGCGGTGTCTGGAGTGGAGCTTGCTATGTCAAAAGAGCATCATAAATGTAAGATTCTCAACCTTTCTTCTCTTTAATAGATGAAGATTTGTAATCTGTCTTCCAGTAAATGCCAATTACCTTCAAGTTAAAGCAGGCAGGCTATAGGAGAATAGTTTGCAAACCTTTAGGATCTGATTTCATTACATTCTTATTGTTGGTTGTGGTAGCAGTCAGTTTCAAGTCACAATTTATATACAGTCCCACTTAATTAGAATTTTACCCATCTCTTTGAACTTTATGCTTCAATGATTATTTCCTGTTTTTTTTTTTTTTTGGATCAATAGCAGCCTTTTATTTTCCAAAAGAAGTTGAATTAGCTATCTCCACCGCTTGGTTATTTTGTCACTGTTGAAAGGATGGCTGAATAAAATTCTCTGGGTCCAGTTTCAATCTGATTTGTATTGGTGCAAAATTACTCGATGTCGATCTGGTGTTGAAGAATCTTCTCCTGGTAATGAACAGGTTGATCAAAATGGTTTTGAATCACGTTATGATGCCATTTTCCTAAATACAGAATTTACTCCTAACAGATGGTGTGCACTAGGATATAGCAAATCTAATGAAACTTGATTTTAATAATCTATCACACACGATGCGCGCAAACGAATACAGAGTATAATATTGTCAAAATAACATATCAATCGAGCCAAGAACTTGATATTCCATTTTTGCAGAATAACAAAATATCATAATAAAAGAGCCTCTTCGAATGAATATGAAAGCGTGGAGAGAGAGAGAGAGAGAGATTCTAATTTCCAAAATTCGGAGAAAGCAAAAATGGCCTGGATCCAAGGCCTATTTATAGGTTTCCAAGCCTTCGATCGGATGGATAATAGCTCTTGATCGCATCCAACCATCTAAATTTAAATTTGGCCACTAGATCAGTCTTCAATAGTGTGGATTGTACATCACATCAAATGGGTGTATCATCACACTCATTCGATCATGAATGGGTGCCTACTGATTTGTCCAATCTTACTTATAGAAACCAATGGTCTCGATCTGGAAGATGGTTGTCATTGCCCATAGCCGCTTGATTGTTGGCTAACTCACCATCAGGTTGCTGACTCGCCTGCCACGCTGCCATGCAGATTGCCATGTCATTGGGCCCTCATCATCGATATGCAGGTCCAAGTGGCTAATAGAAACGTACCTCGTTGGCACCTCGCGCCAATGCGTGTGTGCAAAGTGCTATAAGAATGCCACACAACCCATTGTGGGCTCGCGTCTGCAAGTGCAAGTAAACCATTATGAAGAAATGGTTCATTAATGGCATCGGCGAGTCCAAATGACGATGCAAAGCAGTTTCTTAGTTAAGTTACTATTGAGTATCGACCTTAACTTGAATAATTAAATTAATAGCGTTTAAAAAGCTTCTATATAATTACTCACTTTACTTTCTCGATCTTTCCAATGTGAGAAAAGCTTTAAAAGCTTTGTAAATACTTTCTCAATTAACATGGATGGTTTTTGAAGAACACCCAAAAAGCTTCTATATAAATACTCACTGTACTTTCTCTATCTTTCCAATGTGGTATAAGCTTTAAAAGCTTTGTAAATACTTTCTCAAATAACATGGATGGTTTTTGAAGAACACCCAAAATTAAATCCAATTTATTTTGAACATTCTCAACAATCTCCCATCATTTTCAAAATAAGAAGATAAAACCTTGGTTGTCTTGAAAATATTTGCATATAGTGAAGGTGTCCCACGACTAAAATCATTTCTAGTACAAAAAATATATCAAAGTTAGTCATGATGCCATAGTAAACTTGTATTTGAACTAGCGACCCTTTGTAACTATCTGAATACGTCTCACATACAACTTTTAAAGTGTTTCAGGTATTCAAAATGGACGACATGTGGGTTGGCCTTTGGTCTATATCCTGATTTCATAAGTGCTATAGAGCTAAGTCCCTGGACTCATAAAGTGACACCGCCTCCACACTCTATAGGTAGGTTTTAAGAGTTCCTTCGTAACTATAGCACTCAAAACCCTAGCGACATTCTCTGAAAATCTATCACAAGCTAAGTAGCTCAACCCCCTGCATTTCACCTTACTGGTTCAAGAACTTCACCGTGAGGTGAATATTAAATTTCGTGCTCACAATAACAAGGTATGGTGTACTTCACTCATTGAACTCAAGAGATTAAATGCTTGAATTGTTTTCATTAAATGCTTCAACTGTTCAGTTGAGTTTTCACTAAGAATGATTATACAATTTATACTACGTGGGCTTTAGTCCCATTAACTTTGATGTTTTTCCACACCGGATGGCATAGTAAACTCGTATTTGAACTAATGACCCTTTCTGACTATCCAAATATGTCTCACACACAACTCTTAAAGTGTTTCAGACATTCAAAATGGATGACACGTGGATTGGCCTTTTGTGTATGTGGGTGTTTGTTATTGCTAAAATTAATAATTTATAAATTGTAGTTTGTAGTAGAAATTGTGAGTGTTTGGTAAATATATTAGATTGTAGCTGAAAAAGAAAAAAAAATAGTTGTAACTTGTAGTTAAAGTTGTAAACATTGTAACTTATTATTAAAATTAGTAGCAGAAAGTTAAATGCTAGCCCGAGAAGAATTGCCAAGCACCTTGTATATCCTAATTTCATAAGTACTATAAGTCCAAAGTCCATGGACTCATAGCGCGACACCACCTCCACACTCTATAGGTAGGTTTCGAGAGTTTTCTCGTAACTATTGCACTCAATACCCTAATGACATTCGCTAGAAGCTTATCATGAGCTAAGTAGCTCAATCCCCACCTTTCACATTACAGTTTCAAGAACTTCATCGTGAGATGAATATTAAATTTTGTACTCACAATAACAGGGTATAGTGTACTTTATTCATTGAACTCGAGAGATTAAATGCTTCAATTGTTTTCATTAAATGCTTCAATTGTTCGGTCGAGTTTTCACTAAGAATGATTACACAATTTATACTACGTGGGCTTTAGTCCATCAACTTTGATGTTTCCCACACCAAATTCCTTTCAAGACCTTTAGTTAGATGATCCGTAAACTTTTGACTTGATTTTTCATAATCAATGGGTACCACTCCGTTAGATACTTACTTTATGTTTGTTAGGGTAGTTTTGCAATTATATTGGTAATTTTAATATAAATATTGGTGAGGTGTGGTGGTGGTTTAAGTTTCATTATTTTTCTCCAGAAAGCGAAGTTTGAGCTATTCAACTTCTTAATCTTGATTTTGTCCTCTTCTGCCATTTCGCGTTCTTTGACCTCCAAAATCATAAGCTGTAATACTAGTTGTTAAGAAATCACACCCACATGAACACACACAAGCATACACAAGAAAGATTAATCAAGAATAAAACGCACATCACAAGAGTTTACATGGTTCGACAACTTGTGCCTACATACGCATGGTTCACACTTTTCACTAATTTTGAGAGAGAAATTGAGTTACAATGTTAATGACATGATAATTAGGGTTTTACAAGAGAACCATTATAAAGAGAATACTAAAAGATAGATTTTAGGTAAAAAAAAATGTGCATCTTGGATGTTGCATTTTGTTTGGACAAAATTGACCACCGTATGGACGCTCTTTAACAGAGACTGAAAAAATGCTCGTTGCCCGATTCTATCTGGATGGATTTGTCCAACAACTATGTCTTTACTTTCTGCTTTGTTCTGTCATGACGACTCAAGGCCTTATCCGTACGAATTTAACCAAAGAGGTTTTTCTTCACTTAACCAACAGTTGCCACACTGATTGCCACGTCACTAACTCTACATCAACGATATGTAGGTCTAAGTGGCAAATAGAAAAGCGCCTTATTGGCGCCTCGTGGCGATGCATACGTGCAAAGTACAATGTGTTCCATCAAAGCACCTCACATCCCACTGTCGGGCCTGCATCCGTGCCTGCAAGTGAACCAGTGGGAAGCACTAATTTAGCCAAATCTGTGACCGCGCAAAACACCGTCTTAGCCAAACTAATAGTGATCTTAGCTTGAGCCATTAAAACTATAGTTTTAAGAGGGCTTCTATACATATACTCTGCTTTCTCCATCTTTCCAATATGGGATGAACTTTAAAAGCTTTGTAAAGGCAGGTAACATGGAAGGTTTTTGAAAAACACCCAAAATGTGACCCAATTTATTTTGAAAATGACCAGCAATTTGGGCACCATTACTGAATTAAAGTCTTTTGAGTAGGTAATCCAAAAAGCATGGAGATTCCAAATCCAAAAGGGGGACTCATCAATGCCAAAAAATAACTACACTAGTGAACTCATCAAAAGATTCGTAACTATCATATACAGAAAGAAACTGAGAACTATTATCTGCCAGTCTGATTCAATATAAACATTATGGGTCTTATGTACATTATTGCAAAAATTAGCAGTTACAAAATTCAACTCATGAATCAATAGTACATTCGGGTGCAAAGTGATTTCTTCTTGCAGAAAGCTAGGTAAGTTCTCTGTATTTATTGCTACATTTTTAGACCCATTGTTTAATTATTTAAGGATCATGTACCATATTGTCAGAAATGCTTGTGTTTACTTCATCCTCTAGGTAGTGGCGAATCTTGACTTGAATAAAACAATTGATGCATCGAAAGTAGCTGTTCCATGAATGTGAGAGAATGACATCTAAAGGTTTTCATGTCCTTTGATCAGTAGGGGAAAATATAATGCACTGCAGTGAGGTAAACAACCTTTTTCTGTTGACTTTGATGCAAACTGGTCTTATGTGGTTAATTATCCGGAAAATGCAGAGAAATGTTTGCAAATGTTTTGCACATTGGACATGAAGATGGGCAGGGAAATTGAATCTTCAGGTTTTCATTAATTGATTTATAAGTAAAATCCAATATATAAATGAGACACTAAGGGAATGCCACCCCTATACTTTCTCAGGTTTTCATTAATACTCGGAGGTCATCGAAAGATAAGAGAGAGGGTAAAAGAAAAAAACTGAACGAAAGTATGCATGTGGTTAATCAGTAAATTAACTAAATTTGTTGGTATGCATATGATCAGAATGATTTGAACTGTGAAGAGTACAGAATGATGGTCTGCCCCTTTTGCGGGTTAGAATAAGGTCTGCAGTAACTGATTTACTGTCAATGGGACTTGCTAAAGTTGATGTAGTATTTTCAGAGATGTAATGCTCAAGGTAAGCATTTCAATGTGGGATTTATTGTTCTCCCCACGGGTTGTGCAATCAGAGAACATGCAGACACTACAAGATTGTCATAAATGAGCAAACCTGTTGCACGTCTGCATGAATTTACCAAGGCCATTTTCTACCAAGATCCAAGAGTGCTTTGTTTCAGGCGAGGCCTGCAAAGTCTAAAGCTAGTGTTTTATAGCCCACATAGAACATGATGCTTATTTGTTACTTATAGAGAACACCACTAATTTGGCTGCAGAACGTTTACTAGGTACCTTGTGGGTGGTGAAGCTAAGAAGCCTGCATAACGAGGTGAATAAATAGTTAGTAAATCTAGAAGATTAATTATGCAATATCTCCCTATCATAAATCAACCTCAACCTGGCTACCCAAGCTGATGGGTGTCCATTATTTAATTATTATGCACTTATGTGCATTTGGATGAAGATCTTTACAATTTAGAGACTGAGAGTTTATTTTATTCGATGCTTTTTAAACTGCATGGTGTGAAAATGATTGTGAATTTAAGTGGTCAACAAATTTGGAAACTTAACAAGCAGACAAGGAATAGTGACTGCCATCCAAAGCAATTTCTATGAGTGCAAGTGATAGCATGAAGTATATAGTCACTCAGGTGACCTCCATTACAACTTCGTTGGTCAGATCCGCTCTTCTCTTTCTTTCGTTTTTCATTTCTTCCATTTTTGTATGGGAAATTTTCTTCTCTTCTATTTGGCATTCTATGACATTTTCCCCCGAATAAGGTTGTACATATTTTGTATCCTGGCACCTCGCCTCCCTTGGTGCTTGCCTCCGTAGGTAATTCGCCTATCTCAGCACCTCTCCTACCTCCACGTCTCTTCCCACCATGTCTGACACAAATAGGTACGTCCATTGGCTACTTTCTCCTCCCCCTTTGCACATCTGTGGACAGGCATCACAAAAACTGATCTAGTATCAGAGCCTGCAGGCAGGTCCTTTGCTCGAATCTGCACACCTCCATCAAAATACATAACATCTATTTAAGTTGCATCATGAGGACTATTTGTCACCGCACGGGCAACCTTCAGAATATGGCTATGGGAAGCTTTGAGATTTCTATTTTGTCTTCGAGTTGATAGTTTCTTAGCTTGCCTTCTCTATTAGCCCGAGTTTCTAGAACAGTCAGTAGAAGTAGCATTTGCTTTTAGTAGCATTCTGTTGTTCAAAATGCTAGACTAAAAACTTTGCTGTGTTGTTTTTGTTTTAAAAGTTTGCCCGTTGATCCTTCAATGCTAATCAGCACCCTTTTAAAAGCTCGATCTCACTGTCTTTGATAATGTAATGGCATCTGGAATCTGGATCTAGGAGATCACTATTGCTTGATTCGTGCATACAAATTTTTAAATCATGTGTATAGTTTGGTACTGCCTTCTAAAAGTTTGATTATTCTGCAGATGTAGAAGTTCCAGTTGCATGTATCATATTGATAGGCTTGTTTTCTCTTCAACATTATGGCACCCACCGGGTTGGATTCTTGTTTGCACCTGTGGTCATAATGTGGCTTTTGTGCATCAGTGCTATTGGTGTTTATAACATCTTTTGCTGGAACCCCCACGTGTATCAAGCACTCTCTCCATATTACATGTACAAATTCTTAAAGAAAACCCAAAGAAGTGGCTGGATGTCCTTGGGTGGAATACTGTTATGCATAACAGGTAAGCATATATTTATGGTGATTAACTGACTTCCAACCCATTATATGCGCAAGAGTTTTCCACTTATATCCTTTTACGATTCCACTGTTCATATTTGTATTATTCCAGGTTCAGAAGCGATGTTTGCGGATCTTGGACACTTCTCACAGTTGTCAATCAAGGTATACTTTCTTCAATGTCTGAATCTATATGATCTTAGGATTTTAAATTCTGCATTTACTTGGCATGGCTCGTTACTTGTATTACGATTACATTCTAACACATTTACACAGTATTTGAGATACTCACAACCAAGGTGGGGGAGGGCAATGGACATGTGTCACTTGGAAATTATGGATGTCCAAAACTCCCGACCTGAGTGACAAAACATTAGAGCAAGCATATTATTTCAAAAATGGTAATTTTTGCAAGAAAATCATCTTAAAAATGGATATGTACAATAATTTAGTTCAATAGATGCACGAGGGGTACAAGTTTGTGGAAAATACCCAAAGTTCCCCTTAAATAAATTGCCAATTTGCGACCGCATGGCTCGGTGTACAGTACTTAATCAGGCTCTGCAACCTCGTTGTACATTTAGGAACTTGAAATCTTGTTGTGTTTGTTTAAATTGGTGATTATTAGTTTTTGCTGCTTCCATTAGTTTATCTACTAATGACAAAGCCTAGTTACGATTTTTGAGGACCGGGGTTGGATTGGCTCCAAGGTGATTGACGAAGCAAGTACATATCAATAATTCGTCCTCGCCATCAAGGTTTTGGTAAATGGTGAATCGTTTGTATCTCTTAGATTGAAAATTTCATGGTAATTATGGAGAATTGGTGCAGTTTCCATGGGCAGTTGCTCTTGCTTGCCCTAGGTTTTGGCTGACAGGTAAGAATTGGCTAGTTGGCTGATTATATCTAAAGAGGATTTCACCTCAGGGACCTTTCTGTTTTAGGGATTTGTGACCATTCGAGAAACTGTTTCGTCTTGTACTTTTCATTCTCAGGACTTCTGCTTTCTTTATTTTTAGTCCATTGTACATCAAATATTTCGTTATATCCTTTTTGTGTGGTGTAAGTTATAGATTTTATTGGTGTCATATGTTTTTATTCTTGGAGTTGATAACATCACCAGCGTCAACAGGTAAGAACATGGGCGCAACCGTAACACAGTTTAGTTCACCTCCACAAATTTATTCTATTTCTGATCGTTACAGTATGCAATTGGGTGATCACTTAATATAATGCTGGAATTTCTCCACTTAATAGCTTAAGTTTTTAAAAAGGATACAAAGTTTCTACGTGATATCAGAGAGACCTATCCCACCCACTTAAAAGAAGGAAAAGAAATTCACACCCCACGACGACAAACTCAAGAAAAAGGATGCACGGTGATAGATTAAGAGAAAACCAAAAAAAAAATTTTTTTTAAAAAGAGGCTACACGTGATAGATTTCAAAATTAGGATGCACGTGATAGATCTTAAAAGGCGGTGGCTATATGTGGGAGGAGATATTATAGTATACAATCCCACGTTGCTTAGGTATGATATGAATGATAATTTAATATAATGTTGGGACCTTTCCGCCTAATAGCTTAAGCATTTAAGTTCCGTATAAAGTTTCTACACTAGTTTAACTTTGGAATATTGGTTGGTGAGTGATATGGGGGCAGTAGATGTCTCTAGGCATAAAAGAACTTTTCTGAACATAATGTGCATAAGATTATTGCTTATCCTGATTTTAGACAAAGCCATATGCAACTTCTAAGATACTTTGTTGGCCAACGTTCCTATTTCATGGCATCCAAGTAGGGACTTAAAATTGCGTGACTCGTTTTAGAAACTCAAATATGGCGGAAGGATTCTTGTGCATCTTCCAACTCTTGAACAAATGAGTTGTCGTGTGTGATCACCCTGTATGTTAATGAGCACCAAAGTGTGCTTGAAACTGAATAGTATCTTTTTAATCCATGAAAATCTTACAGTTGATCATATTTTCTTTATTTTGTGCCCAGCGTTGATTTCAACAGCCTGAGGATATCTATACTATTATATTAAGGGAGAGCACCTATTTGGTGTTTTCTTTTTTTGAAGTTGGATTTTTGTATTTGACTAAAATACCCTTTAAAATTTTTCCTCTATTGCCTTAAACTTACCATTCTATTACTTCATTTCCGTCAATCATTTTAATTTTTGCATACTTACGCATTGTGTAAGTTCTGGATTGCTTTCTATCACACTTGATATTGTTATGAAGTACACAGTTTTCTCTAATGGAATGTATGTTTCTGCAGATTGCTTTCACCTCGGTGGTTTATCCATCCTTGATTCTTGCATACATGGGGCAAGCTGCATATCTCTCCCGGCACCATGTTATTGAAAATGACTATAGAATTGGATTTTATGTTTCTGTACCTGGTAGGTACAATGTTTTGCTGCTTGTTTGAAGGATATGAATTATTGATGGTTTCGATTAACAAAGATATCTTACACTAATGTGACAGAGAAACTAAGATGGCCAATTCTGGCAATTGCCATACTCGCTGCAGTGGTGGGAAGCCAAGCCATCATCACTGGAACTTTTTCGATCATCAAACAGTGCTCTGCTCTGGGCTGCTTCCCAAAAGTCAAAGTAGTACATACTTCGTCAAAAGTACATGGCCAGATTTACATCCCAGAGATCAACTGGATCTTAATGTTGTTATGCTTGGCTGTTACTGTTGGTTTCAGAGACACGAAACGCTTGGGTAATGCATCAGGTACAGTCATAGTTGAAGCATACTAACTCTTGAGGTAGAAATCCTAACTCTATTTGCATTTTGCTAACCTCTGGTTTTGCCTATCAAATTGGATATAAACCGCTGAAACTAAAGATATTTTGTGTGTTATTTTTTTTCCCCAGCTTCTGCTTTCTTGATAAAGTACAAGAATCTCTCCTCCACTGGCCAAGCAAGTTTTGAGAACCATAGTTAGACATTTGGCATGCTTGTAGTTAATTTGGAAGTTATAAAACAAGCACTAATGAACCCCTCTAGGATACTTCCATGCTAGTGATTTTTCATTGTGAGATGATCTAGATCTTCAATGACATCGAACTTCACTAGAAAAGAATTTTCCTATGTGAAAAATTAGAAGTGTCGTAATCACACCTTACCATTTTTAGGATAATAATATGAACCATTAAGCTGATCTAATATGACCAAACAGTGAAGAAACTGAAGAGAGAAAAGTGTCCTCCTTTAGTGATTTACTAGGTATTGCCCGTGCCTAAAGGCACTACCACTATTTTTTTTTTAAATTACTCGTGCATTTTAATAATTTCTCTAAAGTCTCATATTATTCTTAACTTTGAGAATATGTTCTCTAGGTTCTGTATGAAGATTTCTCCATAAACTACTGTAAAGTGTATGCAACGTACCGGGACACATGACATAGTATGTTGATATTTTAAATCATGCTCCACCAGATGGATCATGTGTATTCTTGCGCATGCATGTGCATTGCCATATTTTTTTGGGTTCTCATGGAGAGAGAATTTGGTGAACTGGGAGGATTGTGCTAATCCTTAGTATATTGAAGGCATAGTTGTTAAATCCAGATACAAATCGTGTATCGTTTTTCTATTTTTTTAAATCGTGTATCGTATCGTATCAAGTATTCTAAGATATTTAACATATTTAAAAATAAGTCAAAAATATATATTTATTTGATATAATGCAAATATCTTGCAATAATAAAATGCTAAATAATGTTAATTAATTATAATGTAAAAATATGGTTCTTAAAAATAAAAATATGTACGAATCAATACTTAAATGCATATAAAATACAACAAAAAATGTTACAACTAAATGCTGTTAGGAAATGGGCCCAACAATGTATATCAAGCTATTCAACACTCTCGCTCATGTGCAATTCTATCTCGTACGTGAGGAGACAAACAAATTAAACTGAACAGGTGCACTAACATAAAAAGTGCACAAAAACAAATATAACATGGAACACATCACGAGACTTAAACCCAAAATCTCGTGGAACCAGAGCTTCGATACCATGTTGGGAAATGGGCCCAACAATATATATCAAACTATCTAACAAATGCATTATTATAACTTAAATCGAATTTACCATATATAATATGTTCTTTATATTGCTAACATATTATTTAATTTTAAATTTTTAATGTACAATTTTTAAGTTCTCAATTATTTTATTTACAAGAGAAAAACTATGTCAATGTTAGGGCATATATATCAATGTTGCAAATATTCTTATTACTAGATGAGTAGATATTTTTGAATACAGACAAATATTAAAGAAAAAAATTCTTAATATCTTAATCATGCAAAACTTTTTAATAATATTTATTTTCACATATTAAATTTATCTAAAAAATTTAATATTAATGTATTGTATTATGTATTGCGTATCGTATGTCGCATCATGTATCGTATGCGTATCGTAAGATACATTTAACATAAGATGCGATATGCGATACGTATCTCTCTTTAATGGATTGAACCGTAAAATACGTAGCGTGAATCATAAAATACGTTTCGTGAATCGTAAGATATTGACAACAGAGATTGAAGGTAAAGAAGGCGATGGTTATTTTCTAGTGCAAGTGGTGTCAGCATCAAGAGGTTGAGAATCTTCAATGAAGCTCTTTTGGGCAACTGGTTATGGAGATCTTCTATGGAGGGATAGATTTTGGAGGCATGTGGTATCAGTTTAAGTATGGCAAGTCATAGGGAGACAAGATATCTGGAGAAGTGGATGTGCCTTATGGAAAAGGTTCATGGAAAGTTATCCATGCAGTTTTGGATAATTTCATTGGTCGCATTATGTTAAAATGTTGGATATGAGAGACAGTAAAGTTTTGGATGTAGGGATTATACTCTCGAGAGTTCAGTCCTAGCTATCATCCGATTGGTTAGAAACAAGGAGGCTTCCATGGTGGAATATGTCCTATTTAAGTTTTATAAGATATTCCATTGAGGATATGCACGTCCAGGATTGAGAGGCGGATGAGTTTTTGGGACTTTTCAAGTTACTTTATGAATTGCGTACTTTTGGTGTGGACCTAGATGCTCTTTGTTGGGTTCGTCTGTCAAAAGGAGAGATTGTAGTGCAATCATTTCTATGGGATTTTGTCATTTTGATAGGTGATTGTGGATCGTTAAAGGGGATTTGGTTCGTTAAAGCCCATCCGAAGGTGACTTTCTTTGATTAAAATCCAGCAATGAGAAGATTCTCACTCTTGATAATCTCATTAGAAGAAGTCAAATCATGGTTAATTTATGTTTCATGTGCATATGTGATGAGGAGAGTGGTCCTCGTCTTCTATTCCATTGCATGGAGGCGAAAGAGCTTTGAGTTTTGATTTTGTTGATGTTTGGGATTTCTTAGGTTTTCCTTAGGGAGTAGCCAGACCTCATGCATTCTTGGTGTGGTCAAAAGGGTGGGTAAGAGGAGGAAGGTGTTGTTGTTGGCCATTTATGCCTTACATGCATCATTGGGGGTGAAAGAAATAAGGGGATTTTCTGTAGAATGAATGAACCCTTATGTAGGCTTTAAGAGTTCATTTGCAGCTATTTTGATAGTTGGATCTCTAGGGGGTCAGACCAAACCTAGAGCAAATTTTGGATTTTGAACCCTTATTTAGGCTTTAAGAGTTCATTTGCAGTTATGTTGATAGTTGGGTCTCTAGGGGATCAGACCAAGCCTATAGCAAGTTTTGGATTTTGTTGACTAGATCTGTGAGGAGTATACACAACTTTTGGGTTCTTTTGAGATAAAAGCATAGATTCCTGCTTGATGTATGTGTGGGTTGCATCCCTTTTTCTTACTTTCTACTTTGTAAAAAAAAAATATATATCCAACAAAGAATTTGTGACACGTTACTATTTATGTAATAGAGTTTGCGGAAAATCCCTGGTGGTATAGTGTTCTCATTATGTAGGCTTTTCAAATGTAGTTACAAAAACAGTTTTTGTAACTACTATTTGTTTTTTAATGACCCAAAAAAAGTAGTTACAAAAACTGTTGGATGTTAGTAAATATCCCTCTCATCTGTATACATTTAAGTTTTTGGATTGAAATTTTTAAGACACAAGAGAAAGTGTGGTGATTAGGATTGGAAGATAGGGAAACTCTCTGGGGACACAACAGAGCTCTCACCCAAATAGCAAAGGTGCTTAAGAATGACTGTCGTGAAATGAAATATTAAGACAATTACATCAGAAAAATGTTGTTGATGAGCCGCATCCTTTTCTTCCGCATTAACAAGCTGCAGAAAATTGTAAAGCATTCACTTCTCTCCCATATTCCCTTCACACACTTGTCTTTCTTTGTATCCTTTTTCAAGTGTTAAAACCCAACAGCGCATGACATTTTCCGTGCTTATAAAGAACATATTCTGTATGCCTTTCTCATTTCTATTATATAATGCCAAACCAAGAACTTGTTTGACAAATAGTTTGGTTCCAACTTCTGAAAATTGCTGTCACTTGGCAATATGAAATATTTACTTGCATGGTTTATCTTCCCTCTAGCATTCTGGAAGTTGCTAAATTTCAACGTGAATAAATATGTAGTAGTTAATTTACTTAAATCACCTCAATTTCTTGTTTAAGTGTCATGTATCTGTGATCATCACTAACCCAATATTTGTTGTTTCTTTTGGGATCAGGTTTAGCAGTTATAACCGTCATGCTGGTGACCACCTGCCTAATGTCTCTCGTTATTGTTTTATGCTGGCACCGAAGTCTCTTCCTTGCGCTTTGCTTTGTTTTCTTTTTTGGAACAATTGAAGCTCTCTACTTCTCTGCTTCTCTTATCAAGTTTCTTGAAGGAGCGTGGGTCCCCATTGCGCTTGCATTAATATTCATGATAGTTATGTACGTCTGGCACTACGGCACATTGAAGAAATACGAGTTTGATGTCCAAAATAAGGTCTCTGTCGACTGGCTACTCAGCTTGGGTCCCAGCCTAGGCATCGTAAGGGTTCGTGGCATTGGTCTCATACACACCGAGCTTGTGTCTGGAATCCCAGCAATTTTCTCCCACTTTGTCACCCACCTTCCGGCATTCCACCAGGTCCTAGTTTTTCTTTGCATTAAATCTGTCCCAGTTCCCCATGTCAAACCTGAAGAACGGTTCCTTGTGGGTCATATTGGGCCGAGGGAATATAGGATTTATCGGTGCATTGTACGTTATGGTTACCGTGATGTTCATAAGGATGACTTGGAGTTTGAGAAAGATCTCGTGTGTACTCTAGCTGAGTTTATACGGACAGGAAAAGCTGGATCCAATGGTGCCAATGAAAATCTAGGGAAGGAAGATGAGAAAATGGCAGTTGTTGGAACTCCTTCAACCCATTCAGAAGGTATCCAAATACAAGACGAGGTAGGTAAACCAGAGTCACCTGGCATGTCGGAGCTTAAGGAGATCCAGTCTCCGGTGATACAACCGAGGAAAAGGGTCAGGTTTGTTATACCGGAGAGCCCAGAGATTGACACGGGTGCGCGAGAGGAGTTGCGAGAACTGATGGAAGCCCGGGAGGCCGGGGTGGCTTATATATTGGGGCACTCATATGTGAGAGCAAAGCAAGGATCTAGCCGACTAAAGAAGCTTGCTATCAATTATGGGTATGATTTGTTAAGAAGGAACTCTAGGGCACCTACCTATGCACTAAGTGTACCTCATGCATCTACCCTAGAAGTTGGAATGGCCTACCTTGTTTGATTTTGAACTGTTTTAGGTCAGTATTGTATCTATCCTGTACATGTTTACCTCCATAGATAAAAAATGTCATCACCATTGCAAGGGTGAATGAATGAACTAACCTAGTAATACATATATTATATAGAGCAGCTATTTCGGCCCACTATAGCAAAAATTCTCTGTTCCGAAGGTCATTGATTCATGTCTTGGGATTTTTGTGTCTTAAAATCCTTCCCTAATTAAATCAGTCTCTAGTGTATTGGGGCATAGGCGCAAAAAAAACAAAAAAAACTCTCGATAGCGGTGTACATATTTATTTCAGTTATATCAGTACAGTGGATTAATGATTATAATATGGATTTTTAAAAGAAATCATGAGATTGCTTGAGGAATTGAAAGTAGACTGTTCTATCTCTACCCCATTTGGTTGGTGGGGAAAGAAATATTTATTTCCTCCCTAACCACACGAAAAGAAAAGAAAAGAAAAGAAAAGCCAGAGGAGGATAACCTGGCCATCCTTTCTAGCGGCGATAAGTCAACAAAGTCTGCTTTGCCCCTTCGACCATTGGAAATCCAACAGTCCAGCGCTTCTTGTAGAATGTGTCAGTCAAAGATTGGTGGGAGTATGATCTGTAAGCGTTCCCTATGAGAGCATCTCAATCCCAATATTTTCTATTTAAGAGGATTAAAATAATATTTTTTTTATTTTAAAAAGTAATTATAAAAATAAAAAATTAGTTTTATGTATTTAAGGTAGAGTGAGTTTTGTTTTTCATCTACTATAAAATAAAAATAAAAAAAAAATTTAGCGCACGAGATTCAATTAGACCATTGAACAGATAAATTTATCTGTACATTTTTTAAAACATACAGATAAATTTATGTCTTGCATAAATAAGCATATAAATAAATTTATCTGTATAAAAAATACTGTGCGTTTTTAAAAATACGTATAAAACACACAGATAAATTTATTTATTTTGCATAAATATGAAAAATAGATAAATTTATCTGTATAAAGAATACCGTGCTTTTTTAAAACACGTATAAAGTACACAGATAAATTTATTTTATCTGTCTTGTATAAATAAACAGACAGATAAATTTATCTGTCAAATTATGCTTGTTTGACTAAACAGATAAATTTATCTGTTTAGCATTTATCAATGCTAGAAGTGAACAGATAAATTTATCTATCTAACATTTGTCAATACTAAAAAGGAACAAATAAATTTATCTGTTTAGCAAATTGTGTTTGTTTCACGAAATAGATAAATTTATCTATTACTTGTGCTTATTTGACTTAACAGATAAATTTATTTGTCCAACATTTGTCAATACTAAAAAAGAACGATAGATAAATTTATCTATATATATTACATATAAATTTATCTATTTGTGTTAAATTTATCTGTATTGTAGGTAATTGGACCCCACGTGTTAAAAATTTTATTGATGAATTTTACGCGTTAAAACTTATTTTTTTACACATTTACTTGAAAGGCCTACAAAAAATTATACTATATATGCCAACTCTAATTACATTATTTTATTTTTATCTCAATTTTTTTTAATATTATTTATTTTTAAAAAAATTCAAATAGTTTTCACTTTCCCTTCGTATGTAAATTATTATTTTTCTAGATTTTATAAAAATATATTCAATACGAAAATATTTTTAAAGGTATTGTAAATATTTTTTTAATTGTACAAAATTTATAAAAAGTAATATAAGAATTATAAATTTTACTCATTTAATGAATAAAATGATTATTTTTCATATTTAGAGAATTATTCTCTCTCAAATTTTTTGACACTATATATGAAGATTCAAATTAGCATTTTTTAAAATAGAGAAAGGTTTTAGAGAATTAATTGGAGTAAATTCTTACTCTAAAATGAAAAATTATAGTGTGGGATGGAGTTGTTCTGAAGTTGGTAAGGCCAAATAATTCTTCATGGGAAAATAATATTTTGTGTGACAGTTGAACTTATTATTTGAATTGTTTATTAAGTAATTTATAAATAGTTAAATAATTAATTAAATTAATATTAAAAATAAATAATTTAAATCATAAAAATATGTCCCGAAGCTAAACTCTTAAAAGGGCACAATATTAACCCATTATCCTAGCAAATGACATATATATGCCTCGTTCAGGAAAAATTTTGAGATTTTTTTTTTTCCAAAGATTTCTATCTTTTTGACTAAGATTCTATACTTTTTTGATCTGTATTGTATTGATGAGAGGAATCAACTTATTTTGACATATTTTTGGTTTTTTAAAATTTTTTTTAATATTTTGATCAAATTATTTACTTCGATTCTTTTCGATAAGAAAGATTAAAAATGTATAACAATTTAACGAAATAATAAAAAAAATTCACTAAAAAATTCAATGTATAAAAATGTTATAATTTCATTAATTATTGATTATTCCGTGCAAGGGCCAAAATGCTAGCCATGCAAAATTTATAATCCAATCTCATATCTTAATTTGTGAATCAAACTAGCAGGAACGAAGGTTATATAAATAATTTATGATTTGTGGTGGGATTTGTTTTGTTTTTCTCTTTTGAGAAAAAATAAAAATTGATTTGGAACAACTTTTTGATAATTTTTTTTTTCTCAAACGACTTCTCTAAAAGTAAAACCATAATTTGAGATTTTTTTGATAATTTTTTGAGATCAAGCAATGGATCACCTATCTCAAAAATTAGATACTCCTCTTTTAGCTATTTAATATATTTGGAGATTTATTTGACTCAAAATTCACAAATAATAAAAAGTTTTTCATGTATTAAAATAGAAAAATACTTAATTTTTGAGAGAGAAAATCACCCTCTAGCCCTTATGGACGGCATAATTTATTTTAATATTTGGAGGGCATAATTTACTTTAATATTTGGAGGCCTTAATTTGAAAAGCATACTAGATCACTACTATTATTTTCTCCAAATAATTCAATTTTTATTTATATTTTAACCAGTTCAATTTTTCTAAAATGTATATTTACATTCTTTCCATTTTCCTTTCTCTTTATTTTTTTAAGATATACTATTTTATTATTATATTAAATTAAAAAGTGTACCTAAGGTGTGTTACGGATTTTAATATAATTTATAACTAGCATAAATTTGTGCTATGCATGGAATTTTAATTAAAAAATAACAAACTATTATTTTAAGATTTTTTATTAAAATATATAGAATATGACAAATTAGATTTTGTTGAACTGTACATAATTGTCTCATATAAATTTTTGTTTATAAAACTCTTATAAAAATTAGTGTATTTAATTATTTTTGTTATAAAGCTTGTTATACTATTCGATAACTTAATCGTGATGTTTTACAACATATGATATATATAAAATGTAACATCAATAAATTTTTTTCTAGATTTAAAGTTTTTTAAATAATTATGATCTATGAAAAATTAACAGCAGTAATATAAATACATAATATTATTTAAAATTTACTCGTAATATTTTAGTTGATTTCGGCGTACAAATATGCGTATTTGAGATAATATATTTATATTGCAATATTAATTAAAGATTTAATAATAATAGACTATAAGTATGTTTAGAATTTATTTATTTTGACCAGTATAGCTCATATTTTGAAAATATATTTTTTTGAAATATATTTTTTTCAAAATTTGAATGAAATTGCTAGAGTGAATATACTTGATTTAGTTCAATTGCCAATTTAAATTAATAAAAATATATATTTAATTTAAAAGTGTCAAACTTAAATTTCAAATGGTATATTTACTTAGGTAGCCACAACTAATTTGATTGAATGATTAATATTAATTAAAAATTAAATTTTTAACCAATCACACGATTACATATGAATTTTTTTTTAAAAATAAAAATTTTAAAAATAAATTGATGGTTTTTTAACACAAAGATATTATGATTTTCTATAATATAATAGTAGATATATTTTTCAATTTGAGAGAGTCAAATACCATTAAAGGGATGTGCATTGAATGAAAATAATTTTATATAGAATATATTTTCTAATTTGAGATAATCAAATATCTTTTAAGGTAATATTTTGATTCTTAAGAAAATAAATATATTAACATAAATTTAAATATGATTAATTTAGATCATAATTGAATATTATGTTAATTAAAATTTATGTTTTGGATAAATTACACATGACATGCGAATTTCTTTTAAAAAAAACTAAATTGCAAAAATGGATTGAGAGTTTTAAAAAACAAAGATATTAAGATTTTTTAATAATATAATAGATAGACATATTTTTTAATTTGAGAGAGTCAGATACCTTTTAAGACAAATCAGTAGGGTATTTTTATGTATAATTTAAGTTGTGTTTTAAAAAGAAATAATTCTATATAAAATTTATATTTTTTAATTCAAGATAGTCAAATATCTTTTAAGGTGATAATTTGATTCTTAAAAAAATAAATATGTTCACATATATTTAATTATAATTAATTTAGACCAATTATGAAATAACGCGTGTTATTATTAAAGTTAAATAATTTAAAATTTTATAAAATTAGAATTAGTAGTTTTATACTCAAAAAACTAATAATATTTTGCTATAATATATAGTATAAAAATATAGATAGCATCATTTTTTATGTATTGTTAATCCTTCCATTATGCATATTAATAGTCATTGTTGACTATTAGGCAATGTTTGTTTTGGTGGATTAATTATCCGTCTGAACTATTAATTCAAAATATAATTAAATACCGCGTTTGTTAAGTTTTTGAACTAATAGTCCGGACGGACTATTAGCCCGTCAAATGAGAAATAACTAGTGAGGAGGAAGGTACGAGATTAGAAAAAATTGGATTAAGGAGTGGATTTAAAAATTTTTAAAAATAATAAGAAATATTAAAATATTAAAATAAATCACATAAAATTTAACTTATTAATTTATTTAAGTTAATTTTAAAATAAATTAACTTAATACAATGATAAATCATTATCTAATCAGATATTTAATCCCACTCAATTCAAACACAAAAAAATTAATTTCACCTCATTATTAATCCCACCTCACTACTAATCCAATTCAATTCAGTCTGGGCTATCAAACGAGCACTTAATGCGTTTGTGAGACCCGCTTTGAAATAAAAATGACTTATTCAATTATTTTATATTATTTATTTCATTTTTTGTGAACATTTGATTTTTTTGATCAATGTTTTTGCATTTTTCCAAATATTTCATCAAATTAAGCCATAAATTCTAATTAAAAAAATACTTTGCTAATTCCATGAAACATGTATTATATTATTAGACATGGGTTCCAGAGTGCACTTTTTGGTTCCCTTGACTTTTTACCTTCATATATATAATGATAAACAAACACTGGCCTATGATTTTGTTTGTTCTAAGTTGAAATAAATATTATTTTTAGTAACGGATAATTGGCTTTAAGTTTTTTTTTTTTTTACTTCAATTTCAAAAGGTCAAAATTTTGTTTGGCAGGTCAAAGGCTTTAGCCTTTTAACCATTTAGTTTTTATATAATTACATATATTTATTTAAAAATATCATAACTTTTAATATTATACACGTGTTCTTTTTATAAAAATTATATTTTTAAATTTACTCGTCAAAATTTATCAAGCAAGATTCATATTGAATATAAAATTGTCTAAAAATAAAATTTTAAAAATATAAAAACTTTGAACGGAGTTTTTTTTCTTTTGGTTTAAAATCACTTTAAGTTAAATTTTTTGACTTATTATATTTTGCCTTAAAGTTACTATGGCTTAAAGTTACTCATACAATTTGCCAAATGAATATTTTGCTTATTTGGCTTAAAGTGATTTTAAACAAAAAGTCTAATTTAAAACCAAATTGCCGAACTATGATAACTTGTTAACTTTTTATTTTTTATTTTTTATTTTTAATACTCTTGATTATTTTTTTAACTTTTAAATTTTTTTTTCACATTGAACGAATTAATAAAATAAAATAATTTGATCGATAGATAAAAACATTTAAGACAAAGAGCAAAAATAAGCAAATAAGTTAGTTTTTATTATTTATTTGTGTATTAAGTAATTTTAAAAAAAATTTATTCCAAATTTTTTTTTTTCCGATTCATCTCTAGAATTTTAGATGGTTGGTTGACAAGTGTTGCCTAACAAAAGAACACACCAAAAACTAAGGGGTATATGGTCGGGTTTAAATCGATTTTGAATAAAATTAAGAGCCAAATTGATTCTTACTATTTTAATAATTTTATGATAAAATTGAATCGCATGATTTTGTGAAACAAAATCAAAATAAATCTATTATTAATGGTTCGGTCTCGATTTAAAACAATAATTCTACTAGTATATAATGCTCCACTAATTTAAGTAAAAATTACATTAAAACCTAACAATAGTAAAAGATAAATAGCAGCAAAAAATAATGTCGAAATTAATAGAGGATACCAAGAGTCCTGATCACCGAGATTCACCAGTGAACTGTGAGCACAATCTTTCTTTCAACAGTTTTGTTAGATCTGAAACGTTCGAAGCCGATTGAGATGAGGGCTAGCAATAACTGGACTTAAGTGATATATA
>JAOTRH010000002.1:2126695-2146623 GCA_034768845.1 Heliamphora exappendiculata
TCGACACAAATATCTTTGGTATCGACACAACGTGTCTAGGGCATGGTTCTTCAAATGGTTGGGTCGACACGAATGTTCTGAGGGGTCAACACAAATTCTGCACTTTACCTTTCAACGTTCTGGGGTCGACACAAATAGACCTGGTGTCGACTTGTTTGAACCTTCAGCATCCGGAGGAATCATTTGGTGTCGACTCAATTTGTCTCTGGTGTCGACACTAAATCTTTGCAGGAGGTCTCGGTTGTTTTGTGTCGACACAATTTCCATTTGTGTCGACCAAAACTTTCGAAAACCAAAAGTGATGATCACTTCTGTGTCGACACAAAATTGATTTGTGTCGACTCAAAATGAGTCATGAGCACTTCGGCACTTTTTTGTGTTGACACAAAATTAGTTTGTGTTGACACTAACTTTTTGGTACTTGAAGATCAACTTAAAATACAGTTAGAATGTCAAAGCATTTGATCAATTGGTGTTGACACACTTGATAAGCTTCAAGTATACTTTGCGTTAAGAGTGTTTGATTTAATTTTCAATTAAGAGCAACACAAAAAATTCTAATTAAAGAATTCTTAAGTGTTTGAATCTTTTGAGATAAAAGTCATTTCTTTTTGGCTAAGGTGTCAACTTTGATTGTTCAAAACGTGTTAACACTTTTATTTTAAAAAAATAAAATATTATCTATTTAAAAATATTTATTCTTAGAAAATAAATTATGAAAATTATCAAAATCAAATTAAAAAGCCCTTGGGCTAACAAAAATTATCTTATCACCTTATCCAAAATCAAAAATAAATTTTCAACTATTATTTCATACTTTATCTTACTTTAACTAAACATGATATAAATAATATACATAATCTCATTCATTCTAGAATAGTATTAAAAAGAATATATAAGACTAACGTATTACTTAACCCTTGTAGCCTATCCAACCTTATTCAGCACATTAAACATGACTTAAGTATACTTTTTTTGAAAAATTACGAAGTACTCTCGGAATGACATATGTCATTGCTTATGTGATGCTCATGTCAAATAAAAAATATCGATGCATACTAAGTGAGCTACCATTTGTCTCCTATTTACTCAACAAGAATGTGTAACTATTGTGTTACTCAGAGTATTTTTTTCTATTTGTTTACATAATTAAATAAAAATATCATATAAATAATAATAAAGTGCTTTCGTTCTACAAATAATTACTCAATTCTTTCTAGAATAATTTGAACAAGATAAGGTTGCTTTATCTTGTGTTTAGCATGCTATTAGCAATGACAAGTTGGAATATTTTAATTTTCTAACCAAGATGGGTTACAAGTGATAGGGTGAGGTGGATATGTATAGTTTTGGTTGGCGTCAATTAAGGTAACAAACTTGATTAAGCTCTGGTATCTGCTTATCCATACTTGACCTAACTTTGAACATTAAACTAAGAGAGAAAACAGATGGTCCTCCTTTGTTAAATTAATTCCCTCTTTAGAGGATAATGTAGTTTATTAGGACTGATGAATTCTCCTCCACTTAAAGAATTCACAAGTCTAGATGAACAAAACTACCCTTGATTGTAATTTTTTATCTTATCTTATTTTTTGAGTTTAAATTTGTTCACTCACCTTGTAGATCCAAACTGTTATGTCGGTAGGTAAACAAATTCAAACTCTTTTGTTGATCAAAATTGTGAAGCCCATTATATATTTAGTAATAAAATCTTCAGTTTAACCAATGAAATAGTGATTGAGCGAATAATCTTCATCCTCTTTATTCGGTGTGTGATCACATTTATGCTATGAATTTCTTCATATAGGTTAATACGAATACCTTACCTTTTTTATACTTTTTTTTTCTTTTTTGTTTACACATTTATTTACTATACCTCAATGGTAAACACACCTATTTTATTTTAACCTTCTTTGTATATAAATCAGATTTGTAACATGTAATCTTTTCAAGTAAAATCTGAGGGTTTTAAATATTGAGAATTTTGAGAAATATAAAATACAAAAATAGTATTCTAAAAATTTATTCAAAAAGTTATACAGTGAGTGAGTGGTTATGGAAAGTAAAAAGTAGTTTGTAGTTATTTTAAATTTATATTTTTTACTGATTAAATAAAAAGTCATGTTTACCCCTAAGTAATAACTATTTTATGTATTTATTTAACAAGAGAGTAATAAAAAATGCAACTAAATTAAAATTTCCGTACAACTAGCATACGCAGGTAAGATTGCCTTATGTTTCTGCAAAAATTACAGAAAATAATCAAAAGAGATTATTTATAATTTGAATTTCAAATCTATAATTATTTTCTTAGATCTATTAAAGTATTTGGTGTTACTAAAATTACAAATTTAAAAATAATAAGTTGTTTTGCAGAAAAAGTTTTCCATGTAAAAAGTTTTCTCACAAAATAGATTACGTAAAAAGTATAAGATTATCCATCATCCAAAAATTCTAAAGTGATTTTTCTACTAATTTTCATGTAAATTAACTAGATAGGTAGCGAAAATTAAAATTTTAAAGTGTTTTTTATTTTTATTTTACTTTTTTTTCATAATTTTGTTAACTGGGGTCTTGTTATAGCTTTAAGGTAGGTTTTTTTTGTTTAAAATTATTTTTAGTCAAATAAGTTAAAAATTTGTTTAGTAAATTGTAGGAGTGATTTTAAGTCAAAATTCAATAGCCTAGTTGGAATAATTACTTATTTGCTTATTTTATTTAATTTATTTTTATTTTTAATAAATTTTTTTTATTTAATCAAATTTTTATACTTTTGGACTCCTCTAATAAGACAAAGTGAAAATGTAAATATTTTTGATCAAACTATAAAAAAGTTTTTTAAAAAAAATAATTCAAAATAAGTCAATTAACTAAATTTTATATTATTTATTTTCGTTTTTAGTGAATATTTTTTTATCTTTCAATCAATTTTTTTACTTTTTTCACCATTTAATCGAGACAATTTTAAAAAGTAAAAAATTTTAATTAAAAAATTAAAAAAAATAATGAAAGACAAAAATAAATAAAAACTATCAAACTTAGCCCAAACAAGATCAACAGGCCAAAAAAAATTGGCTTAAAATTAATTTAAGCTAAAAGGCAAGAAGACACAAATTTTTAAGTAAAAAAACATTATAATTTTTAAAATTTATTTTTATATAATTTTATACTCAATATCTATTTTGTTTAATAAATTTTTACGAGTAAATTTTAAAAATATAATTTTTATAAAAAATAAAAGTATTTAATAAAAATTATGATATTTCTTAAAAACATATAAAAAGTATTTTACGTAAAAATAGTACAAAATTAAAAAGTTAAAAATTAATAAACAAAAGGACAAAAAATCAAAATTTAATAAATTATTTTTGATTTAAAAAAATAAAAAAATAAAAAAATCTAATTTAAAGCCGAGTTGTCAAACGAGGCCATAAGTTTTAAAAAATTTGATTGGGGGTAGAGGAAGGCATAGAAAATGGGCAAAGGCATTAACGTAAATGAGCAATAACTTGGGGTGTATTAATAATACTATTAGTAATTTGATAAGTTAACGGAAACGCTCCGAGTCAAATGGTTAAAAAGTAACTACGGTAAGCTTGTTCCACACACTTTCTCTCTCTAAACTCTATACACGTTCTGATCTCTTTTTCTTATTTCGTTTTTCGCTTCCGTTGAACATCGAACAAACGCTTCCATCTCGTGCTTCTCCGATTGATTTCAACGACATCCGCCGTCGCCAACCCGCTCGTTTCCGATCGAGACACCTTTTCTTCGCCGCCGGGACTCTCGCCGGTAAGCTCACACGCGATATCTTTTATCTGATTTGCTCTTGAATTCCCGCGGTATTTTACTTACTTGCCTTCTTCTTCTATCCTCCGTGCTCCGTTTGGTTTCCGAGAAAACGCGGGAGAAGAAGGGAGATTGATGGATTTTCTCTTATGATTTCATTTTCTCAAATTTTAGTGACAATAGAAAACACTAAAGCAGTTGTCTTCGTTTTCGGTGTTGGATTGATGATTTTCTTTGCGTTTTGTTGTGTTAGCTATTCGAAAACCTGGTTAGAAATGCATATGTACGTACGTTCGCATAAATATGATTTTACAGAAAGGCCTCGATCTTTGCTAGGTGGAGGTTTTCTCGTGAATTGTTGGTATGGTTTCCTTTTTTTTTTCCTGGCATTTTTAAAAAAAAAATTGGTTCACATATTGAGATCTGGAAACCTTGTCCGTAAATCGAAGTACAATTTTTTAGCTACCGTCACGATTTTAGTTGTTTTTTTTAAATGTCGAATTCATCTAAGTTTGTTGGTATTTTTTTGATTGTTTCTTTGTTATTTTGTTTGTATTTCCTTTTGTTATCTATAACAACTCCATAAACAGTTGGACAGAAAGAAAAAAAAAGAAGAGAGTTTTAATCGTATATTGAGCTTATGGAAGAAGTTAGAATGTTATTTCTATACGACAAGAGGAATAAGAGGAACTGTGGAAGATGCTTTGGATAAGAATTTTGGACAAGCGTACGAACCCTAAAGAAGTGTTTTTAATAAAAATCTTTGAAGGTTTTTTCCCATTAGGGAATGAATGAGTATGCGAAAAGGTTAATGAGAATCTGATACCTTCACTTCATGATTATCAACTCTACTTTGCATGGTTACAGTAATGTGATAATAGTCTTCGGTGAATTGCTTTAAAAAATGGAGCAAAATTAACGTCTATCCTGTCGTCTTTGGCAGATTTTTACAATTTTTATTTTCCCCATACCGTCCAGTTTAGGTTTGTATAATGACTTCGTAGTATTAGTAAATACTAAATATGATCGTTATTCAATAGCACATGTTTCATCTGAACAGATTGGAATTTAGAAGAAAGTTTCCTGAATTTGCTAGAGTTTCAGTTTGGTTTCAAGATTATGATTACACTTCTCTTTGCATAGTTTTCCCTCTTGAATCTCAGCCTTTTCTCCTCTTGACGTTAGTGTGGGCGTCTTCATTTTTTTTTCCCTTGTAGGGCTCCCTCTACTTCTTCTTCTTCTTCATTTTTTTTTACGTGTAGGGCACCCTCTGCTTCCCCCTTTCTATTTATTAATTTAATCAGCTTTGCACATTGATCATGATTCGTCCATGTTTCATTCAAATTCTAATCTATGTCACACCTTCTCCACTCTCCTGTAGAATTTAATGTTGGTGCTTCTCTAGTCTTCTAATTCTTAAAGAGCACAATTCAAATAGGATATGAACCAATTACTCAATGGGACCCATTTATGCTTCATATGCAATGCATAGCTTGGTTTGATCATTTAAGCTATCTGTACATCATAATAATTGAGGTGTGAAATACTTTAGAAATACTTTAGAATGTTTGTAATGCAACTGTCCACCACTGCATCACTGCCAGCATCACCATTATCATTCCCAATTTCTTCATTGACTCCAATCCTCCCAACATTTACCATCTAACATTGCCATTGCTAGAACTATCAACGCCATACAATTGTTTTTTTTGGGGGGGGTTCGGTTGGGTTGCGGGGGTTCGGTTGGGTTGCAACACTCCAAGCAGTAAGGGACGGAAGAGAAAAGCAGCTTCCCACACTACTCAATCTTTAGACAATAAACAGCACGTTATTTATTGCCTCTAGAATGTATTCTGTAAAGCATGTGAGTAATAACTCCTCCATTATGCGTGAGGGCATGATTGGGTGTGATGGCAAGTGCTTATCCACCGTAGTATTGCGGCATTATACATGAGGTCATGACCTGGCGTGATGGCAAGTGCTCATCCACCGTAGTGTTGTGATCGCACTAGTTCTCATCCACCGTAGTGTTGTGGCGGTCATGGGAATTAATCTCTTTGCAAAATGCGGAGGTAAGACTGCCTACCTACTACCTTTCTAAAATCTTATCGTAAAGCGGGTTCCTTATTCATTGGGTATGGGTTGTAGCCTTTTTTATTACACATGAAGAGAGATTTTTCAAAATGGTGTCGTCCCAAGAAGTATAATAAGAATGACATAAAATTGCAGCCTACGAATCTAATTTCTTAATGCAAATGATATGGAAGACCTAATTGTAATATCTCTTGAAAATGTTATTGTATTATTGTTAGGAAATTGTTTAGTAAAATTATAATTTGTAGGTTATAAAATGAAAATGATTAATAGAATTTCTAGAATGTGTAACTAGTAAAAATAACAATATAACATAGAAAGAGTGAAAAACATAAATTGTTCTGCGAGAAGGAGAGACGTTTCGGGCACTGTCCTAAAGCCGTTGTTACTCCCCACATGAAGGTCTAAATGAAATGCAATGACTCTAAGTTACAATCCAAATCCTCATAGCCTTTCTTATTTAGTTTTACATTCACTAGGCAAATATGAATGGGTCTCAAACTTGTTAGAATATGAGATAAGCTAATGGAAGTGTGTGATCCATTGGGAGGCGCACGCATTGTTTTATATTAAACTTGAGGGACTACAATAGATACTGTGGGTATACCCACATAATAACATAGTTAATACATAATGGCCCCGTTTGGGTAATTTGCTATATGGCTTATTTGGCTTATAAGTTAAAAAATAAGTCACGTCGTTTGGGTAACCAAATAAGTCAAAAATAAAAAAATAAGTAGATAAGCCAAATAAGTCAAATAAGCTCGTTTGGGTAACCAAATAAGCCAAATAAGCCAAATAAGCTGGCTTATAAGCCAAACGAAATGGCTTATAAGCCAAATAAGTAAATAAGCCAATAAGCAAATAAGCCATGTCCACCCAAACATGGCCAATATGTTAATACCCCCCTCAAGTTGTAGCATAGATATTAATCATGCCCAACTTGTTACAGATGTATTGAACGCGGGATCCAGGTAAAGTTTTAGTGAACAAATCAGCAAACTGCTCACCAGATCGAACAAAACTAAAATCGATAGTACCTTTCTTGTATTCGTGCCTGATAAAATGACAGTTAATCTTAATATGTTTTGTTCGTTCATGAAATATTGGATTGGTAGCAATATAGACAGCAAACTTATTATCACACCACAACTTGGTAGGACTCGTAGGTGATTTTTCTAACTCAGTGAGAATCTTTCGAATTCACATAATTTCTACGTTGCCAATGCCATAGATTTATACTCTGCCTCACCACTGGACCTTGACCACATCTTGTTTCTTGCTTTTTTACGATACCGGGTTTCCACCAACAAAAACTGCGAATCCTGATGTGGATCTCCTATTAAGTGGACATCCTGTCCAATTCGCATCTCCTATCAAGAGGAAGCTCACTTACCGGTGGGGTAGATGGATCAACCAACGGAAGAACTGACCCAGCAGGAGTTGGATCAGGCGAAGGTGGTGCTGCAAGAGGTGGCATTGGGGGTGGCGAAGGAGTGGCAGCAGGAGCTTCAGTAGAGACACGAAAGACAAGATCATCAGACGGTGGAAAGGGAGGAGATGCACAACCTAGAGAAGAGAGAGGAGGGGACGCAGAGTAGAAGGGAGTGGAATCAAGAAAGGTAACATCCCGAGACACAACAAATCGACGCAACTCAGGACAGTAGCATCGATACTCCGTCTGGGAGTGGGGATAACCAAGAAAGATACATTTTAAGGCACGGGCATCGAGCTTGGTCACCTGCGGGCGGGTGTCACGCACACAGCACACACAACCAAAGATTTTAAGAGGTAGGGGGGACACAGACGAAGTAGGAGCCAACACGGACATAGGAGAAACACCTCTCAACACATGGGAAGGCATGCGATTAATAAGATAACATGCCGTGAGAACTACCTCGGTCCAAAAATGATAAGGGACATGCATATGGAACAAAAGAGTGCAGGCAATTTCCAAAATATGTCTATTCTTGTGTTCCGCTACACCATTCTATTCGAGGGTATCGAGACAAGACGTCTGATGAGAAATATCATGATCCACCATAAATTTTCTCATAGCAGTAGACATATATTCTTCCCCGTTGTCACTACGCAACACCTGAATATATGTGCCAAATTCATTTTTTACTCTCGTACAAAAAGAAATAAACACAAAGAACACTTCAGAATTATTTTTCATTAAGTAAAGGAAAGTTGTACGGGAGTAATTATCAACAAAATTCACATAATAACGAAAGCCAAACATAGAGGTGACCGGACAAGGTTCCCATATATTAGAATGAACCAAATGAAACGGAGCAGAAACTCTTTTATTGACTCAAGATGGAAAAGACATACGCAAGGGCTTGGCAAAGCGATGCAACTCACACTCAACAGAAGACACTTAACTCAAACTCGGACAAAAAATTTTAAGACTCGACAAACCAAGATGCCTAAGACGACAATGGACATCAAAAGTTGAAGAAGACACAACAGACTATGCCTGAGCAGGAACAACATCCAGCAGGTATAACCCTCTCGAGACTCGGCTTCTACTGATAGTCTTCCTCGTCGTAAGATTCTGAAAGACACAATGATCAGGGAAGAATGTCACTGAACAACCTAAAGTAGTAGTAATTTGACTAATGGATAACAGATTGAATGGGTTATTAGGGTTATGCAGGACATTATGTAAAGAAAGATCAGGAGTAGGCATTGCGACACCTCAACCCTCAACTGTTAAAGATGATCCATTGTCAACCAAAACCTCAGCATGGCCAGGAGTCAACTGATAATCGGAGAGAATACCTGAGGATCCAGCTATATGAGCAGAGGCTCCAGAATCAATGACCCAGGTGTGGAGTGACCACACATGCAGTAGGATTACCTGCGAAAGTCGCTGTTGGTAACTTAGAAGCATCCATACTCTTCCAAAGTTGACTTTGCAGATAGAGGTCATACTCAGCCGCAGTCATCTCAACAATCCGTCTGGAAGATGTAGATGTCCCCTAAGGACTCATCTTGCTAGTCTGCTGACTGTGATCAGTTGTGGCATTTGCCACAAATGGGGGCTGGGGGCTTCCTATGAAGTTTGTAACATTCACTCTGAATGTGCCCCCGAATCTCACAATAATGGCATGCACAGGTTTCGCAACCGCCATCACGGCCTCCCCCGCGACTAGCCCTGCCTCCAAAATGATCGCGGCTGCGACCACTGTGACCGCCATGAAATCCCACCATAGCAGTCTAATCAGTACTCTCTATAGCAGATATACCACGAGACTCATCTCGACGGGTCGGCCGACTCACACGACGGAATGTCTCAAACAGGGTGGGAATCTCCGCCCAAGCAAGAATTTGAGAGCAGGCAGAGTCAAATTCGGAGTCTAGGCTAGCCAAGAAACACACCACCAAGAGCTGCTGCCGCTGTTCCTGAAACTGTGACAACTGGTTGGTAAACGGTAAGAGGCGATCAAACTCGTCAGCTAAAATTTTAAACTGCATAAAGTGATCCTGAAGAGGCTTCTCGGACTGTTGAGACTTAGAGAAGCCTTTCATTACATCATAGAGGCGTGAAAGATCATGTGTGGATGAATAGATAGATTCTAACGAGGACCAGATTTTCCTCACAGTATCAGTATTTGCTACTAAAGTTTGAGCAGATGTATCCATCGAATTCTGTAACCGACTCCTAGGTCCAGGTCCGGAAGGTTTCTGACGTTCGTGGTGGGGGAGCATCAAACAAATGTAAATCAAGCTCCATTCTTTGAAGGGATTTAAGGACGCTATTTCTCCGTAGGGCATAGCAAGTGGCACCATCAAGGCGTTGATCAACTAATCGTGTTGATGATGAGAAAACTTCATCGTACGCTGCCGTTCATCATCAACTTGGGATTCACGGGTCACCGAATCCTTTGACATCCTTGTTCGCAAACAAGAGTTGAAAAATACCATAGATCACAAATCACAACCCCACGGAGGAGCTCTAGAGAATCAGCAACGGACCCTCATTGTATCAGCAAGAAACGAACATTACAGAACATTCTTTGAGATTGAACAGATCCTATTTCACAGATTGACGCAGTGAGGGGGAGAGAGAAAAAGGGTTGGTAAGGGCAAAGAGGTACTGTCGGTGGTCGACGAGGGTCGGCGAGTGGGCGGTGAATGGTTTCGGTGGTGGTAGGTGGTCGGCGAGTGGTGTTGGAGGGTTGTCAGTGGTTAGTGAGTGGTCAGGGAGGGTTGGTGAGAGGTTTTGGAGGCTGATGGTGGTTGGCGAAGGGCTTTGGAGGTCCTACGGTGGTCGACGACGGGTGCTGGAGGTTCTGCAGTGGTCGAAAAAGGGTGTTGGGGGTTTGGCGGTGGTTGCCGGAGGGTGCTGGGGTTTCGGCGGTGGTCGCCGAACGGTGCTGGGGTTTCGGTGGTGGTCGGCTAAGGACTGTTGAGGGTTTGTGACGGCTGGCGGTGCGTTAGGGCTAGGGTTGTAGTGATGACGGCTGACGGCTAGGGTTGGAGCTAGCGGCTAGGGTTGATGGAGGAGACCGGCGGTTAGGGTTCCATGGTGGCTTATGAGATAGGCTAATGGAAGTGTGTGATCCCTTGGGAGGCGCACACATTATTTTATATTAAACTTAAGGGACTGCAATAGATACTGTGAGCATACTTATAGGATAACATAGTTAACAAAACTAAAATGACCTATACAGTATGATAAAATAGTATAAAACCGATATGATATTTGAAAATCTCGCATCAGAAAACTTTTTATTCTAAGCATCTCAAAACAAATTTCCTTGTCTTTTACACCCCCACATCTTGTTATAGGAGAATTGCAACAGAATAATAATAAACGAAATTTATTTACATACGGTTAGATTGAATAAGCTGCAAAAAACCTAATAAATTTATAATCGTCAATAGAAATAATTCTTCATTTAAGGGCCAATTAATTTTTAACCGAAAATGAGTTATCAATATTTTACTTTTATTTAAATTCTCCTACTGTTACTAGTCCAGCAATTGATGTTGAAACTGGTCATTAAATTTTTCTTTCATCTTTAATTTATGACTAGTTTGGATGATTATATGATTTATATTATGTTGATGTAGGTTTATTCAGTGCTCAATGCAATACTGATACAGAGTTCTTGTGTGTCGGTTTTTGAATATTTTATAGGGACAACTGGACTGGATTTTTCTTTACGAATCTTGTTTGTCATAAATTGATCGGTACCTGAATGCATAGAACTTCTTCTACCAGTCATGGTATCAATGTCATGTACAAACTTTCTAGATTTGGCTTCTGGGGATCTAATGGATATCCCTCAAACTCCTAGAGCTCTTCCAAGGGTGATGACTGTACCTGGAATTATCTCAGACTTGGATGGGGATTCAGATGGGACCTCATCACTTTGTCGTGAACGGAAGATTATAGTAGTAAATGCACTGCCTTTGCATGCTCAAAGGGATGCAGAAACTGCCAAATGGTGCTTCAGCTGGGATGAGGATTCACTCCTATTACAATTGAAAGATGGTTTTTCGCGTGATAATGAGGTTATATATGTGGGTTCTCTCAAAGTTGAAGTGGATGCTATTGAACAGGAAGAAGTGGCCCAGAAACTTTTTGACAATTTTAATTGTGTGCCCACGTTCCTACCCCCCGACATTCAGAAAATGTTCTATCATGGTTTCTGCAAACAGCATCTATGGCCCCTTTTTCATTACATGCTACCTATGTGTGCTGATCATGGTGACCGCTTTGATCGCCTACTTTGGCAGGCTTATGTGTCTGCAAATAAAAAATTTGCTGATAAAGTTATGGAAGTAGCTAATCCGGAGGATGATTGTATTTGGGTTCATGATTATCACCTCATGGTTCTCCCTACTTTCTTGAGGAAGCGCTACAATCGAGTCAAGCTTGGATTCTTTCTCCATAGTCCATTCCCTACATCTGAAATATATCGAACTCTGCCTGTTAGAGATGAAATTCTTAAAGGATTACTGAATTGTGATCTAATTGGCTTTCATACATTTGATTATGCTCGTCACTTCCTGTCATGCTGCAGTAGAATGCTAGGTCTGCGTTATGAATCTAAGCGAGGGTACATTGGGCTTGACTACTTTGGCCGTACAGTGTACATTAAGATTCTGCCTGTAGGTATTCATATGGGTCGACTTGAATCTGTATTGAAACTTTCTTCTACATCTACGAGAGTAAGAGAGATTCAGGATCAGTTTAAGGGGAAAAAGGTGATTCTTGGCATTGATGACATGGACATATTCAAAGGCATCAGTCTGAAACTACTAGCATTCGAACATCTCTTGGAGCAGCATCAGGAGTTGCAGGGGCAATTAGTCTTGGTTCAAATAGTGAACCCTGCAAGGAGCTCAGGAAAAGATGTACAGGAAGCAAAAAGAGAGACCTATTTGACTGCTAGAAGGATCAACGAGGTTTATGGATCTCCTGATTATGAGCCAGTAATTCTCATTGATCGTTCGGTTGCATCTTATGAAAAGACTGCCTATTACGCTATCGCAGAATGTTGTATTGTAAACGCAGTGCGGGATGGTATGAACTTAGTTCCTTACATGTATATAGTTTGCAGGCAGGGTTCTCCAGATATGGATTTAGCCATGGGTATCAAGACAGATTCCCCTCGCACAAGCATGCTTGTCGTGTCTGAGTTTATAGGCTGTTCACCTTCATTAAGTGGAGCAATTAGGGTTAACCCATGGGATATTGATTCTGTGGCTGAGGCTATGAATTTGGCAATTACCATGCCTGATTCTGAGAAGCATTTGCGGCATGAGAAACATTTTCGATATGTTAGTTCTCATGATGTGGCCTATTGGGCTCGCAGCTTTGTGCAGGATTTGGAGAGAGCTTGCACAGAACACTACCGTAAGCGCTGCTGGGGAATTGGTTTGGGCCTGGGCTTCAGAGTAGTTTCACTTTCTCCCAATTTTAGGAAGTTGTCTACTGACCACATTGTCTCAGCATATAGAAGGACAAATAGAAGGGCAATATTTCTGGACTATGATGGTACTGTTGTTCCTCAAAGCTCTATTTGTAAAAGTCCCACTGCTGAAGTTACTACTATACTCAATACTCTATGTAACGATCCTAGGAACACTGTCTTCATTGTTAGCGGGAGGGGGAGAAGTTCCCTGAATGACTGGCTTGCCCCATGTGAGAGGCTTGGAATAGCTGCTGAACATGGGTACTTCATTAGGCATGTCAGTTACTTTTGTGTTTGCTTCTGGCAATTTGAGATGCTTTGACTATGTTTTGTTTGCTTTTTAATAGTAGTTTTTTTTTTCTTTTTTGTCTTTTCTAGAATTTTTTCATGTTTTCATCCTTTTTTTATGTGGTATTTTTCTGGTTTGCGGAGATAAAACGAGTCGAAAAAACATGACTGTTAAGGTTAAAGTTGAAAAAAGTTCACCGAACATGACAAAAACTTTATAAAAGCCTTATAGTGTCTTTTTTCGTCTTTCTTTTTTGGGGTCATGATTTTTTACTTTTTGAATTCCTTATTTTGAGATGAATCTAAAAAAGTATGTCTTTTTAAGCTTTATATATATAAACTCTCTCCCCTATGGGTTTTTTGTGACCCTTTCATATTGCAGGTGGAGTAAAAATGCTGACTGGGAATCCAGTCCCTTGAGTGCAGACCTTGAATGGAAGGAAATTGTGGAACCTGTAATGAAGTCATACACTGAAGCAACTGATGGCTCTAACATTGAAATTAAAGAGAGCGCATTGGTGTGGCACCATCAAGATGCAGACCCCGACTTTGGATCTTGCCAAGCCAAGGAATTGTTGGATCATTTGGAAAATGTACTTGCAAATGAACCAGCCGTTGTTACTAGGGGCCAACACATTGTTGAAGTCAAGCCACAAGTATGTCCAGTCTCTCTGTCTCTGTCTCTGTCTCACTCTCACTCACACACACACACACACACACACACACACACACACACACACTCGTACCTTTAGAAAATTTCTACTAATTTTTCACAATGTGCAGGGAGTAAGCAAAGGGTTGGTTGCAGACAGGGTTCTCTCAACAATGGTTAATTGTGAGAGGCCACCAGATTTTGTGATGTGCATTGGGGATGATAGATCAGATGAAGACATGTTTGAGAGCATACTAAGCATTATCTCCCGTCCGTCCTTGCCGGTAGCTCCTGAGATATTTGCTTGCACTGTTGGGCAAAAGCCAAGCAAGGCTAAGTATTATCTTGACGATGCTGCTGATGTGGTGCGATTGCTTGGAGGCCTTGCTAATGCTTCAAGTCCAAAACCCACGTGTATTGCCCAATTTAAGGTTGCTTTTGATAGCTCCTTCTGAGATGAATGGAGGAGTGATGGCTGATGACTTCGTATTGCTCCGGAGTCTCTCCTGTGTTTCACGAAAAGGTCTTGCTTTTGTGACGTGAACTTAATCAATTGGATTCATGGTTGAACCCCTAATTTGTCTGCTGGTGGCTGACATGGTGGAAGATTAGAATAGTGGGTTTTTGGATCAACAGGGAACACCAGCAATTGCCATTGTAGTAAGCTTCTTCGGGTAAATCCTCTCTCTGAGTACAGATTTGCGGGTGCTCATAATGGCGTTCTTTACTGATTAGAAGGCACAGCATTCATTTGTACAGGTACAATGAATTTTCTTTTCTCACACATCAACGTGAGTTTGATTTTAAACTCCTATTCATGCAAAAAAAATTTTTTCTCAAGTATTGCTCCACACCAATTATCAAATAACTCTATTGTTCCCTGCTGTTATGAATCTTATGATGCTCCAAAATAGGAGCTTTTCTTGATTGAAATAGCAACCAAATTAATTGTAGTGATTTCAGTTTTTGATGCGGTTGTACTGTGTTGCATCTCTTTTTGGTTTCATCAAAATCTAAACAGAAAAAAGACATTTTGGATAATGTGTTATATTTGCATCTTCAACGGTTCTCCTTGGCCATCTGCTCTTTTTTCCCTCTTGAATTTTCCCTTTTTGAGGGTGTTTGCTAGAAATTAATTTTTTATTTTTAGCTTAGACTTTAGCAAAAAGTTCAAAAAAAAATTTAAACAGGTGTGCTTATAATTTTTTATTTGTAGCTTTTGTTTCTAAATTAACAAACACGGCTTTTGAAGCTATAAATTAACAACTGTAACAAATACTTGTAACTTATATTTGTAATTTCTATTTAAAGATATAATCACATCATAATCAAATTGTTTTTGTTGTAGTTTAGAAGTTCATAATTTTAAATACACCAGGCAGCCTTTTTACAAGCTTTATGCGAGTTGGCATATTTACTTAAACTGCAACGCATGGTTTAGTTAATGTGGAAGAAAACAAGAGATATAAATTGGGTATTGACAAACAAATGTAGTTTACGCTCAGGGTTCCATCCTCCAAAATTGCACCTTTATTTATTTATTTATTTATTTGGGTATTTTTGGAACAGTTTTTTGAGTATGTAGTATCTTTTATTTGAAAAAGATTTAGCTTTAATGTAGTGTAGGCTATTTTCAGAATAAATCTTGTTTCCAAATATCTATTTTTTGGTATTCTTGGGGACATTTTAGAATGGAGTATTTTTCATTTGAAACCACTTGATAGTTATTTGGAAAATTGTTGTTTCAATTGCTTTAAAAAAAACCACTTTTCACGACAACAACAAAAATCTTGGAAGTTATTTTCCCTAAAAAATAAAAATTATTCAAAAATGATATGTGGTTCTGAACTCTTATTAGTCATGTTCTTTAAAAAAAACACAAAATAAAAAATAAAATTGAAAACGAAAAATAGCAATGATTTCCCCGACTGTAAAGCAGTATGAGTGGGAGGCCTTTGGACTCTTTTTTTTTTTTTTTTTTTTTTCTTTTTTAAGGTTCTTAATGTGCGTCTGGGCCAGAATTGTTCAGTGCTTGCTGGGGTTGATAGAATCTAAAAAAGTCAAAATAAATATAAAGGAGGAGGCCCTGTTTGTTTGTGGGATAACAATGTCCCTATTGGATTATTTTGTTAGAATTTCATGTACACTTGCGTTTGGCAGACAAATACACGAGGAAATAAAAACCTCCTGAAAAAGTAATCATTCTGTATATATTGATCACCATGTGATATTGATGCTCCTGTCTGATATTAGTATATTTTTTTAAGTAAATGAAAAATAAAAATAATTTATTTAATGTATATTAAATATTTTTATTTATTAAAAATAATATAGAGATGTGAAAATTATTTTTAGTGGTGTGAACTGTAATTTAATTTTTTATGAAAATTACAAAAATTGCTGTAAAATTTTCATAATTATAGATACCGCTATGAAATTTGCTTAATTATGAAAATCGTTGATGACTGTATGTGTTCTATTAGAAATTTTACTCATAATTACTCTACAGATTTCTGTTATAGTCTTATAAATATACGTACGGCAAGGCTAAACTAGTTTTATAAAATTTTTATAATATAGAGATGTAAAAATAATAATATAATTTATTAAAAATAATATTGTAAATGTAAAATAAAATTATATACTATAAATTTACCGTAGTCTATTTTTTTCTCCAAATTTTGTATACGCAAAAATTTAATAACATATAACGCAAATTTAATCCCATGGATAGATAGGGTGGCCGGTGGGTTTGCGTTCTCAGTATGAAGAGCTTGCGGGATGGGGATGGTAAAAGACTAAATTATCCTTATATTTATGAACTCACCTACCAAAAAGGTTTTTTTCTCCCTCTTTTTTCTCGAAAGACCAAATTACCCCTATATTTAGGCCCCGATTGCCACCTAGCTTAATGTATGTATATTTATATATATCTTTTTTAGTTAAAAAACTAAATTTAGTTTAAAATAAATTATTTAATAAATTAGATTTTAAACTAATTTTTTTAGTTAGTTGATTAGATGAAAGGTTAATTTTTTTATTTTTTGTTAAAAATAAATAATTTTGTTATTTAATAATAACGAAGGTATATAGTTGGTATTAATAGTAAATAAATTATTGATAAAAATATTATTATTTTAAAAAAAAAATAAGAATTTAAATAGAATATTTTTAAAATTAATTTTTTAATTTGATTTTTTTGACTTTTTAAAATTTTTTTTATCAAATAAACTATGTTAACTTTTTCTGTTTTTCACTAAAAAAAACTAAAAAATAAAAATTGGCAATTAGAACCTTATATAGAAACGCAACTCTAATTTCTTTTCAAGCTATCACGCATGATTTGTGGTGATGGCAGATTCTATACATGTATACGTGATTTCTGATACAGTCCATGGCATTTTTGTAAACTACTTGTTAATTTATATCTTAAATTTTCAAAACACATTTAGGTGGAGTTTTATATTGTTAAAATTATTAACTTATAATTTGTAACTTGTAGCAGAAGTTATGAGTATTTAATAAAAATTATAACTTGTAATTGAAATTAAAAAAATCAGTTATAAATTTTAATAGAAATTATAGGTATTTAAATTTTTTTTTAATTTATAACTAAAATTAATAACAAAAAATTAAAAATTATCAGCTATAACTTTTCCAAATTCCCGCCTTATTTTACAATTGGCTTTTAGTCGAGTTTATTATTTTTTTGTTTAAAGTTGAAATAAGTTTTAAGTTTTATTTTCTAATTTTAATTTTTTCTCTTTGCTTATAGATTTTTAACTTTTTTACCACTTTACTTATTACTCTAAAATATTTTCATATATATATTTTTAAAAATATTAAAACTTTATTATACATATTTATTTTTTATAAAATTTATATACTTAAAATATATATATCAAAATTTATCAAACAAGATCTATTTAAATATAAAATAGTAAATTACACTAATCTTTTTGAACTTTTTAACAAAAACAAATACACTTCAAGTTTATAAAACGACACTAACCTCTTATTTATATAACTTTTGCATCAAATTAACTTAATTATTAAATTTTTATTATTACTTAACAAAAATTACCAAAATTATCTCTGAAAATTATCACCGCGTGAGGATGGTTTTGGTGTTGAGAGAGGATATAGAGAGAGGGGGGCAAAGAGCAGAGAGAGAGAGAGAGAGCTGGCAGAGAGGGGAGAGAGCTGAGAGAGAGTAGAGAGACCGAAGCTTCAAAACTGAAACAACCGACCACCCCCACGCCGCACGCCACCGCCGCCACTAACCCCTCACCGTTGGCGCCACCTCCGATTTTCAGCCGCTGTCACCTCTCCAACCACCATTGCCGGTCACCGTCGGACCCAACGGTCTCTTCCGTCTCTCTCTTTCTCCCTCTGCTCTATCTATCTCTCCGTCCCTCTTTCTCTGCTCTCTCTCTCTCTCTCGCTCTTATATATATACATATATATATATATACAGAGATGAGAGAGCCACCGCCGCCGCCGAAAACTCATCGAAAACCACCGCCGCAAAACCAAATCTGAGTTCTTGGGTGGCGGTTCGTGGTGGCTTGGTGGTTCTCTCACTCTCTCACACACACGCACACGCCAGATTGGTGGTTTTTTCTATTTTTTGCCGCTTGGGTAACAGAGTTTGGAGGGAGGTGACAACGGAGGATGTCGTGGAGAGAGAGGGAGAGGCAGCTTCTGCGATGTTCGGCGAGGAGGAGGTGAGAGAGGTAAGTGGGTTCGTGGTGGCGGCGGTGGTGGACGACTGCCAGTGGTATTTTTGGGCGGCGAATGTGGTGGACGACCGGCAGTGATGGTTTTTGGAGATGGTGGTGGATGACTGGCGGTGGTGGTTTTCAGTGGGTTTGGGCCGGCCGTGATTTTGAGGTGATTTGGGTGAATTTTAATTAAGTAATAATGAAAATTTAATAATTAAATTAATTTGATACAAAAATTAAATTAAAAAAGAAGTTAATTCTATTTTAGAAACTACACTTGGTGTATTTATTTTTGTTAAAAATTTTAAAAAATTAGTGTAATTTATCAAATATAAAATTATGTATAAATAAATTAAAAAAATCATAACAATTTTTTTTGACTAAAATTTTTTTGTTCATTTGGCTCAAAGCGAATTTAAGCCAAAGGTTTTTTGCTTATTGCATTTTGGTTTTAAGTTTTTTCAAGATTTATCAAATGAATTTTTTTATCTATTTAGTTTAAAATAATTTTAAATAAAAAATTTAATTTAATACTAAGTTACCAAACGAAACAATATTCCCAAATCGCAACTCAAATGCGTTATGGCATAAGAATACAGTGACTACTACTCGAAGTAAAGTGATATTTGTATTTGTTGAAATTAGTAATTTATAAATTATAATTTATAATAAAAATTATGAATATATAATAAAAATTATAGTTTAAACTTAAAATAAAAAAAATTATATATTGTAGTAAAAGTTATAAATATTTAAAAATATTTATAATTTATAACTAAAATTAATAATAAAAAATTAAAAATAATAAGTAATAACTTTGTCACACACCCTAAATATTTCTGAATAAATATTTTCAAAGAGACTATTTATTACAAAGTACGATGGTAGTCTGAAAACTAAATATAAGTGGACGGCTCAATTTCTAAGCAAAAAATGTGTTAACTTTTTTTATTTAAGAAATAGAATATATTAAGCCTCACATGACATGGCATTTAAGGATTTGCCTTTTAGGAGTAATATTAGCAGTGATATAATATATTGCCAACTAGAATAGTTAACGATCACTTAATCCAGAGAATTTCTAAATTAACATCTAAAAAAATTAAAAAAATAAATAGAAATTAGATAAATAAATAAAACGAAATACATAATAGCTATGAAAATTATAAAATTAAAAATAATAATAATAACATAAAGTATTAAATCATAAAATAGTAGATAAAATAATATTCAACACACATATTCACACATCTCCAACACAAGTATATATATACATCTAAAGAAATCTCTACAACAACATAATAAAATAATCAAAAACTAACTATTTACAACACAATCCCAATTAAGTTGCTTGTAGAGATTCACACACACATATATATATATATATATATATATATATATGTGTGTGTGAATCCTACAAGCAACCTAATATTATAATTAAAAATA
>JAOTRH010000002.1:2150722-2162400 GCA_034768845.1 Heliamphora exappendiculata
CTTAAAAGTGTTTGACTTAATTTTCAATTAAGATCAACACAAAATATTCTATTCAAAGAATACTTAAGTGTTTGAACATTTTGAGATAAAAATTATTTTTTTTTGGTTAAGGTGCCAATTTTGATTGTTCAAAATGTTAATACTTTCATTTTGAAAGTATAAAATATTATCAATTTAAATTCATTTATTTTTAAAAAATATATTATGAAAATCATCAAAATTAAATTAAAAAGCCCTTAAGCTAACAAGTCTGATTGTCATTAATTTCACAACTGTAGAGAAAATTTCTATGTAGTCGACACTATTTTTTCTGCTGAAATCCCTTTACAACTAGCCTAGTTTCGTACCGTTTGTTACCGTCATGTTATTCCTTGCTATGATAAACTCACTTATTTTGCAATGCCTTCTTGCTTTGTGGTAGTTTAGCTAATTCTCATGTCTAATTTTTTATGAAAAAACTCATCACATCCTGCATAGCTAACTCTCGCTTGATTGAATCATCAGCCTGTAAAGTCTCATTATAATATTCTGGCTCACTCTTATCATATATCAACAAATAATAAAATGATAGAGAATATCATTGTGTAGGTTTAGGAACTCTAGTAGACTATCTCAATTCCATCACAAAAGTATGCGATTCTTTTTGCTAAACGATATTTTCTAGATTACTTTGCATCCTACCGTTCACATGATTTTCAAAAATTTCTTCTAACTCAAACATACCATGCAGAAGCAGCAACATCACCATCAGTATCATTCACTTCCCTAAAAAACTTACTGTGAGCAGAGCTGTGAGAAAACAACCAATGAGATTGTGTTTGGAGCAGTTCAAGAGTAGGATGGGCAGTGCGAAGCTGTGGTCATAAAACCTCTAGATCATGGAAATTCTATTCACGATTACCCTAATATTCAGTCTCGATTCAATTCTATGGGTCATAATGGCTATTGATCCTATAATAGAAACAAGTTTTTGGTATTTCATTATAATTCTTAAACTTTTAAACCTATAGTTGGAAACCATCTTTTTGAGAAAATTTGAAGTGCCATGGAAGTGCATTTAAGTTTAATTGAATGTTGTTCTCTTGGGTGCTTTTATTAAATCTTGAAGAGATTTTCTTTCTTCTTTTCTTGTTTGTGTTTTTGGGAAAATCGAATAGGACAAGATAAATAATGGTCAGTGGCCCAACTTGCAGTTGAAATTTCTATTAACTCAATATGCTCAAAATTTGTAGAACAAACATCAAAAATTACAATTCTATCCTTATAAATGACTTTTTTTATTGAATACGACATCCCTATCATGAATAGTGTTTTTTGATTCTGATCACCCTAAAATCGATAACCATACCCGTCAATGTTATATCCAATAAATGTGCATTTGAAAAACTTACATTCAAGTTTATTTCTATTACCAACATTGACATGAACATGAGAAACACAACTAGATTTTTTTAGGAATTACAAGTTTACCTCCTCACCACTTTAGGTTTCCTCAGGTATCTTTCCCTCTAAAGGAACAAATGTACCACGATTTACCAAAAAAGTTATAGTGTTAATATTAACCCAAAACATTTGTGGCAAACCCATATGTATTCCCATGCTTCTGGCACGTTCAGTGAATATTCTATTAATCTGTTTAGCAACCTCGTTGAGCTGAGGTGTTATTTGGGGAGTTTTCTCTATTTTAATTCTATTCAAAGCACATAACTCTTTGAATCGAATATCAATATACTCCATGTTGTTGTCTGATCTCAAACGCTCGACTTTCAGACCTGTTTCATTTCTCTACCAAGGCTTTCCACCTCTTAAAAGTAGCAAACACATTGAACTTATTCTTTAGAAAATAAACACAAACCTTTCTCATCGAATTGTTGGTGAAAGTGACAAAATAAGATGATCCCCAAGTGATGAAACTAGTGTAGTTTTCCATAAATCTGTATGAACAAGTTTAAATTTCTCTGTTTTTAAAGTTATATCGGTTTCGAAAAAATTGCCCATCTTCTATTGCCCAAAGATATAGTCTTCACACAAATCTAAGTTGATGGATTTCAATTCCAATAGCTTTCGACCTAAGATGAATGTCTTCATCCTTTCTCGCTCATGTGTCAAAGCCTCCGATGCTAGAGACCTGAAACAATATTAGTATCAACAACTGAAATAATGCTTATGTTGTTCGTCGTCATGTACAGAGTACTTTCCTTCTTTCTCCAAGAAACTACAAGGGATTCCATGGTAATACTCCACGTTCCACCAATGAAAGTAACCATGTGACTCTCGTTGTCAAGCTAGCTCACAGAAACTAGATTCTATTTCAACCTCAGTACATGTCTAACATTTAACAACTTCTACACATACCCATTTAGAAAACTAATATGGACATCATGTTTACCCACAATCTTCAAAAGTTCATCATCAGCCAAAAAAATCTTATCAAAATCACTATTGATGTAGTTTCCGATGGTTTTTTGACGTGACATAGAATTGAATGGCGTGCTAAAATTCAAAATTCGTGACTCCATATGACTGTCAATGCTACAAATTAAGGCATCATGAATGTCTTCTGCAGCTGTAGTATTCACAGAATTTTGACCATTTTTGTCTTTTTTCGGTGCCTTATAGTCTTTTATGAGATATCCATTGTTCTCGCAATTACCGCAGGTAGCACCCTTTTAGACTTACTCTTCCTTTTGGATCTTGACATCCCACGATTAGAATTTTTATTTGTTGTTCTTCCCCTTATCTTTGTACTAAAAGCTAATCCTGATGTTTCACTCGTTTCCCTTCTCTAAATTTCTTCACTGAGAATTAGGTCTCGAACATCAATAAACTTCAGTTTTGACTTTCACGATGAGTTTATGGGTATGACAGTGATTTACTCTTAGGCAAAGATGACAGAAGAATCAACGCTCGTAGCTTATCGTCAAACTCAATCGACATAGAGCTTAACTGAGTTGTTACCGTGTCATAGCCATTCAAGTGATTTGCTACTAACTCATCTTCTGCCATCTTCACGTTGAATAATCTTTGTATCAGATAAATCTTATTGACTGCAGTAGGCTTTTCATATATGTTAGTCAAAGTTGCCATCAAACCTGATGTTGTCTTTTTCTTCGCAATATTGAAGGCGACGTTTCGTGATAAGGTTAATCGGATAACCCCCAAGGCTTGTCTGTCAATGAATGACCAATCTTCCCCTTTATGTATTCTGGTTTCTCTTCTCCAAGAGGTAGATGTAGATTATTTTGGTAATAGTCTTCAATCTTCATAATTTAGAGTTCAATGTTTGCATCGGTGAATTTCTCGATCTTTGACATTCTAGTTTTTTGTCACCATCGCTTTCACTCAACAAACCTAAAGCTTAGATACCATTTATTGGGGTTATGAACAAACCCCCGATAAGATCTTTAAGATAAACAATCGCGAAAAGACGAATAATAAGTATGAGAAACAATCATACACGAGAAACATAATATTTATGTGATTTGACAATAGTGCTTATATTCACGAATGCTGCGGATTTTCACTATATGAGATAAAGATATAGAGTACAATAGTTTTCAAGACTATTTTTGTGTCTTTTGGAGATTCTTAGATTTGTCAGTAAAAAGAGAACCCTAAACGATATAAAAGTTTAGGTTAAAAAATGTTTTGGTGTGGTAGCCCTTGAGCGCTTAACGAGCGCTTTACTAGCACCACATTTTGAAAATCACAGTGTAGTTTGGCGCTCAAGCATCTCACGAGCGCCATATTCTGGACTACGGGCACTCGAGTACCTTGCTAGCTTCGGCTTCTGGAGTGTTGACACTCGAATGCTCAACTGTTAGTGCCATCTTTTGAATTTCGTACTCTAATGTTTTTTAGGCTCTGCAGATCCAACAGGGTGGTGGTTGACACTGTGGTTATGATGGAAAATAGTAATTGTTTGTTAAAAAATTTGAAAACTTATAAAAAAAAAAATTCATTGATAGACCAAACATGTATTCAACTAAAATTAATTATTTTTTATTAATTATAGAATACATTATTTGTTCACTTTTGTTTCGCCAAATATTAGAAAAATATAAAAAGTACTTTTAAAAAAATGTTTGTAGTTCAAGTCAAACATGCAACAAAAATGATTATAGGAATTCTTTTCCATTTTTCACATGTATAGATTTCAACTAACATCTTAATTGACTTTCATAATGTTAGGTATATAGAGTCTGATTATTTTTTAGGAGTTTGACTCATAATCCAACTTATTTTGGAGCTATCACAATTTAAAATGAATTTTTGTAAGGTTTTGTTTATAGAGCAGAGGTTAGGGCTATTAGGCTCAAGCCAAAGTACTCATGGATGGGTCATCCAAGCTTCGAGCGCAATGTTCCCGAGAAAAGAAATGGATCCATTTTTATTTTTTGACCTATTTGTGGGTCTTTATATTTGTTATTTCGATTAAAGTTTCTTAACTCTTGTATTGTATTACCACCTATTATAATGAAAATCATTGTAACTTTGTGAATGTAATCTTAATTTTGAATAAATCACGTAAATTTGTCTTTTATATGTAATTGCATTCTTTTTTATTTGTTATTTTTATTTTCTTCCATAATACAACTCACAATTGTTGATCTAATGAAGTTCTCAAAATTAAAAATATATATATATTTCATCGGTGAGTGGTGAAATCTATTTATTTATCATCTCAGAATTATCCAAATCTTCAGTGTTTTCTTTTGTAATTTTGGCGGACAAGCATTCTTCCTTCTAAAATTTTAAATCTCGTAACTCCTCAGGCAAGCTTTTCTTTTTCCTTCCTTCCTTTTTTGTTTTTTTTTTTTCTTATTTTACTTTTTTGATATCAAGCATTCTACTTCTAGCCGTGATTTTATGAACAAATAGGGATTGAATTGAATTATAAAAAAAATTTTATTTTGAAATTGCTATTCTTATATTTGGTTCATCGAATTTAAATACTAATCTCCTACACGGAGATTAATAGTCAGGTATTCATAAAATTATTTAACTTACTTCTCCTCCTAGGATTGTTTATTCGTCTATTTGGATTATTTTTTTTATTTAACGATCAAAAATAATTTTTTAACTTTTATTATATATTTCATCTTACTTTAATTAGATGTAATATAAAGAAATATCATAATTTATACTATTTTATAAAAGAAGAGCAGTCACTTTTTATTTCAAGTAAAGTTATGTGAATTTTTTATATAAAAAATATCCTTTATCTATATAACTAATTTTAATTTAAAATTTTGATAAAATAATAAATTAAAAATTATATATGCAGACGTGTGTCACGAAACTTATATACATAATTCATTTCACTATCGTAATTTAATATTAAAAATATATATGAGATATAGGCATTAGTTATTGTTTTTATTCTATTCAATTATAATCTATATTGCATAGATTTGAACAATTCCATCGCATAAATAAATGAGTCATAATATTTGTGAAGCCCACTTATATCACGTGACTTAGGTTATACATATAGGTTGGATTGACAATTAGTTCAAAAAGTTTAATTAAAAAGTTTAATTAAATTCAAGATGATTGTTTGATAATTTAATTTTTTTAAAGTTAATTATTTAAGTAAAAAATTAATTTTTTTATTTTTTTGTTTAAATTGAATAATTTTATTTTTTATATATATTTGATATTAATAATTATATGTAATTGAAAGTTATAGTAAATAAGTTACGAATAAAAATATTATTATATTTTAAAAGTGGTGAAAGTTTGAATATAATATTTTAAAATTTTATATTTTGATTTGATTTTTTAATTTTTTTATCAAATAAATAATATTAGCTTTTTAATATTTTTTACTAAAAAATCAAAATTACTAATTAGGACCTTAGTATAAGAAGCCGAACAACAGCAACACATTTAATTTCCAGAGTGAAAATGCAGAGCCAATTTAAGAAGAAATTATTAAATGGCAAGAACAGTAATGAGAAGGACGAGATAAGATATGATATCCCATTTTTATCTCGTATTTGGGACAAGAAAGGAAAAAAATATTAAAGTAGTAGTGGTAGCGAGACGAGAGTAGAAATACATTGAAAATAATTAATAAATTATTAAAATTAAAAAATAAATAAATAAAAAATAAAAAATAAAAAAATATTTTTATGTTGTTGTCTTGTCACGTTTATTGAACATAAATTTTATATAGGTATTTCTAAATATAAAAGCATCTATTTAATATAATTAGAGACAAAATAAAATAAAACGTGGCAAAAAAATAAACACCATCCTTATTTTTTTTTATCATTGGAGATGGAAAATAACTGGGCATAAACTTTATGATAGTAATAGTAATAAGAATTAAAAATAAAATAATAAGTATAAAAATAGTTGATATATGGTTAAAATTTAAAATATTTAAAAATAAAAAATAAAACATGTAAATACTATTTTTACATAACATATTATTAAATTTTTTTACAAATAACGGGACAAAAACATACAAGCACACAGAATAACGGAATGAAACAATGAAGCTTTGATAAAAGTATTATTAGTAAATTTTAATTTTTATTATTAATTTTAATTATAAATTATAATTTTTTAAAAATATTTATAATTTCTATTATAATTTATAATAATTATTTTTATTTTAATTATAAATAATAATTTTTATCATAAATTATAATTTATAAATTACTAACTTTAACCACGTAAAACATCAGCCAGAAGCTGTCATCAGTAATGGAGGCATTTGTTATGAACAGGACTTGTAATTAAACAGCACACATCAGTTGATTCTCTCTTATTCTTATCACTGGTCCCTCTAGCTTTTGCACCTTCTTTTTTATCTCTCCTTTTTCTCCTTTCCGTTGTCTGTTTCATCTTTTCCTATCCTCCCATTCACTCTCTCACTCCTAACAGCCCAATAATTTTTCTTTCATGATTCAAATCAAAAACCCATAAAACCACACTCTCCCTTCACCGCATCCTCATTCACTTCAAACCCATCTTGCGCATCCCCCACCCCACACGAGTTAGGGTTTTCTGTAATGTGGAGAGCTTGAACCTTTGCTCCTGAACTTTTCTTCGACTTTCTCGAGAAAATGAAAGCAATGGGAAAGAATGTGCTGGTGCTGGCTCTTGCACTTGTGTTATTGTTTGGTAGTTTCTCATCAGCCCAAGCTATTACTTCTCCTGCAAGTGAGTTCAAACCCTTTTTATGTTTGTGCGCGTGTTTTAGACGCTTTCTGTCAATTTGATCTGTTTCAACTTTTTGAGATAATTTCTTCTGTGATGTATATGAATGTACAATTCGTATATACTATTTTATGCAGAGATTTTTAGTGGGTTTTTGTCAAATGCCGTATCTGTTCTGCTGAAATGGTTGTGGTCTCTCAAAACTACCACCAAAACAGGTACAGATCTCTGATGATACTCTGCCAGTACCCACATCAATTTTTTTTTATTTTAAATTTAATTTCATGGGATAGCTTATTGATTTTTTTTTTAATATCTGGAATGGTGGGGTTTATGTAATTTTGGTGTTCAGCAATTACTGGCCGTCCGATGATGAAGTTTGAGAGTGGGTATACTGTTGAGACTGTGTTTGATGGAAGTAAGCTTGGGATTGAGCCCTATTCTGTGGAGCTATTGCCCAGTGGGGAGCTTCTGGTTCTGGACTCTGCTAACAGTAACCTCTACAAGATCTCTTCTCTTTTGTCACAATGTAAGTGGGTTTTGTTGCAGTGGTTTGAAATTTTCCTGGGTTGGTCTTATTGTGTTCAATTTTTAGTCTCAATTTCGCGGACAATATCCCTTAATTTTTTTTTTTGTGTTTTTTTTTTCGTTTGATTGACCGGGAAGAAGTTTGACATTTGGTTGCTTCTGTTTTTTTTTTTAAAACCCAAAATCATAGCTCCAGAATCTAAAAAATGATTTTTTTGTTTGGGATTTTATATAGTTAGGCACCATATGGCTATGACCTTTTTTCTTATGTATATCTTCTTAAGTGAAAGCTCTGCACATCGTTACAAACTCGTTCCTTAGGACGTCTTGGATTTGATTTTGTTGTATGGTATATTTAAACTTGCAATTGATTTAATGAGGCACTTCTCTTCTTTGCTCTTCTCCTTCTTCCTTTTACCTCCTCAATTTCTGAATATTTTTCTTTTTATGAAGCCATGTATGGTTAAGGTTGAGCTAATGAGCTTCTGCACAAAGTTCACAGTAACATTCAATGTTGCTATGTAGGAATTTACTACATTTCTTTCATACTTTACTGAATGTCCTTCCCCAAATTGCATTCTCTTCTACGTAAAAGCTTGAACTGTCCTTTGTCTAGTGCATGCTAATGCTTCCAGAATTGTTCCCTATGGAATGCTCCTTTTCCTCCAATTCCATTCCCTTGTCTTTGTTCATATTAGAATTTCGATAAAACAATTGCGTGAAAACTGCAGATAGCCGGCCGAAGCTGGTTGCTGGTTCTGCTGAAGGTTACTCTGGGCATATAGATGGGAAACCCAGGGAGGCAAGGATGAGCCACCCAAAGGGACTTACAGTGGATGACAGAGGAAACATTTATATTGCTGATACTATGAATATGGCAATCAGGAAAATAGGTGATGCAGGTAAATAATGCTAATGTTGTTTTATTTGGTCATTTCTGCATCTGAGATAATTTTCCCCCCAGTTTTCTTATAAAATTACGTTAATCGTGGTTGGTTATTATTCTGTTATTTATTTCTTAGTGGCTCTGGTACTATCTTAGTTGCCATTGTCATAGTTTAGATGAAAGCAGGATGAACTTTGAGACAACCATACTCCTATTTTGGCTCTTATGCCTGCTGCCCCTGTTTTTTTCCCCTTCTTTTGGATAACCTAAGTGTCTCCCATCCAGCTTACCCCAATTGGGCTCGAGTTACCTCGCATTTGGACAGCCAAGAACTAATCTTTGGCGGCCTCGAAGTTAACGATTAGGGAAATCTCTAGTGACCCTAAGAGGACTCAAACTAGTGACCTCTTAGCACAAAGCCAGGACCTTTACCTGTCAAGCTACCCCTCAGGTTTCCCTGTGCTTTGTTATGTCTGAAGCATGAGAGAACTTACAGCCGTTTTGACAATAAGAATTTGGATTTATCACGATTCATGTGAAACAACACATAGTAGACTTCAAATGTCAAAGTTCATTTTTCTTTGTGCAGGGGTTACAACAATAGCAGGAGGCAAATGGGGCCGTGGAGGGGGGCATGTAGATGGACCTAGTGAGGATGCAAAATTTTCGAATGATTTTGATGTTGTTTACATTGGAAGCAGTTGCTCCCTCCTTGTCATAGACAGAGGGAACAAGGCAATCCGGGAGATTCAACTGCACTTTGATGACTGTGCTTACCAATATGGAAGTGGTTTCCCTCTTGGTAAAATAGTCCGACTGATATATGTACTTTTTATTCTATATTATACTTTTACAACAATTTAAACCTCACTGCAGGAATTGCAGTTCTCATTGCGGCGGGCTTCTTTGGTTATATGCTGGCATTGCTGCAACGAAGAGTTGGAGCGATTGTGTCTCCCTCAATTGTGAGTCACAAGTCTTGGTCTCGTTCTTGTAGTCCTAGTTCCTTACATGTATTCGAACTTGTCATTTTGCTTTGCTTTGGATAACTAGAAGTAGATCCAGGGAAGTTGTACAATTTTTTTATATTCCTATATTGAAATAAAACCTTCTTCGAAATGAGGGTTACAAAACATTTGTTTCCAATAAAAACCAAACTTCGCTCTCTGACAGGTCTCTCTGATTATCCTAAATTATGCATTAACTCAGCTGCAGAAGTCGGATGGACTTATCTGCTACCCCATCTCCAAGCACAACCTTATGTTTCCTTGAGCCATAAAAAGATAGATTAAAATACCAATATCTTCTGCAGCAATCTAAGTTATTTTTTCCCCTTACGACTTTTGCTCTTGAAGGATGAGAGAACACCGAAACTGAGCATTCCTCCAAATCCATATCAGCAATCTATGAGATCTTCAGTAAGGCCGCCATTAATTCCCACTGAAGGCGAACAGGAAAAGCAAGACGAAAGCTTCTTTGGGTCTCTTGGGAGGCTTCTTGTCAACACGGGGGCGTCAGTCGCAGAAATCCTTGGAGCAATATTTCCAGGGTTTAGAAAGAAGCCACCGAGCTATCGATACCAACACCAACACCCGAAGCATTCAACCGCCGCTTGGCCAGTGCAAGAGAGCTTTGTGATACCCAACGAAGACGAACCCCCATCTATTGAAACCCGGACCCCGACCCCTCGCAAAACATACCCATTCATGTCCAAAGATGCCGAGAAGATGCAGCAGCTCAGGCAAAGCCGAGCTTTTTACAGTGGATGGGATGGAGACTTCCAACAGCAGCAGCCCCTGCAGAAGCAGCAACACCACCATCGGTATCATTCACTTTCCCCGCAAACTTACTATGAGCAGAGCTGTGAGAAAACAACCAATGAGATTGTGTTTGGAGCAGTTCAGGAGCAGGGCGGGCAGCGCGAAGCTGTGGTCATAAAGCCTTTAGATCATGGAAATGCTATTCACGATTACCCTTTGGTTTGGTCTCGATTCAATTCTATGGGTCAAAATGGCTATTGATCCTATACATAGAAACAAGTTTTTGGCATTTCATTATAATTCTTAAACTTTCATACCTGCCGTTGGAAAACACGTTTTTGGGAAAATTTGAAGTGCTGTGGAAGTGCATTTAAGATTAATGGAATGTTGTTATCTTGGGTGCTTGATTAAATCCTGAAGTCTGAAGAGATTTTCTTTCTTCCTTTTTTGTTTGTGTTTCTGGGAAAATTGAATAGGACAAGATAAATAACGGTCGGTGGCCTAGCTTGCATGTGTCTTATTGTTGCAATTGAGACATACCTTCTTTAATCAAATCTTCATTGGTGTTCAATTATCCTTCAATTAAGCAGGCACGTGACCTCCCGTGCCCTCACCCATCTTTCTCCACTCTATATTCCATCGCAGAATGGTAAATCAATCTTCTATAAGAAACATTATTATGAAATTTAGGTCTTAGGGTAAATTTTGTGATTTTTATTTATTTTTATTTTTATTTTTTAAATAATTTTTTAACTTTTCTGTATTGTCTTCTTGATAAGAGGAATCAAGAAAATAAAATTTTTCAATCAAAAAATTAGAAAAACGTTTACTAAAGTAGAAAATAAGTAACAAAATATATGCTTAGGGCCTCAATTAGTCAGGGTCTGCCCTGCGTCCCTTGTCCCCTTCTCCTGCTGTAGCCAATATTTTCCCAGACCATTAGTCCTCAAGACTCTTCAGGATATCATTTTGTAGGTTTAAAATGGGTTTATAATATTGTTAGTCTTATATGTCTCGCAAAAAAATTTATCTCTGAAAAAATTCAACGTGCCCTAGCATCGATAAGTGTATGAACAAATTCTACTTTGTTTTACAAAATAAATGGCTTAAACTTAGTAACTCATTTTAACTAAAACCATTCATTTTGTATCAAAAAATGCTATTTGTTTATGTACCTATGGATATTCGATCAAGTTAAATTTTTGTAAAAATAATCTTTTTTGCAAGATATACAAATGAAATGTTCAAATTACCGCTACGAACCCACTATAGACTCACAAAATAAAATTTTGAAGAGTTCGAGAAATTAGCGGTAGGAGGGACGCTTACCC
>JAOTRH010000002.1:2162500-2178853 GCA_034768845.1 Heliamphora exappendiculata
CAGAGAATTAAATAGCCACAGAGAATTCAATTGCCACTTATGGCAATTGAATTCCAGGCTATTGAATTCCAGGCTGTCTCTTTCTCTTCTCTGTCTCTTCCTCTTCTTCTGAGAGAACACCTACAGAGCACCTGGCTCTGTCTCTGTCTCTTCCTCTTCCTCTTCTGAGACTCAGTCCCTTCCTCTTCCTCTGATAGAAGAATGTAACATGCCTTTTCATTATGGAGGGTTTATCCCTGGAAATCAATAGCCACTCATGGCTGTTGGTTTCGAGACTTCAAATGCAATTGAAGGGCCAATTCAATTGTAATTGATCCAGTTATTGAAATCTGAATTTCAATGGCCAATGAAATTCACAGATTCCAACAGAAAGTTGGGTCGCACTGCTCCGAGGAGGGGTTGGTACCGAGCTGAGTTGTTGAGCTTGGGGGTTTTTGGACCGAAGGAGAGAGCTTTCCTTAGCTTTGCCGAGCACTCGCAAAGGTATATGCCGTTGTTGGGCGTTAGAGCCTCTGAGCTTACTCTTTGCCGAACTAGAAGAGGATGCCAAGCATGAGGTGCCAAGCATCAAGGGAAGGTGACTGAGGATGAGCTGTTGAACTCCAAGTGGCAGGTGGCTGTGAATGCCGAAATGTCCAGGTGTCCTGTGCAGTTTATACTTGCTTTCACCGTGGCTATAGCTAGAGAAGATAATACCTCCAAGAATCTCCCTTTTACTACCGTTATCATCCAAATCTTGCCTCAAGCTTCGTTAGTGTTCAGAGACATTGCTACTAGAAGAAGAAACAGTACCGAGGTCTGGCTGATAGAAAGGGAAGGAATAGCCAGTCTTAATGCCACTATCACTGACGAATAGGTACTCTTCGTCTCCTAACTTATCTGTAGACAAAAAAACGATTTGAAAATTACTGAAGCTCCAAAGTTGAGCACGTCGAGCATGGAGAGAATTAGTTGGGAGCTGCCGAGCGTCGCGATGGATGAGGGCTTGGAGTTGCCGTGCTGCTGCTCCGGAGAGGGGAAAGCTGGGCTTCTAATAGTTGTAGGGCTTTGCGAGCTGAGCACCTACCTCTGTCTTAATTCTCCCTCGAGAGAGGGGGATCCGCTTTGCAGATCTTCCCCCATGTTTTCAATATAAGCAAATATGAGGAGAGAGAGAGAGAGCTGCCCCAATTTGGTCTGACCCCAACTTCTCACCATTTTCTCCTTTATAGAATCTGCTTTTCTGTTTTTTCATATATGCTTTTCTGCTGTCCTTTCACATCAAAATAGGTACAGAGAGGGCTCCAAATAATCTTTAAAGAGAGAAAATAAAACCCCAACCTATGCTTGAGATGCTTAGCTAATGAAATGGAATATAATGTAAAATTTTTAAGAGACGATGATAACTATTATATATTAACAAATTTTATTAGAATTTCATCTAATACGATAATTTCAAAATAACTCAAATGGTATTAAAAAATGTTATTGGGCGATGGTAGTGACATCAAAGGCAGCTCTAGTAATGGCGATAGTAGTGGGGTGACAGTAGTGATGGTGGAATTGCGACAGTAGCAACATGCGATAGTGGTGGTTGTGAAAGTACTAACAGAGATAGAGTGGTGGTGGAGGTGGGATTGTGGCAATAAAAGGGAATCATCAAGACGGTAGTGGTGGTAACTAGGGGACTTGACAGCAGTGGCGTAGTGATTGGTGGCAGCAACGACAATGATGATGGTGACGACATGAATTGGTGGCAATGACAATGGTGGTGGTGATAAATGTGATGGTATAGTGAGTGGCATGATTTCATGTTAGAATATAATGTCTTTTTTTTTTATAGAATAATTATTCTAATGAAATGACAATTTTTATTTTAAAAATATAGACCAAACATAAGAAAAATAGAAGTTTGAAGCTGGAATGGTTATTTCATTCTAGTTTATTCCTGCATATTAATATTTAAATTCTGTTTGGGAATATTTAAAAAATTTAATTTAAAAAAAAAAAATTTAAAGTATTTGAAATAATTTTTTAACCATAGTTTTTTTTGTTAAAATATTTAATATAACATTTACTTTTTATTTTTACATTGTAGTATTTAAAATATTAACATAAATTTTTTTATTATTGAGAATATAGTTAATTTTTTAATTGAGAATATTATATTATTTTTATCTAAAAAAAACTTAGTTTATTTAAAATGCTTATAATTAAAAAAATATTAGTTGATTTTTTAAAAATATTAAAGGGTATAATTGAAAATTTTATTTTATTTTTAGTAAAAAAGTCTAACTTTCTAAATTGTCGAAACAGGAAGTTACTATTTTGAGATGCAATTCTCTAAGATAAAAACCCTAAACCTCGTTCAACGACTCAAAGACGAATGAATGCTATGTTCGCAAGTCTGGTGGCGACTTTCATTTCCTCTCCGCCGTTCCCCGTCGTGTAACGCCTCTCTACGCGTATTCTCCTCCCTATCACCACCGCCGGCGCAGGCGCCGCCACCACCACCGATGGGCAAAAAACCCAATGCTCAGCCAGAATCCGGCCCGGACCGCCAGAAGGACGACGCCTACCTAAAAACTGTCATTTCAAAACGCATCGCGCTCTTCGAATCCATCAAAGCAGAACAAATCGCCCACCGTCAATCCATCTCCGGCGATCCAATCAAGTACTCCCTTTTCCTCAAACCCTCATATTTCCGTTCCTATAAGTATTTGCTGTATTTACATACGAATATAGAGTGATTTGAATTTTACGTTGTTGGAAGGATAACTTTGCCGGATGGGAGTGTGAAGGAAGGGAAGAAATGGATGTCGACTCCGCTCGACATCGCCAAAGAGATTTCGAAGAGTTTGGCGGCGAATTCGTTGATTTCGAAGGTTAATGGAGTTCTGTGGGACATGGCAAGGCCGCTTGAAGGTGACTCTGACCTTAGATTATTCACATTCGACAGCGACGAAGGTCGTGACACCTTCTGGCATTCTAGTGCTCACATTCTTGGGCAGGTGTAAGCTCTGTCCTACTTGATGAATTTCATTGTAGTTTAGCCATGAATTTTTACAGTAGTTCTATTAACACTTGGGCCCTGATTAGTAAGCCTAGTGCTTCGGCTAAAAACGCGTAAAGACTAACATAGGTCGTGTTTGGGTTAATTTCTATAATTTTTGCTTATTTTTTTTTGTCCTTTTTTTTTCTATCTTTTAATTAAAATTTGTACTTTAAAATTTTTTTTATTAAAAGATAAAAAAAAATTCGCTAAAGACGAAAATAACCAATTTAAAATTTGACTTATTGACTTATTTAAGCTTATTATTATCTTTTCTGAATTTTTTATATTTTAATAAAATTGTTTTGACTTTTTTGACCCATTTTGATGAGAAGGGTTGAAAAGTATAATAGTGGTTAAATAATAAAAAAATTTACTGAAGATGAAAATAAGCCAAATAAAATAAATAAATAAGCAATTATTCCAAACCGGACTATAGCCCGGTTGGCAAAGAAAGTTGAAAAGTTAATTTCAAAAGCGAAATTAAAACACTAATTTCTAGAATATTTTATTTAAACTCCAACTCCTTTCTATAAGACAAAGATAATATGCTTTTAATTGATAACTTATTTACTTTTAATGTCAACTATATATAATCGTTATAATCAACTATATATGGAAGGATAATGCTGTTCAATTTCAAAAAAAGCAAAAATGCTAATTTTTTACTCAATCGACCAACTTTAAAAAAGATAACTTAAAAGTTAAATTACTAAATAATCTATTTGGAACCCAATTAGCTTTTAGCTAAAAACGCAAAAAAACAACAAAAAAAAGTTAGCTTTTAAGCTAGTTACCTCTATACTCTTCCTAAAAATCTATCTTGAAAATACTGTTTTGTACTTTTTTTTACACATTTTCCAATGCAATTTCAAAATTGCCCAATGTTTTTTCTTCAGTGATGTTCTTCAGTATACATTTAGTGTACTTTTCCGTGTTCCTAAACTTATCCAATTTTTATGTGGGTTCAATTGGTTTGGTTCTTGGAAATTGTGCAGTCTCTTGAGATGGAATACGGGTGCAAGTTGTGCATTGGGCCATGTACTACAAGAGGGGAGGTGCGTTATATATTATGTTTGTTCTTAATTACATATCTATTAACTAGTATAAATTGTAGTATTTTTATGAAGTTTACATTTATATAGGAGCTTGGATGGTCCACTCCTCATCAAGTTCTTGAGCATTCTATTTAGGTAGTTACTTTGTTGGTCTGCTGACTTTGATCGGATCTTTCCTTGTGCCCCATCTACTTTGTTCATTTCAAAAGAAGACCCTCTATATCTATATTGACGTATAAATATATTAGTAATAAGTGATTGTATATCCCGTGCCGGAAAAAAGACTTAGGACATTTTCAATTTCATTTGTATCATCATCTAGGTTATTTGGGTTTGAATTCCTTTTGACTCATTTGTTTTGGGGTTGCTAGAAACTAAACAATAATTGACGCGAACAAAATCATTTGACATTAGCGGTACAACTTGTTATGTTACCCTCGCCCCCACCTTCCCCTCTCAGAAACAACCACAAAAGGCACATGTTTCTGAAACTGAACATATAAAAAATGTAAAAACCTTCTTTGGGTATGTTTTGTTTCCCCATGGTGCGAGTTTTGTTTCTTCTAATCAGTTATAGAACAGATTATTAATGCACATTCTTAACTCAACGATTTTGAACACCTTATATTATCAACTCTCAAGGTTCCTACCTTAAGGGATATTTCATTGTTGAAATGTGGTGAAGGATGTTGCAGTAATGCACAAAACTTATGGGGCTTTATATTTAAGAACTCAAAAGGGGTTTATTGGCATTATCCTATCGTATGGAGAGAACGTGGCTCATCGTTTAATGGTTTTCAAGATCTATTTTATTAAATTTATTGTCAAGTTTTGCACTTGATGACGATCATTGAGTTTTTCTTTACTCTTCTCATTTGAAATGCGATACTTCCCACTCTTTGTTCATCTTTGTTGCATGGACTATTAATTTTCCTTCTTGTCAAATGGTAGATATTAAATCAATTTCATGACATTGTTGATATGAGTGTAGTCAAACTATAAATTATTGTGACCAGAATGCAGTTATTGTTTGTTAAATAAAAGAAATTTAGGTGTTCTTAATTGCAAAAGTTGGCGATGCAGGTTTTAGTTAAAAAAATGAAGAGGGGAGAATTGCTTATACAAAAAAGAAGTGGGTGATTAATAATATTGTTGCTATTGAATGGTTTTACACTTCTAGTGGACGTGGAATGTGGATTGTAATATGCTTTCTATTATTTATATCACATTTCCCATTTTTTAGCGAATTCTATTACTTAAATTAGGTGTTCGGAACAGTTTTTAACTAGTGTTGTGAGACTCTGAACCTTGTAATTTTGAGTTGTTTATATACATGACGCTTTTATTCCAGTATATGACAGTATCGATGCATGGTTTATGCTTTAAAGTTGTAGAAAAGCATGTGTAAATGCGTTTTATACTTTCCCAGACCTTGGTTTGGTGGGTTGGGTTGGTTTTTGGCTTGAAACATAGCAGGAAATTCCAGTACGCCTCTGGTGTGGGGTTCGGTCGATTGGAGGGTTCAGTTCGGTCGACTGAACCGTGGATCCGGAGTTCGGTCGACTGAACCGTGGATCCGGAGTTCGGTCGACTAAACTCCCTAGTTCGGTCGACTGAACCGTGTGTTTTTTGGGTTTCTATTAAGGTTCCAGTGGCGGCGTTTTTTAGACAAAAACCTTTCTTCAGACCTAAGAAACCACTTTTCTCCTCCTCTCTAGCTTTGAGGGCCTATGGCTTGGTTTGTTGTTGATTCCTTTGTGTATCCTTGCTATCGGGGCCAAGGGTTTCGCATTCATCCGGTCGGATTCTCGTTCTGACGCCGTTCAGTTTTGAGACGTCGAGTTCTTGACTCTCCGAGGTAGGATTCTAGACCCTACTGCTGTATAAGAGTGTTATATGTAATCGTGTATGCTTTCACCGGGTAGAAATGCATCAAACGTGATTTTCACGTGTAAATCTTGGTTTTTGGGTAAAAAGTGGATTTTTACGCCTTTTCTTGGTTGTATGCATGATCTGGGTGTGTTGACATCTATAGTTTTCAAAAGGAGGTTTGAAAACGGTGAATTGTGAAATCGGGTGAAAAACGTCTTTTGGAGGTTTGGAGCTAACCCGCGGGGTTGAGTCTCACCTTTTAAACGTTTTGTTAAAAATGATTTTAGATCTCCATTTTTATGGATTGGATCTCTTTTTATACATGTGTTGTATAAATCATTTGTTGGGTTTTCGTAGTCGAGTTACGGTGGGTTTTAAAATGTTCTCCATAGATGTACCGTGACAGTGTGTGTGTTGAGTTGGGCTTCCATTGCTCCTCGGTGTAAGTCTGAAAACTTGCGCAGAGTAGGTTCCTACGTGCCTTCGAGTTAATCCCCGTAAACGAGGTTGGCGGGTCCTTAGTGCTCTTGGGCTGTGGTCCCGTAAACTAAGTGGTTGTGTGGGTGCTTAGTGTCATCGGGTGTGACCCCGTAAACTAAGTCGTTTGCCTCCGTTAATGGCGTTGTTATTGTAACTCCGTATAGAATTTGTCATTTCTAAACTTACGGGTCGAGGGTAATGAACGAGAGTCTATAGTTGTTACCTTTGTCGATGTGGCAGAATCGGTACATAGGACTACATTTATATCTTTCTCCTCGGCTGAGTGGCCTGAGTGGAGTTTACTGTTTTATTTACAGTTTTACCTTAACTGTGGCATGATATCTGTTATGATGATATGCATAGTTTGAAGGATGAAAAATGTAGGGTTTTATGAGATAAAACCTTTTTGAGACTTGGGATAATCCGACGGAAAACTTGTGGTTTTAGAAAGAAAACCTTTTCGGCTCCTGTGGTTGAGCCCGTGCGAGTGTAATTGCATAGCCTGCTTTTCAGCTTTATTGTCTATGTTCTATTGGGTTTCGGCTCATAGCGTGGGATTTTGTTGTAAAATCTTTTCAGGTGAGCATGAGGAGTTGACCTAGTTGCAGAGGTGATGGAAAATTTGCTGTAGTTTTTCCCTTTTTGAGACATGTACTTACACATGTGACGCCTTTTGAGGCTGGTTTTGTACGCCTTTAGGCGATATGTTTATTCATATATGAGAATGCATGTTTTTCAGTTTATGAGAGTTGAACTGTGGGGATCTTTTATCCAAATGTTGTATATTTTAATTATCAATTGTGAAACCTATTTTTTTAAATGGGTGTTTTGGTAAGCTTTCGCGTGACCCGGATGTTTGGAGCGTGACAAGTGTGTTGGTTCCACATCCACCGTAACTGCTGCTCCTTCAGTGTCTTCTATTTTTCTTCTCAGGAAATTATGCTTTAGCTGTATCTGGTAGCGGAGTTTTATTGGTCACATTCATGCCATGAAACACATTGCAGAGAGAACAGCTTGGCACAATATTATGGTTTTATTTGTTTTGCATTTATATAAGTAAGGTGTTTATATGGTTTTTACATCAATGTATCTATATCTAAGCTTTGTGGGTTCATTGAACTTTTTATTTTCAATTGCTTTACCATTTCCATTGTCTATATGTATTCTTTGTTATAATTGCAAACTTTTCCAGGCTATCCTGAAATGGTTAATTGCTTTTGCAGGGCTTCTATTATGATGCATTTTATGGTGAACTGGGCTTAAATGAAGACCATTTTAAATGGATTGATTCAGGGGCTGCAAAAGCTGTTGGGGTATTGCTCATTTACTTGTTTTAGCGGTTTTCTCTACATTTACTTGTTTTAGCAGCTTTCCTACAAGAGAGTTGTGCTTATACTTGGGTTTCTGCGTTGTTAGTTATCCACTAATGTTTTATTTGCTATTATTTTATTGTTTTAATTTTGACTTCATTCTTATTTGGCTTTTGTAGTCATAAATTTGAGTTTTTGAAATTGCCACATGCTGAAATTTTACAAGAATTGAAATTTGATGATTATTGTTTAGGCTCTGTTGGGATGTATGAAAAGCTTGGTTTTTAAGAGTTTTAGTTTTTTAAAAAAAAAGAGGAAGAAAAAAAAGTTAGTTTGTTTGAGATAATTTTTTGTAGTAGTTTTTTTTGCTTTTTATTAAAATGTTTAAAATGCCCTTATTTTTTGCTTTTAAGTTGTAGTGTTTGGGATATTGGCATGATTTTTTTATTTTTGTGAGGGGAGTTGACTTTTTAGTTGAGGGTATTATAACTATTTTATTCCAAAAAAAAAAAAAGGGATGTGTGTAGGCTTTTTTCTTCGGAAAAAAGTGAAAAAAAGTTGGTAGTTTTTTAGATATGCCAAATAGTATGGCTTAAAAGCTGTTTTTTTTGGTTGCAAAAAAGCCAGCTTATAAGAGATGCCAAACAGGGCCTTAGGTGTTGCTGTCATGCTTCTTGATCAAACATCAATTGCCTTAGATGTCTTAGATAGTTGTGACCATGGATTGGAGTTTGAATAACACTTAGTAGTTATTTCAGCAGCATTTCTTGTATACTATTTTCCATTTGTTTATTTATGAAATATAATCTACTTTCATTGTGCTAAAGCAGGTAAGGATTAGGCTGCCTTTGGTGGGCCTAACTCTGTTTTATCAATAAACTCTTTGTCTAGGGGTGCCATCCGCTGGATGCCTCTTGTTTTTGTATATGCGTCAACCCCTTGGTACCTTTCTTCAAACGATCTTTAGAAGTGAACTCGATGCTTTTAGGTGCGTCTAAGTGTAGAAGTTCCTGCGTCATCCCCTCACCTGTGAGCAGGTCTGTCTATTACGAGCAGAGGCACGCGTGCGCACACACACAAACACTTACACGTGTGATTTAATTATCTATTATTGCATCAAACGTTAGATAGACGCTAATATTTTTAAAATCATGTTACAACTGTGGGATTTATTTCATAATTGCTTCAGGTTTAGGATTTAGTTTGTCATTCGTTGATCTCATTGCTAGGTTTGCTCCTCAGAGAGAATATATTGTCTTAAATCCTTTCTTTTTCAGGAAAAGCAGCCTTTTGAGCGCATTGAAGTCACAAGGGATCAGGCTCTTGAGATATTTTCTGAAAATAAATTTAAGGTAAATTCATACCACCCAAACCATTGGATCCAACAATTAGTTTGCCTTGTTTGCATTTTTTATTTTGTATCTTACACATGCATTTTCTATTGTCTTAATCAGATTGAAATCATTAACGAATTGCCAGAAGACAAAACTATCACAGTATACAGATGTGGCCCCTTGGTTGATCTGTGTCGTGGACCACATATACCAAATACATCTTTTGTAAAAGCTTTTGCTTGTTTAAAGGTTTGGAGTTTTGTTAATTTGCATGCAATTCACAGGTACTTTGTCCACATTATTTACACTTTGTCTTCAGGCTTCTTCAGCCTATTGGAGAGGAAAGAAAGATCGGGAAAGTTTGCAAAGAGTTTATGGGATATCTTATCCTGATCAAAAGCGCTTGAAGGTGATTGATTTTCTATGCTTTATTCTATATGTTGTTTATTTTTATATATAATCATGTCTTTTGTTAAGCTTCTTCACACACAAGCACACATTTTTAATTGACTAACTCTCCAATTTATTTTGTCACGTCAAAAAGTTAAAGATACTCCTCTTCACATATCCGTCTCCATTTCTTTTTTTTTTTCTGCTTCAAGAAGTGAAGACATTCCCACTACTAAGTGAACGTAGTCTTGTCTGCAAGTAATGTATTGTTTTGTCTGATTCTTAATATCCACCGAAAATAGAAATTTAACTAATTAAAAACTTCTAATCAGAGTGAAAATATACTAAGGGCCTCAATATGGTGCTGAAGAAGTCCAAAATCCAGAGTGCTTGGCATTGGTTGAATGGATTGTTCATTTCCATTTAGTTTTGGAAGAGTTGTAATTTCTACCGACTCGCTCCAAATCACGCCTCTTATCACTTTCAACTTGGGGGTGTGTTTCTTCTAACTTGCGTAGGGAGTGATGGTTCAAGTTAGTTCATACATCAGCAAACTTGCAATTCTTTCATTGATTAATATTTTTATTTTGAGACCTATTGAAGTTATTATAAGAGGCAATGCATACAATAGGTTTTTTGTTCTGATCTTCACTTTCAGTTTTTGGTGCACTAGTTTACCTAACAAATAAAATACATCATGTCATAATATATCAAATAATATCTGCAATCATGTTTTACGTGAGAGATTTGGTGACTTAGTTGTAGAATGCTAAGATCCTTCGGAGATGGATATGGAAACCCTCCGCAGATGGGTGGAAAATCTAAAAGGGGACCCTAATCTCTTAAAGCTCATATGGGGGTGGTGAATCCGTTCTATAGCCTCAAGACAATAATTCGTAGCAAGAATCTTGTTAGAACATTACACAAAGTCAAGAAAGAATTTTGCTCCAAACTGGAATGGAATCTCTCATAATATATCAAATAATATCTGCAATCATCTTTTACGTGAGAGATTTGGCGACTTAGTTGTAGGATGCTAAGATCCTTCGGAGATGGATATGGAAACCCTCCGCAGATGGGTGGATAATCTAAAGGGGACCCTAATCTCTTGAAGCTCCTACGGGGGTGGTGAATCTGTTCTAGAACCTCAACTCAATAATTTGTAGCAAGAATCTTGTCAGAACATTACACAAAGTCAAGAAAGAATCTTGCTTCAAACTGGAATGGAATCTCTTAAACATATGAATTGCTAAACAACAAAAGAAAGAATACAAAGTAAGAGAAAATCTTTATTAGCTATACTATTATAAAAATAACTCAAATTTATTATAGCACTTTGTACTCACATAATTTTTCTTTATATTTATCAGAAACAATTTGTAGATGAGGGAGGTCTTTCCACTTTTAACACCTCAACAACTAATGCTGATCATTTGTCTGCATGTCTACAGTCTCAAGTTTTTTTTTCTTTGAGAAATCCACGAACTGGTAAATCAATTATACACCAATTAGGAGTTCTACCTAAAAGTGATCAACAAACACTAGTCATGGAATCCAACCAAATCATTTTGCATCTTAAAAAGTCAAATCTTTGATCTAACCAAGAAGGGTTCTAACACAAGCTAAGTTGCTCATAATGGGAATAACAGATTATAGCCATGACTTCACTGCCATTCAAGCGTGTAGTGCACATATTGTTTGTTAGAAACATTTGAAGGCCCCATAAAATGTCTAGTGAACCCTTGTATCTTTCTTCGACAATCTATGAAGGCAAAAGGAGCAAACATGAAAGTTCATCTATTAGCTAAATTGAATAGTTCCTCAACCTCCCCAATATACATTTCAAAATTGAGATATAGATTGAAAATCAAGATGTTGACTGATGGAAAGATGAATGTGTGAATTATTTGCAATTTAACTAAAAGAAAAAGAAAAGAAAAAAAGGTGGGCTCCACTAATTGGATCAAACCCACTGTACAAGAGTCATAGGTCGCTCGCTAAGAGCAATTGCAAAGTGCGGCCGATCGAGACCACCGATCGGATCAAACCCATCGCATAGGAGTCGCTGTTCGCGTATTAAAAGCAATCGCAAAGCTCCGCCGACCAAAACCGCCAGATTGCAAGGTTGCTGAGCAAGACTGAACACCAATCGGCTTCCGTGCAATCCACCACGCAAAGTTGCTTTGAGAATCAAGCTCTTAGTTGCATGATCTTCTTATTGGGGTGATGAATTTATATTTGAACTTTGCTCTCACGCTCTAAAGTAAGAATCTTATAAGAATTTTGGTCCAATCAAAAAATAACCTTGCTCCCAACTAAGATGAAACCTCTCAAATATATAGATTCCAAAGAAACAAAAAAAAAAAAGTTACGAAATACAAGAAAAGCTATAGAATTAATAATATTATATAATAAGATTAATTCAAACATTTTTGCACTTTATATTTACGTAATATTTGTTTATATATACAAAAAATAAGTTGTATTTGACACTAATTTATAATATTTATTAATATTTTAATATATATTACAATTAAATAAAAAATATTTCCTAAAATATATAAAATATATAAACGCTTCCATAGGCGCTCCAAACTTTAGACTCTTCTATATGCTCTTGCTCCCCCATTCTCGCTCCCGCTTCTGCTTCATGCAACTAAGGAATCAAGTTGGGCTACTGTGCAAACCGAGCAAGACTGGATTAGTTACTGTGCAAAGTTTCTTCACGAATCAAGAACTAGCTACGTAAGGCATCCATCATATTTAAGCGCCGAGCGAGACCACATGAAGTGTTGATAGAAACCCGGAACACCAATTGGCTATTACAAGACTAAAGCGCATCAATCAGGTATTAGGAAGGTGGAAAATGAAGACTTCTCAAAAATCTCTCCAAAAAGAAGTTTAAAGCATTGGTCCAACGAGTTAGAGACTTCTCTTGCTTTTAGATCCAGTCACTTCTCATGCTTTTAAGACCTAGCAAGCTATTGTAGAACCCCCTTTCTTTTCATAAGCACTCGGCTATTGGACGTCCCGCCCAAACCCACTGCGTAGGAGTTGATGGATCCCAAGCTCACCAATCAGGGATTTCAAGCTTGCCAATCGTGGTCTCCTGAATTGTACATATGAATCGCAAGGTCTTTTGGATCGTACTCTTATGGATCTTAAATGTCTTATGGATGGATGGATTACAGCATTTTATGGATCATAAATGTCTTATGGGTTGTAAATCCCTTGAAAAAAAAACTCTAGATTTGAAAACCTTCTTTAGAATTGATGGTCTCCAGATCTAAAAGACTGTGAAATCGTAAATTCCAGATCAGGTTCTTCCCCAGATTTGGTCTTTCAGATCGAAAACTCCAGATTTGAAAACCTTCCCCAGATCCGAGAAGTCTCCTCCAAAGACCAAGTCAGATCGTAAACTCCAGATCAAAGGTCTTCTCTAGGTCTGGAAAACCAAATCAGATTGTAAACTCTCATTTTTCTAAATTGAAAACCTTCACTGAGGGCTCTCTCTTGATCTTAAAAAAAAGGGGAGAGAGAAGGCAAGAATCTCTCTCCCTCTTGCAAATGAAAGTCAAAATTTCAAAAAATCACTAATCTCCCATTTATCAATTGGCATTTCACGAAGGTGGGGATTATTTTTTCCTAAACATCCAAAAGAAATATGTGGATATCAAGCTTACCAGGCCCAAATTACAGAAGGAGAAAAGGGCAAGCAAACCTACTAGTGGACCCAATACCTTGCGCATTTACAAGGGGCAACGCTAAAGCTCAAGGATGATGAAGGGGCACCAAAATCTTCTCTAATACCTTTTCATATGATCGAATTCTCCATTTATAGTCTTATTTCACCTCAGTATAGGAGCCTTTTAACTGACACAATAGTACATTGAATATGTGAACACACTCAGTTTCACGCAAAAACAATTGCGCAAGGGGCATAATGTAGGCACTATCTCCTAGCAACTGCCACATGGCGCGATGACAACTGAATAATTACTGTCACTAGCCAATGGTACCACTGTCGATGCGATCTGTGGCAAGGTTTAAAATATCGGCCGTTAAGTGTCGTATCGGCCAATACGTATCAGGATTTTGGGCATCCGATATCGATATTTACCAATGTAACGGTTGATACTGTCTGATATCTACCGATACATGATCGTATCACCGATACTAACACGCCTTTCGAAACGGCATTTTTGAACCCTGCTCTGTGGTCATCACAATTAAGAACGCTTTAATAACCCGGGTTGGGAGCAAGACCCGTGGTCATCTTTTGGGATCACCAGGAGGACAAGCAATTTGGAGGCTGGAGTCGAGGATCGCCAAGAGGCGCCACAGTGTCAGTGCCCTTTGTTGATCGCTACTTAGGCAAATGGAATGTTGACTCGCTGATATCTTTGGGGTTCATATCACCGAGTGACAAATGCTTGTCACACTTAACACTGACACTGTGGCGCTCAATGACACCAAGTCCGAGATGTTTACCTCATGTCGAACCAAGAAGGCCACGTCACGTGGTACATGGACCAGTAGCCAAATGAACTGCGCCAAATGTCCATGTAAGGTTGTAGTCCTCTTATTCTTCCTATAAATAAGACCCCGTACCAAAGAGGACATCCATCTCTTATCCTCTGGCCATATTCACACGCTAAGACAATGTTATCGTTCCAGTTAAAGTAGTGCTCGACTCTCACCCTCCCTGCCTCCGGTGAACCTCCGGACTTTATAAGTGCCTATCTTATACTTAATCCCTAACCCTTATCCTACTACCTATCAACACTAGTTATGACACATTAACATGATTGAGTTGCCCGCATGGACCCTTCAATAAGAGGAGATCCTCTCCATGTACAAATACTAGCCATCTCCATCTCCTTTGGCAAGATCAGAAGTGCTATCTGCTGCCAAAATCTCTGCTTAGGGCTGCTTTGGCTGTCTCGTTCTCAACCTTCGGTGGCTCGTAGATGGACCCTTCAGTAAGAGGAGATCCTCTCCATGTACAAATACTAGCCATCTCCATCTCCTTTGGCAAGATCAGAAGTGCTATCTGCTGTCAAAATCTCTGCTTAGGGCTGCTTTGGCTGTCTCGTTCTCAACCTTCGGTGGCTCCCTACGAGCTAAGTACACCTCATCTTCCACGAGCTAAGTACATCTCATCTTCCCGTATTGCCTTGCTCCACCCACCCAGACCGTCTCATCAGCCCCTTTATCAACTAACCCAGTAGGAGTTGAAATTCAATAAGAGTCCATCTCCATCTTAGAGAGAGAGTGTGTGTTACTGTGAGTATTCCCCCTATAACTGAAAGACAGCTTACCAGGTTGCAGAATTTTGCTACTTCCCTGGGACTCTTTCAAGTATTTGACGGATTGCTGCCATATGTGGTTCACTCATGAAATGGATCAGTTTGAGAGGGCGCTGCAGGGGAATAGAATGGATACTTTTTGGATTTATCTCAAAATTTGTTTTTTGTTCTTATGGTATTGGTACTAATAATTGTTGTCATTCTTTTGAAGTGGTTGACTTCAGAGGTGAACTAGCAATTGTATGCTCATATTAGTCATCTTTTACTAGGACACAAATTTGTTCCTTATGGCTTCAAATATTTCAACTGAGATTTGACAGTGAAACACTCTATGCTAAAAATAATTACACTAGATTTGTTATATTACACTATTGAATAAAAAATTACACTAGATTTTCAAATCTAGTGTAGTTTTTTCTTTCAATAGTTTTGTTATATTTATTAATATTTTAAGTTTAGGCACATTGAAAATGAAATCTCTTGTGGAAATTTTATGATTTTGGATAACTTTCTCCTTACTTGTAATGCTATTTTAGTTTTTGATCAAAAGATTAGAGTTTGGCCCAATTCTATAAGTATATGCTTCAGTTCAACAATTGTGCTTCTCCATGGAATACCTGCACTGTTAGAAACATGAGGTTCTGTTGTTTGTTTTGTAATTTTTGTATGTATAATTAGTTCTTTGGCCAATATTGTTTAACAAGTTAACTTTTCCTCTCTTTTTTCCTATTCCTTTTTTGAGTGGTCAAGCAGGGTAGGGTGGTGATGCCTTTTGAGTGAGTGCATTTGAGTTAAAGTTTTATTGTTTATATATATATATATATATATATTATGTATGTGGGTATCCAGTTAAACCCTTGCCATATGGTGCCTCAAGAACGCCTATAAGACCCGACCTCCAGCTAAGTGGGCCTCAAGGGCATATGGTCCACCACTATCTCCAACACCAACATTGTCCTAGGCCGGGAAAGCCTAGGCACCTTCGCTCTCTGTGGTCCGTGGCCCACCACTATCTCCAACACCAACATTGTCCTAGGCCGGGCAGGACTAGGCACTTCTGCTCTCAGTGGCCCTAGGTTGGGAGTAGGGCCTAGGCACCTTCGCCCTTCGTTCGGGACCAAGGAGGCACGTGATTTGGAGGTTAAAGTTGAAGGGTTTGTCAATGGAGTAGCCTCTAAGCAATTCCAGTTGGCCAACCATAGAGAGAGAGAGTGGCACCCAAACAAGACACGGGAGCTCACAGAAACTTGGGAGCTGGCACCCAGCCGACCAACTGGCGATTTGGGAGGCCATATCATACCTTCTCCGCAGACACTTGCAAGTTGTATGATACTCTTTCCCGCATATTATACTAATCACCCCGAGGCAGAAGATTCCATCCGCAGAACCAATGCGAACGAGGCACCCGTTGTCCTTGGTGATCTTGAAGATCCTGATGTCCCCTCGGCATCACCTATAAATGGATCAACTTCAGTCCTCCAAGGATCATCATCTCCTATCTTACTATTTCCACAAGGCCATTACTTCTATTTTCATATCTCCGTTTGCTCTCCACGGCCACCCTCTCTT
>JAOTRH010000002.1:2187772-2205622 GCA_034768845.1 Heliamphora exappendiculata
AATAGGAATATAAGTCGTGTCTAAAGGCATTACTATTATTTTTAAATCATTTAATGATTTACAATAATGACTGAAGTACAAAAAAATTATAAATGAAATAAAAGTAATAGATCAATATATTGTTCCAATACCCAAATTAGATAATAACAACATACAAATAAATAAAATAAATAATTATCACATCCTAATTTAAAGTAATATCCAAATTTGTACAAATATCCACAATTATGAGGAGAGAAGTCCTTGTAAGACAAAAAGTGAAAGCGCACATGTTGGAGAGGTTGTGAAAAAGTGAAGAGAGAGGGAGAGATGGGGGCACAGGTGTGAATGCATAGTAGGAGGAGCATTGTGGATCGTTGGATGGCATTTTAATTTGAGCAGAAAACTAATCCTTACTGTTGATTCAAAATAGGTCCTACACATTTTTACAGACCAGTCTTTTATATATATATATATATATATATATATATATATCCAATTGTAAATGTTTATTAACGTTATTTTCGTTTTTTTAAGATATGGCCTTGCTACTTTGGTTTATTTACGAGGCATCCATTTGGATGTGGTTGTATGCTTACAAAACTTTTAAGTAAAAATAAATAAATAAAAATAAAGACGTTTGGCTAAACAAAAAATGCTCAGTTGTCCTTCAGATTCTGAGCTTCAAAATCCTAGCCCAAGGTAGATGGTCAAATGACCAATTAGTCCTTAATATAATAAAACACACAAAAAAAAGCTACACTACCAGACTAATTATTGGTTGGCATTCAATAACAAAATAGTAATTTGGTATGAAAAAAAAAAAACATGCAACTTGGTTTCCAAATAACCAAAGCTATTGAAAAAGTTAGCTTAAAAGCTTTGGAGTTGAATGCATTGCACCTCTTTTTTTGTTGCCTTTTGGACCTAATCTTTTCTAAAAAAATTAAAAATCAATATGTAAGTTTGAGATTGATGGTGTTTTGTAAATATTATCTCTTTTGGACATAATTTTTTCTAAAAGAAATTTAAAATTAATTTGTAAGCTCGAGATAGATAGGGTATCGTAAATATTATCTCTTATACACAAGATATTTACTTTTAAATGAGTCCGAAAAATGTCGCGAACAGACGATTTTATCCATATTAATACTAAGTTTTTTTATTTATCTGTCATTATCAACAATTCCACACTAGTGATGTACATAGTGATTGGCATAAGAAAAAGGAAGTCCAAAGCTAAAGGTCCTTAATGAAGTGAAAACTTGCAAATTTCAAATATGGCAATGTATCACTTGTTAAGGGAAAGAATAAAGCACCACCAAGTTTTTAAAAAATGGCATACAAGTGGGCATCAAATTCTTCTCAATTGCATATTAATTATTCTCTCTCTCTATATATATAATAATCTAGGACTATAGTGAAGCCCTTGCCCAATATTCTCCTTCTAGTTGCTACATTGTTCCTAACAATATATGGTTGATGAATTCTTATTCGTCATTCTATTTTTATTGGTGTTTTATTTTATTATTATAACATATCTATTAATTTAAATCTCTCTATCTTTTGATATTTTTATTAACAGTAATTCTATTGCCTTTTTAGTATTATATCTAGTGGTTTATGTTCTATTTGTCCAAATTATCTTAGTATATTTGATCCCAACTTATCTTCAATTAGCAAAATTCTATTTTGAATGTTTTCATTCTCCATCTATTTTTTAATTTTACTATACATTCAACTCACCACTCTTATTTTAGCAATACTCATTTTATTCAAATGAGTTTTTTTAGCAGTTTAATATTTTATTTTATATGAGAGCATTTTCAACACTAATAATTATTTTTTTATTAAAATATTTTAATAGTATAATCTTTGTTTTTAGCTAGTCATTTTTATGAATCTATTCCAAGAGAATAAACATTTGGAATAGGCATACTACCCAAAAAAAAAAAAAACATCAATGCATGGTTGGTAATAAAACTTATGATATAGCATAATTTTGTTGATCATAGTAATTTGGTTATGGCTGATATAGGAAAATTAATTTAACTAATCTTCAATGGCCAGATAAATTTAGCTACCCAAAACTATAACATATAAGACAATTAATGAGATAAAGAGCCTATTAAAATATCAAAAATCTGTATTAACTAGTTATTTTAGCAAACACACACTAAAGAATAAAATGCTTTATCATTGCTGACTTGTGTTTGATCTAATTTTTTAAATAAATTTTTTAGCTTTTTTTATAAAAAAATTAAATGTGAAAAAATAAATTTGTTACAGTAATAGACCAAATAAGTAAACTTTTTAAAAAATTCGTAAATAAAAAAACTTCAAAAAAAGTCAAACCAAACAAAGGCTTAATAGTTGGACTACAGAACTTTTTTTCTTTCTTTCAATTTCACTACTTCTCCTTAAAAAAAACTACTTTTCAAATCTCAAATGAAGCCTTGAGTTAAATTTTTTTTACCAATTCTTCGATTACATATATAATAAAAATTACAGAAAACGATTTTAGCCCGTCATGCATCGTAAGAATCAGAACCCACGTAGATTTAGATTCCATATACATATAGATATTTAAAATCATTTTCCCGTTAAACTCTTTCTAATCAGGATTGACCTTTTTTACACTTGAATTCCCATGCAAGAAACCAGAGGACAGAGTGAGGTGGGCTGTGTCAGTCGTCACTTTGTTCGCGTTTATCTTCAAATCTTCAATGCAAAAACCCATTGCATAACAATTAAAGTTATATATCTGCGTTGGTCACTGTTTCAAATGGCATTAATTACAACCATTTTAGGAGTGTTTCGCAAAGCCATAACGGGTAGTTTTTAGTTTTCTATTACTAATTTAAATTATAAATTATAAATTTTTTTAAACACATAATTTTTGCTATAATTTATAAAAAAAAATTTTATAATTTTTATCAAGTACTCACAACTTCTACTACAAGGTATAATTTATAAGTTATTAATTTTAAGAATATCAAACACTATCTTAATATATGCACGTATTTAGATATAGTATTAGATACATTTTTTTTTATTTAAAAAAAATATAGAACTCTTCTAGTGTGAAAGGGTACGTGGATTTTGTATTTTGTATTTGTGCATATGGTACTTTTGTTAATGTATATTTGTGAAATAAAAAAGATTGTTAAAGGTGTCTGTGGAGATGCCTTTGAACTTTATCTTTGCGTGAGAGAAAAGAAAGAAGGTGGAGATTGTAGACCCCAAAACAATTAATTAACAGTTTTTAAGCAAGAGATTCCATTGGAAGAGCCACAAAGCATTTTGGGTTTCTTTCTCTCTTTTTTGGGTTTGTTTTTGCTTTTTTTCTTCTTTTTCTTCTTTTTCTTTTCCTTTGCTTCTTCTTCGCCCATCTTCACACTCGCTTTATTACTACGTACGATTCTTGTCTCTTGGGTTTTCTTCAAGTGGGTTTTGTTGGGTGTTGGGTTTTGTAACATGTAAAAGACATATTTACCCACGTCACAGCCCTTCATTGTTTCTTCAATAAACTTGTGAGGAGGAAAAAAGAAACAGCAATGCTATTATGATCCAAAAATTAAATTTTAAAAATTATTTAAAAAATAATTTGAGTAGTTAAAATTTTTATATAATAAGATGTAAAACTTATTTTAAATAAATTTTAACCATTTAAATTATTTTTAAATAATTTTTTAAATTTTATTTTTAAATTCATAAAAAAAAAAGAAAAGAAATAACCTTCTTTTTCGGATGTATTGCTTAACCTTTCGTGTTTAAAGCTCATTAAGAATGTGAGAGGCTGTCGTACTTTCAGTCATCTACCGTTTTAACTTCATTAATTTCTATATCTATATCTATAGATTGAGAGATAGATACATATTTCGAGTAGGCTTGGGTATGTTGGGGGTGGTACGAACTGTTTTTGGGGAGTGAGATATCTGGATTTTTGTGAATGTTTTTTTATTAGATATTGATTTTTGAAGGATTTGGGATTTGGGTTTTGTGTGGAGATTTGCGTATTTTACCTATTTTTATAGGCATTGTTGATTTCAAGAGTGGGAAGAAAGTAAGAACAAGCAGGGGAAGAGAGAGAAATCATGGCGGGAGGTGGTGGTGGAGGACTTGCGCCGCCGCCCAAGCAGGAAGAGCTGCTGCCACATCCGGTCAAAGACCAGCTGCCCAACATATCTTACTGCATTACCAGTCCTCCTCCTTGGCGTGAGTTTCCCTCACTCTATCTTCTTTTCTTTTCCACACACACAAACAATGTGCCTTTATGCAGATACACGCAGAGACTTACATGTACACATCCCTTTCATTAAATCACTCTTGTTTTGTAGTTTTTACATACATTTAATCCATCTATAATTCTCATTTGAAACTGATCTTCAAAACCCTTTGATTTGTTAGTTCTCTGTTTCACTCCCTGTTTTATTCGTATTTATTTGAGTTTTAAATATCAGCGTATCGTATTGTATTGGCTGATATTGTTAGATATTGATCAATACATGATATATATATATTATATCAGGTTTTACATATAGTATCAGCTAGTATTAGCCGATACATAGCCATATCACAAATACCAGTACTTGTTCCAATAATGCGATTTAGAACCCTTGTATGTATACACATATATGCTTATATTCAATTCTTTTATAGCCCATTCTGTATCTATAGTGCCTCGGTTAACCTCTTTGTTTTGTTTCTCTTCACATATAAGATCCTTGTAGGGCTTGTATATGCATTTCTTGCAAGTGGTAATAGGAACCTGTTGAATACATTCAACATTCAATTTCTCTCTCTCTGTTTCTTTATTCTTGAACCTGCATTCGTCTTCTATCAGTTAATTTTTAATATAGTTCTTCTACGTACACTGAACCAACCATAGGAAATGATCCCAGTCATTTATATTCATATAGGCCTCACATATATATAGATGGCTCAGATCATTTTGTGTGAGTAGTTTCGTGGTTGAATTTTGTGTACTTAATGCAGAGGGGGTTTATTTCTTAATAACATTGTCCTGAAGAGGGGATTTATTTCTTAATGCAGCTGAGGCCATACTACTTGGGTTCCAGCACTACCTTGTGATGCTAGGCACAACAGTTCTGATCCCCGCCACTCTTGTTCCCCAGATGGGAGGAGGAAAAGTAATAATTTTGATTAGGGCAATAACAATTTCGCAAACAGTTCTTAATGCTTATTTCATTTTTGCTCTAACGGATTTCTGTTCATATAGGTAACTCTTCATCTATTTACTTGGTAACAAATTGTTGGCCTTCTCAGGAAGAGAAAGCAAAGATGATTCAGACTCTCTTATTTGTTGCCGGTTTGAACACATTGACTCAGACGCTATTTGGAACCCGATTACCCGCTGTGATTGGAGGGTCTTATGCCTTTGTGCCTGCAACACTTTCAATTGTCTTGGCTGGTCGATATAACGACATTTTGGATCCCGTTGAGGTTGCTTGATGAATCTCGCCGCCTTCCATTTCTGCATGTCTATTTTATTTATGCAATTTTGATCCCTTTTCTGTGATGCTTCTTCAGAAATTTGAGAAGATAATGCGAGGAATCCAGGGAGCCCTTATTGTTGCCTCAACTCTTCAGATCATCATTGGTTTTAGTGGCCTTTGGCGCAATGTCGCAAGGTTGGCTAAAACCTCCTTAATAAAATTTTAGATACATGCCTAATTCATACAATAATGTCATAACCAAATTGGATCAAGAAACAATCAAAATCCTCTTATGGAATCTTCTTATTGTGGTTCTTTTAATTTCCTTGTAATTATCTTAGTCAATTTGAATTTTCTTATACGTTAGGTTCTTGAGTCCACTATCTGCTGTTCCTTTGGTTGCTCTAACTGGCTTTGGGCTCTATGAGTTAGGTTTCCCTCTGGTATGCATTTATGTGATTCCTTTGGGATGAAGAAAGTTCAATACATATAATTACTAATTAATCTATTAGTCCTTTCCTCTTAATTATTGTATGTATGTTTGTCACTGCTGGGTTTTTTTTTTTTTTTGGTAGGTTGCAAAATGCGTGGAAATCGGACTTCCCCAGCTTATCTTCCTAGTAATATTTTCACAGGTGACGGTCTTAATAGCATTTGGTATTTTGTACCATCAATAGTAAGTTTTAAATGATTTATTGATATTTAATCTCAACTCAGATGCCATTGTCAAAGGCTTTAATTTCTTTTGTGCAGTATATACCTCATATAATGAAAGGAGATAAGCAAATCTTTGATCGCTTTGCTGTTATATTCTCGGTTATTATTGTGTGGATCTATGCACACCTACTCACTGTGGGTGGTGCATATAAGAACACAGCATCAAAAACTCAAACGAGCTGCCGAACAGACCGTGCCGGAATTATAGGTGCTGCTCCATGGTAATTAATTATTTTCTCTTTAACTCAGACTCGGGGACAACATCTCCTTATGATGTTTTATGTCAGTCATGTGTTGGGGTTGATGTGTTGGTTGAAAAATCCTAAGGGGCAGCTTGACTGATAAAGGCCGTAGCTTTCTGTTCAAGGGGTCACTAGTTCGAGTTCTCTTGGGGTCACTATAGGTTTACCCAGTTGTTAACTTTTGGCCCCAGGATTAGTTCTTTACTGTCCAATGCAAGGTAACTTTGGCCCAATTAGGCTTGGATGGGCAGGTGACACCTAGGTTATCAAAAATAAATAAAATGTGCTGGTTGAAATGTTACTGCTTAAATAGGAAAAAGTTTGTTAATTTACACAGAAGTTAGCAATAGCAAATTCTGTAAGGACATTTTAACTGTTCTCTGAGATGATACGATGGGGTTAGGTGGAAATTTTTTGTTTCATCATTCTTATTTTGGTTGTGCACATTGGTTGCAGGATAAGAGTCCCATATCCATTTCAATGGGGAGCCCCCACGTTCGATGCTGGAGAAGCTTTTGCTATGATGGCTACTTCATTTGTCGCTCTTGTAGAGGTTTGTTGACTTTTTAGTTATTTCTCACAACTCGATCTACTTGTCATTTTCTAATCAGTTTTCTATTCTTCCATCTTCTTTCTATTATGTTAGAATTGCCGTAGAATATGTGCATGAGATCTTTTATCCTAAGTTTTATGGTACATTTTGGGGCAGGAAGATTGTTGTAGTGTCCTTATCACATATACATGGGAGCCGAATACCCTTCTGCCCCGGTCTCAAACCTTGTTAGGAACCAGATTTTTCATTCGTGCATTTTATTGCCCATAAAGGGAAAAAAAGATCTCTGTGCATTTCCTTGTCCTTTCCTAGGCATTCTATAAGTAGATTTTATTTTTCATTGTTTGAGGCTTCTTCTGTGCTAGAATCCTTCTGGGCTAATTCACATCAGGCGTGATTGATGCTGCTTTAGTATGGTAGCTTGATAGGCATCTCTATGTCGGTCTTAGTTCTCGATCATGTGTAATCTGAGTGAACTTACTCTTCTCTACATAAATAATTTTATGTCGTTGACAGTCCACTGGCGCCTTCATTGCTGTGTCGAGGTACGCAGGTGCAACTCCTATCCCACCTTCCATTCTTAGCCGTGGTGTCGGTTGGCAGGTATTTTCTTGTGCTCTTTCTGTCCTTATTACAATTTGCATTAACAGTGGGAACAGAACTTAATACTGGCATTAAAACATTAAATACAAATTTGTAGTAGTTTTCACTATTGGGTAGTTTTAAATTTGTAGTATTAAATACAAATTTGTAGTATTAAATACAAACATTAATACCCGTTCCCGTACGTCTAATTTACTTTCCTTTCTTGTTTTCATTTTTCTCGGTTCCAGGGAGTGGGCATATTGTTCTCTGGAATATTTGGAACCGGGAACGGGTCATCAGTATCTGTGTAAGACATTTCCAAACATTGTTTCCATCAATAGTGTGGAAATTTCTCTAGCAAATTGGCACATGAACCTTGCTTGTTTTCTCAACAGTGAAAATGCTGGTTTGCTTGCATTGACGCGTGTTGGCAGCAGAAGAGTTGTGCAGATTTCTGCTGGGTTCATGATTTTCTTTTCCATACTTGGTAACTTAATTTCTCGCATCCTTGGCACTCTTAACTCATTAAAAAAAAATTAGTATTCGCTAGCTTAGCATATTTGTTAAACATGCACAACTTTTTCAGCAAAATTCGGGGCTGTTTTTGCTTCAATTCCAGCGCCAATTGTTGCAGCTTTGTATTGTCTTTTCTTCGCTTACGTAGGTAAGTCTTATGAACCAACCATGGGTAGCTTTCTTTTTTTTTCCTTAAATCTGTTTTTTTGTTCATGATCTTATTCATGTGAAATAATCTTTCTTTCAAGGTGCTGGAGGCCTCAGTTTGCTACAGTTTTGCAACTTAAACAGCTTCAGAACAAAGTTTATACTGGGATTCTCTATTTTCCTGGGATTATCAATACCACAGTATTTCAACGAATATACGGCGGTAAACGGTTATGGCCCTATCCACACCAGGGCAAGATGGGTATTTCCCTATCATATTCCTATACCTTCAATCAAACATATTTTCCTCTTTCTTGATTTTAGCCTCACCAAAGGATAAAGATCATGACTCCTAAATTTGGCAGTTCAATGACATGATCAACGTGCCTTTCTCGTCTGAGCCATTCGTTGCCGGCTTGTTGGCACTGTTCTTAGACGTAACATTGCATCGAAAAGACAATTCGACGAGGAAGGACAGGGGCATGAATTGGTGGGACAGGTTCCGGTCATTCAAGACCGATACAAGGAGTGAAGAGTTCTACTGTCTGCCCTTCAATCTCAACAAGTTCTTCCCGTCGGTGTGAATTTTCCGGTTGGTTCGAGATCAATGCCGGCGATCGTTGAGTCTTGCTCCCCCAATAGCTCACTGTGGCACTGCTCTTCATTACCCCGTTTCTGCCCATTTCTTTTGCAGCCGTCTCCTTTGGGACAACAAAGCAGTATAGACGAATCTGTTATTTTTTGCAGCTCTACTTTCAGTTGTTAACCCTGTTTTCCCGTGCCAAACTGGTGAAATTTAGCATAAGATATCATTAGAATCTGTCTATATATCATAGGGTTGGAATTTTCTCATGATTTTGAGGGAAATGTGAGCACTCATTTGAGACATTGCTAATATTTATTAATTATATTTAATGTCCCAAACATGCATTTTCTTTGTTTTATTCAAAATAGAAATTCAATGCGAACAAAGGAAGAATGACCCTGTTTTGACCGAATTAATAATGAGGAGTAATTAGTACCACTTTCTTTTGAGTATTGTATATTTTATATTTTCTGAGATTAACTATCAAATAAATACATATATAATCCTATTTATTAACTGAGAGAATCCGAGTTAGAGAAAAAGAAGATAACAACTTAAATGGTAGTTCAAACATTTAGGGCATCAGAGTAGATACGCAAATATATATATATATATAGAGAGAGAGAGAGAGAGAGAGGTGAAGAAAAGAAAAAAAAAAAGAGAAAACTCTTGGTAAGCGGTCGTGAATAAGCAGAAATACAAAATTTCTAAAAATATAGAATTATAGTTGTTACAAAATGTGAACCGGTTTTATTTTAAGTTCATACTAAGTGAAGTGTTAGAATATACTATAGACACGTGTAAATGGTGTTGGGATTTAATTACTAATTTTTGAATACAAACGGAATTAAAAAATTATACACACATCAAAAAAAAAATCACGTAAGAATTTACATGGTTCTATGCAATCTGCTTACGTTTATGGGTACAAGAAATAATTTATTATAACTCTAGAGTATGTAATCTTGAGATAAAAAAAAACTTTAAAATTCAACACCTACAACTCGAGTATTAAAATAAATCTTGTTTTTCTGCTCAAGAGTTATTTTTGTGCTCTCAATATTTTTCCATTTCTTCCTATATTTTTATCCCATTTAATTCAACTCTCTACATACTTACTAAAATAATAAGGTTCATATTTATAACCAAAATTTCTAAAAATTTTAGACGTCATATAATTATGAAACCCTAATTATATAGGTCTACAGAATTCAAGACGCACACTCAATAATTTTTACTTTGACTTAAATTCTAAAAATTATCTTAAAAATAACCGGTGTTGATGCTAATTTTGTATTTGTTTTCAATCCGCTACATACGAATCAACATAACCCGCATCTCTATATTGAGATGCCTAACACCTATTTGTTGAGGTGTCTACCGTCACTCTACCTATTCGTTAATGTGTATTAATTGCCAATTATCCGTCGAATCATAAAATTGTCATTTAATTTGATTCCATATGCAACTAAAATTTTAGTTACAGCCATTGATAATTAGTCTTCTACCATTAAATAAACCATATTGCTCTCGATCTTCCACAATTAAATTCACCCCGAATGAGATCGGAATGGTCTCCCATAAGGGTGTTAAGTGTGTTGGCTTTTTTCTTAACCCTTTTCAAATAATTGTCAAATTTATACTATTATATAAAACAAAATATTGTAACTTCTTTAATTCTCAAAGGCTCATCCTAAATTTTTCAAAATTTTGAATATTTTTATATTTAAAAATTATGTGGCTCAATTTGATTGGTCCAAAATCTTATTTCAATTCTTTTCAAGTTTAAAATTTATATAATCTTATTATTTGTTGATTCAAATTACAAAAATTTCAAATCATATTTAAAGCCAAATTATGTGGCATAATTTGGTTAGTCTAAATCATTCAATCTTTTTAAAATTTAAAATTTGATGAAAACTTATCATTTAGTGGTTCAAATTACAATTTTTTTTAAACAACATTTGAATAAAGGAAAGTGGCACAATTTGGTTGCTCCAATATTTAATAATTATAATTTGATCTGATTGGTCCAAATTAATATTATTTTAAATTGTAGAATTTATTGAAAACTAATAATATCCCAAAATTATGTGTTATTATTTGATTGGTCCAACTTACTATTTTTTTTCAAAATTCTTAATAATATAATTATGAGTTACAATTTAATCGGTTCAAATCACCATCTATTTGAAATTTGAGTAACTCTGATAATCAAACTTCATGATTTTTTAATACTCAAAAATTATGTGTTCAGATTTTATTGATCCAAATTACTATTCTTTTAGATTTTAAAATTTAGTTATTTCCAATAATATTTAATAATTATGTGTTTTATTAGCTTTTTTCAACATACTATATTTTTAAAATTATTTGTTTTATTATTCTTTCGAACATTTAAACTTATCCCTTATTATACTAAAATCATAATATTTTCAAATTTTTAGATTTGATTATGTTGCAAAATTCTAAACACTCAAGAATTTTGTCAGTTTCTATATAGTTTGTTCTCTTCTTATTTTGCATATTAAATTTTTTTGATAAAATGCTAATAGTTCTGTGAGACAAGAGAAATTTCAATTTTCTTTCTTTTTTTTTTTTTTTTTAATTTTATAAAGAACATAGATAAATAATTTTATAAAGAACATATAAATGTGATTCTTGATTACTTCTTCAATCAGAAATTGCATCTCGTGGTAAATTCTGAGGCTAATCAATAGGCAAATAAAATTTCAACTCTAACAAATTTCTAAAATATAATTACTTAGATAACATGTTTGAATTAATTCAAACATTAAATGTAATTACTCCATGTATTATATTAGTTACCAGAAAAAAAAAATTTCTAATAACTCAAGGTGTTCGATTCAACTTATGCGCACCTCGATAAATTTCTAGGGGACTAATCCTACCGTCAACTTGGGTGAATCTAAAGTCGAAATAAAATTTCGTATGAACTGATCTAAGAATTAATAGCACTTAAAAAATTTTAAACTTGAAACTTAAGAGGAAACAAACCCCTAAATCCTTAAAAAGTTTTAAACTTAAAACTTAAGAATGAATAAACTCCTAAGTTCCAAGCCTCGACTACTAGTATTACGAAAAAAAAAAAACTAAGAATGTGATCTACAATATTACTTATTTTTTCTATTATACATAAACTCATTTAAATTATTAAACACGATCTTAATGCCTTTTTTAATCTATTTATTTATTTATTTATTTATTTGCACATTTTCATTCAAAATATATGGCTTTCTTGGTGAGATGAGTTGATCCCCCATGGGCCATGGACATTGTTAAAGGATTTATTCCATTCTTTTTTAGGTTAAAAGCAAGGACAATGAGATGCTTCATTATCTACCTAATGATCAAGGAATGCTATGCTCCAATATTGCATATAATACAGAATATGCTGGTTGTACTATTATTTCAGTTTCAAATTTAATGTTGTGTTCTGGAAGAGTACCTTTAAAGAAGAAGAGAGAGAGAGAGACAGTGAGAGAAACAGTGGGAGAAGGGTTTTCTGTTACTGGTAAAACATTTGCAGCCTAAAGAGCTTGTTTATAGCCTAATACTGTTAATTAGTTTAAAAGGTAATTTTTAAAATAATTATACTTATCTCACTTAAAATTTAAATTTATTGTAAAATCTTTTTTGTAGTTTATAAAATTACACTTTTTTCCTTTCTGTTTTGTTTTTATATATCAGATACTTCATTCGTCAAATAACCGTTAAAAAAACTTCACAAAAATGCTAACATCAGTAATTATTTTATATTATTTTTAATTTTATCTTTATTCATATTATTATTTTTTTAATTTATCCTCGGCACTCTTTTCTCTCTCTTCTCCCCCTCTTTTCTCTCTCTCTCTCTCTCTCTCTCTCTCTCTCTCTATATATATATATATGTATATATATATATACAAAGCATAAATTGGGTTTGGGAGATATTGGATTATGAGAGAGAGAAGGAGAATTTGGGTTCAGGGATAATTGAGATTTTAAGATCTTATTTACATACACATTATAAATTTACAGATCAGGGAAAAAAACCCAGTTGATTATTTCTAAGTAGACATTCAGATCTTGCTACTATCAATCAATTATTTTTTTACTCCTATCGATCGGTTCATTTTACAGATTTAAAACTTTTTATATTTATTTTAGAATTTTAATCAAAATAATTAAAAAAATTCAAAGCACACATGCAGAGAGCTCTATCCCCAAACACACAGAGAGCTCCAACTCCAAACACACTCATGCTCAACACAGATACACACACACAGTGTACACACACGACTCACATATAATATGTTGGGAGACAATTCAACGCTAAAATAAAATATCTATATGTTCGGTGATCTAAAAAATACATTTTTATTAACTTTTAACAATTACAATAATATAAAATTACAAGAAAATAAAATAATAGAAATAACAGGAATAGAATTTACAAACCGAGTCCTGCAATCGCAGTTTCTTTAAGAATGATTCACCGCCTACCGAGGGTGTTGTAGGTTTTCCACCAGCGTCACTCTCCCAGGATAAAACGGCTACACGATCGTTGAAACACCACCAAGGATCGGCTACGAACGTACTCTGTCTGTCTTTCTCTCTCTTACAGCTTGCAATATACTCTGAGTTGTATATCTCTTTTCTCACCTCTACTGTCCGTTTTTCTCTGTTCTGTCTCTTCTTACCTCTGCCTCTTTCTTTTTCTCTTTTTTTTGCTTATAAATACTGAAAGATGACAGCATATATAGGCATTCCATCATTGAGGGGGTTACAGAGAAATTAATAGCCATGAATGGTATTGATTTCATAGATTCAATTGCTAATTGAATGACCAATTCAATTGCTATTAAATTATTAAATTCTGAAATTCAATGGCCAATGAATTTACAGATTCCAACATAATGCACACACACAGCGCTCATGCACGGGTGAGAGGTGTTCTCGGTGAAGATGGGGAGTGATGGCGTTGTGGTGGTGGTGGTGCCGTGGTGGAGGCGTTCAATTGTTGCGACGTTAGGGGCGGTGGCAGGTGGCGGGTGGCGGCTGCTGAATTGCCTTCTCTTTTTTTCTCTCTCTGTTGTTCTTCTTCTCCTTGAAGCTAAAACCCTCCACTGGATTTGTTGGAATAGCCTAGGAGAAGTTTGTTTGATTATATATGTATGTATATAATATACATCTCTACATAATATATATATCGATTTAACATTTGATTGATTTTTGAAATATTAGATTATGAGTTTTTTTTTTTTGTAGAATTAGGACAAATGAAATCACAACAAATAGAATAGAAGAAATGATTTGTACTTAATAGTAAAATGGTAAAAGTTCAATTTTCGTTAACAACGTTTGCTAGACAAGTCTGACAGGAAATGACTGTAATTTCAGAGACCACAGGGAGATCTCTGTAATAAGCTTAAATCTTAGGAAATGTAAGTGTAATTATTTTTTAATTTTTTTGGTAAATTAGCTTAAGCTAAGTTTTTGAAATTGGTTGATTAGATAAAAAAATTATTTTTTTGTTTCTTGTTCAAATTTAATAGTATTGTCCTTCGGTGTAGTCTATTATAATGATTATATATTATCTGGATTAATAGTAAATCCGTTATTAACCAAGATATTATTGTCTTTTAAAATAAGCTGAGAGTTTGAATACAGTGTTTTAAGAATTAGTGTTTTGATACGATATTTGTACTTTTTAGGGTTCTTTTTACTTTTGTACCAAATGGATTATAAAAATAAAATAAAAATATTATTATTATTATTATTATTATTATTTGTGTTTTTAGCCCCCCTCCAAAAAAAAAAAAAACTTGAGTTGTTAATTAAGTTTTTTCAAGCCCTTAGCCTTTGTTTGTATTAAAGGTAGAGAGAGTGAAGGTAAACGCTTAGTTATGAAAAAAAAAAAAAAAAAAGAAAGAAAAAAAAAGTGAAAGTTATCCTTATTCTTTTTTGGTTATTCAAGAGATACAAGAGAGTTATTTTTTTTTCTTGTTTGATTGATAATAATTAATAAAGTGAAGTGATGTGTTTGATACTTATTTAATTACTCTTATAATCTTTTAATATTAGTTTAAATTATTAATTTTAATATAAACATAAAAGGTTATAATTAATTATAAAATAATCATATTTTTTCTTTTACTTTCTTTTTGTTTCCTCCTAGTTTTGGAGGGATAAAAAATCTCTCAAAAATGGATCATTTCTTTCCTCACTTTCTCTTCGTTTACTTTTCTTTCCCTTTTTAAAAATTATTCAAATAACATTATAACTAACTTTTTCCTTTTAAATACTCCACTTCTCTTCTAAATTCTTCAATCCAAAAGAAGGCTTAATAAAATGGTCAGAATCTGATTACACTCCTCTCCTCCCCCATCCCCCACCGCCCACAAAATGGTTATTTTTTTATTATTTATTCTTTAATACTTAAATAGATAATTATTCGATAGTTTTGGAATATTTTCACATACGACGTATTGAAAAATAATTTAGGTGAAAAAAATTGATATGTCTTTATTAGTTAAGTGAAAGAAAAAAATGACTCATTCATTGTGGTTGAATTTTTTTATTTTTATAATAAAATAATGCATAAATAGTAACACATGTTACTGTAAAAACAATTAATAATTTTCTTACTTGATGGAGTGGAGGGGTTAAAAGAATGATCAATGATTCCCAACATATACCCAACATATACAAATTAGGGTTAATTATTTATTAGTTTATTTTACAAAATGTGTAAAAAATTTAATTTCACTACTAATTTTCTTAAAATTATAGTTCTATTTTTAAATTTATTTTTAAACTATGACAATTTTACCCCTGCATTACTAATACATAATGCAACAGAATCCCTAACTACCTCTCCAATGGATCGGATCCTCAGTCGCCTCTCCAACAGAAATCCCTAACTTCCTTCTGTCGTCTACCATCGCCAACAACCATACCCGATCCCTACAAACCCTAACCAACACAACTTTGTCGAACTGGTTGAATAAATCGTAGAGCTGCGAGTCGATGATATTGAAGTCGAGGTCCCTGACGCACAACTATGTTGACACAAACTAGTTTGCATCGTCGCCGGCAGTCGCACCGCCACGTTGTTCCGCCCCTTGAACACGACTCTAAAGGTTAAAACAAGGGTAAGTCATTGGAGATCTAAACGAACCGGGTGACAATGACGAGAGAGAAAAATAGAGAAGAGAATTTTTTGTAGAGAGCATATCGAACTGCCATGCCACCCCCGCTTTCGCATTTAATTGAGAAATTTCTTAGTACAGCGTTCCTCAATCGTTGAAGCCTTTGTCTAATCGCTGCCACGAAGAAATTTCTCAATCGCCGCCTCTATCTCTTTATCTCCCTCAACCACCTCGATTTCCCTCAGTCGTCACCTCTGTCTCTCTATAATTGAAATTTTTTCAATTAAACACAATGAGAAATTTTTTCAAAAACTTAAATTGAAAATTTTTTCAGTTAAATGCTATGAGAAAATCTCTCTCTTTCTCAATTAAATGCATGAGAAATTTCTCAAGGAAGTTAAATTAAGAATTTTCTCAATTAAATGTTATGAGAAAGTTTTTGAGAAATTTAACTAAGAAATTTCTCAGCTAAAAAAAAAGAATCGCTTTCTTCTTCTCTTTTTTCTGAAATTCTAACAATTGGACGACTTCGTCGAAAAAGAAGGAGAAGATTGGCGATGGAGAATAAAGAGGATGTCGGCGCCGGAGAATGAAGAAATCGACAGCAAGGGGTAGAGTTTGATTTTTGGCTATTGCTTAAATGAGTATTAGGAACATATTGGGTAGGGGTGCACATAGGTCGGTTTGACTTGATTTTATGCTAAATTTATAACCGAATTAATATTAATCGGTTCTATTTTTTTCAATTCAGAACCAAACCAAACCAAATCAAACCAATAACAATTTGATTGGTTCGGTTTAGACCCACGGTTCCACTATTTTTAAAATTTGGCATTCATAATTTAAAGGAATCATAACTTTTCTTTATGGGGGTGGAAAATGATAAACAATGAAAATTAGTGAATAATAACTAGAACTCGGTGCAAGCTCAGGTGTTCACAAGTAAAACTCAGTGTAAGCTCCAAGTGTTCACAATGCAGCAGTGGCATCTCAAGATATATGAAACAGAATATATTGTGAAATAGAATATATTGTTACAGTGCATTCATCCCTCCAAAAATGAAGCTTTCGGCATCATTTGCTGTCAAATAAATACGTATCTCCAAAAGATAAATATAAGCATAATACCTAAAATTACAAAACACGATAAGTAGATTATAAAATATAAGTTCTTCAGATAATTTAGCCATGCCAAAAATTAGTTGCATCATTGTTACCAGAGTTTTTTTATATCCCTTCCAAACAAGATCAAAGCACCAATAAGAGAATTTTACTCGAAGCAACAGAAATTTCTTAAAACATTCTTCAAAACCCAATTGGATGGCAACTCAGTAGCTCAAGACAGCAGTGGTGCAGCTCAGCAGCTCAAGCAGTTGCAGCTTGAGGCAACAGATATGTATGAAAACCAAGCTATCAAAAACCAAGCATGCGCCAGAAAATAAAACTTTAAATGGAAGCATCATCAATTTCACAAAAAACTTCATGATCCTCATATATGTTTGAAAAAAAAAAAAACTAAGTGTAAGCTAATACTAAATTGTATTAATTTAAAGAGTAAATTACACTTATACCTCCTGTATTTAAGAGTTATATCACTGTCACCCCCTCTATTCTCTGAAATATCACTGCACCCCATAACTTTTTTATTTTTGTAGTATTTATATCCAAAAGTTAAATTTTTGTTAATTTTTAGACAGAAAAACAGTGTTTTTACACTTACACCCCATGTTTTCTTTGTTTTCACACTTACACCACATATTTTCTTTGTTTTTTGTTTTTTGTTTTTTGTTTTTTTTAATTACAAAATTTTATTTAAAAATTTTTAATTAAAAATTTAAAAATTACTAAATACAAAAATAAGTAAAATAAAAACATAAAATTTAATTTATTAATTTATTTTTATTTTTAAGTT
>JAOTRH010000002.1:2205722-2270429 GCA_034768845.1 Heliamphora exappendiculata
GCATTTACAAAATATATTTTCGATAGATGCAAGATTCGTTCTCCAAACAGTAATGGTGTAGAGTCGTTGCACTAGATATCTAGATCTGTAGAGTAAAAAGGTCCTTGAAAGAAAAATTAATAAATAAATTATAACTATTAATTAAATATAAAAATAGAATAACCTTTAAATGTATTGTAGAATATGCCACATCAATCAAACTAACTTGTTATATAAATATAAATATATAAACAAAAAAATTAGAAGAAAGATAGGTGCCATGGCCCATTAAAGTCTGAAGTTAGTTTCGTCCCTGCCTGCACAACATATTTGAGTGATAATTTTTTTAACAACTCAGTCCCTATCCGGTGATAAATTATTTAATAGGTAAGAAATAAGAGGACTACATGTTAAGGTAGTGTGCTAGTGTGCTTATTTAATACATAAGTTGCATATGTTATTTTAATGTAGGATTATATTTATGTATAATAACTGTTGTCAATTTATATATGATCACTCCCTAAAATTACAAATACATGACACTCACGCACTAATTGGGTACACTATTTCGACATGCTAACGTATTTATTTTCTATCACTTATTAAAAAAGAATTGATTAAATTTTTTTAATCGGGATGTTTAAAAAGTGGTTAATTGTTTAGTTTTCTAAAAGGAAAAAAACCGTTAGATTATTTAAAATAATTTTTTATAAGTAAGTTTAAGAATGCTGAGAAATGTATTAACTGTGTACTAAAAAATACTGTTGAAGGAAAAAAAAAAACTGAATAGTTTCTTAAAATGCATTGAAAAATGTATAAAAATGTAATAAATAGAGGCTTTAAGTAAGAATTTTAGTAAAAAATGTTACTATTTGTAGCATTACTAGTTTTTTAAGATAGCTTTTTTAAATTTTTTAAAATTAAAATATCTAATATGTGTTTAGTTTTTTGTTTAAAGTTGAAGTGTTTTAGATAATAACACGATATATTTTTATTAATTTTAAAAATAAAATTAATTTTTAATTAAAAATATTATAATTATTTTATTTAAAAAATTAAAATGTGTCTAAATTATGTATATAGGCTTCCTTTTCCTAAAAATAAAAAAATTAATCAATTTTAAAAATACTTAAATAGTCTAGAGTAAAATTTTATTTTCTCTACATAAAAAAAACAATTTCCTTAAAAAAACTCCAAGTAGGGATAGCAATTGGATTAGGTGGGGTGGGGTGGGTACTCTATTCCCATCTCTTATCTCTTATTTGATTAGGGTTGAGATTTTAAAAAATATCAAAAAAATAACAAGGAACATGGGTAGAGCAAGAATATTTTAAAAATAATTTTTAAAATTTAAAAGAATGGTACTAATAAAAGTTATTGATATTATAATAAATAAATAATAATAATTGGAGAATTAATAAAATATAAAATATAAAATATAAAAAATAGAGATAAATATACTATTTTTATGTTTTAAACTTATTATATATTTTTTAAAAATTAATTTTATTTGTAAATATATTTATATTTTAAAAAATATTTATTTTTAAGCAGATCTAGAAGACACCCCATTCATTGTAGTAAATACCAGGACGGAAGAGGTGGGCTGTTATTTCCAGTTGTCATCTTCTCTTTCTCTGTGTTTCGCAGTATTCACAGTAACAGCTCAAATGACATTGAAATTACTAACTTTCCTCTCTGTTTCCGCGATTACTTGGAGATGTGAAAACGATACTTCAGAAACTAACAAACACAACCATATACAATATACATACAAACATACAGTCATACATATTGATATGTGTGCTTATACGTCGATGGTGTTTGGAATGCTAGTAGCTTTTAAATTTTTGCTATTAAATTTAGTTATAAATTATAAATTTTTCTAAACATTAACAATTTTTATTATAATTTATAATTATTTTTTTTAATTTCAGGTATAAGCTACCATTTTTATCAAGCACTCATAATTTTTGCTACATGTTACAATATATTAATATTTTTTAACTTTTTACTACTAATTTTAGTTGCAAGTTAGAAGTTTTTTTAATAGAAAATTGGTAAATAGTCCAATTTGTAGATCGTTTACTATTTTTCATTGAGTATAAAAATTTTTAACGAGTAAAATTTATTCTCATAAAAGTTTTAACGTATAAGGTACTTTTGAGATAAAAATACCTTAAAACAAATAAATTTATCTGTGCCTTTTCAAAACATATATAAAAACACAGATAAATTTATTTATCTTTTATTGAAAGTACGTATAAAAAACACAGATAAATTTATCTCTCTTATTGAAAATACGTATAAAGAATACAGATAAATTTATCTGTATTTTTTTAAAATATGTATAAATAATGTAGATAAAATTATCAGTTTGCATTATTTCTGTGGATAAGCAAACAGATAAATTTTTCTGTTATACATAAATAAGCAGACAGATAAATTTATCTGTTTCTATTATTTGTGTTAATATCTATTAGACATAAATATGAAAGGGTATTTTTGGAAAAATTTATATAATTGAATTTTTCGCATTAAATTTTTTTTTTATGAATCTTGCGGGTTAAAATTTATTTTTTTTATACTTGATTGAAATTTTATTTTTTTTAAATACTCATAACTCCATGTTTTATACTCTTTTTACACGAATTCGGACACAATTTATGTAATATGTTATGTAAACTCTATATTCCTAAAACAAAAGAGAACCTCGAAATATATACATGAATTCGTGATTATTCAGAATAGTTACTAAGAAATGAACACATCTATTCAAAATGAATAGGTGCCATTAAAAGACACACTCCTAAATGGTAAATAATAAATTACCATATTCAATCAAATGTCGTTCACATTAAAAAAATAAATTATTTTTTTCAGTAAAATTTTTACAGTAGGTATATGATAACTAATATTTGTTGGGTGATTAGAAGATAAAGAACGATTTATATTGTGTCAATTGCGATAATTTATTTATCGAAAATATTACGTGACAGCACTTACATAGTTCTCCAAAAGTATATAATAAGTTGTCTAATTATTCCGTACTCTTAGTACATCACGTGGCATTAAGTAGTTTTATCTAATTCTTTTAGACATATTTAATTGATCAGATTAATAATGAGAAGATATACAATTTCACTTGTTAAGTAGTCTTATATGATTAGTAATAAATAGATTAATAATATCATATTTTTTTAAGTATTATATATCCCATATTTTGTGTAATTAATAATTCAATAAATGAATAATCATCTCACCATTTGTTAAATTCAAATAAAAAAAATATAATGTTATAAAATATATAATTTAATTTTATGTATAATTTAATCAATTAAATATATTTTTAATAAATATTATATATTTTTATTCGTTAAAAATATCACTGGCCCAAGAATTTAATTTTCCTATAACCAGAGAGTACCTAATAATTTTCCATAGATTCCTCTGGATGTGCGAGAGGCACGACAGTCGACAGGGGTATTTTGGTTTCTGTACACGCTTTTGGGTTCGTTTTTCCCTCCCTTTTTTCCCTCCCCCTCTGCTTCTCCCCGTCTTCACTCTGCCTTTTAGTTTTACGTCTCTCTTAAGTTTATTCAAGAGGGTTTTGGGTTGTGACACATTACTCACCTCGTAACTCTTTCCTTTCTTCTTCAGTGAACTTCTAAGAAGAAGTGTCTTTTTTGGGATTTATTAAAATACTTCTGTTTATAGCTCATGGAAAGAGTTGTAGTGTCAGTTCTCCCCTGTTTTGAGATATGTTGAGGGTGGAAAGAATTGTTTTAGGGATAGCGAGTTTTCTGGGTTTCAGTGATCATTCTTTTTGACACAAGTTTATTTGAGAGATTTGGGATTTTGAGGTACTGTTAACTATTTTATAGGGATTTTTAGTTTCAAGAGCGAGAAAGTAAGAAAAAGCAGGGGAAGGGAAGAAAAATGGCAGGAGGCGGAGGAGGAGGAGGCGCACCGCCGCCCAAGCAGGACGAGTTGCAGCCACATTCGGCCAAAGATCAGCTGCCCGGCATTTCTTACTGCATCACTAGTCCTCCTCCTTGGCGTGAGTTTTCCTATTTCTCTTCTTACATATACATTCATATATTCAGTTCAAGGAAACCTACAATTATCAGCGGATTTTCTCTACCTTATTTAGCTTTAGTCCTGCTAGCTGCACTGAGAACAATCACAGATTCCGACACAATTTTTTCATACGAGGTGTGTCCCACGATATGGAGTGGGTCCCACTAACACTGTGAGACCTATTTTTATTTTATTTGAGAGAAATGTGTCCAAATTTCTACATTATGTTTGTGCGCAAATCATTTTTGACTCGATTTAGCTTTGTTTATTTTAATAGAGCATTTCTTTTAGTAGAGAAAACCCTTCTTATCTAGCTTATGTAATCTGGCTGCAAATGGTATGTCTTTTATAGGACCCTGTTGGATACATTCAACATATCCTTTGTTTTTTCTTGAATATTTGGTCTTCAACCTGCATTTGTCTTTCACCATTGAATTTCAATATGGTTGACCTAAATTGGTGGGTTTGTTTCTAAATGCAGCGGAGGCTATTCTACTTGGATTCCAGCACTACCTTGTGATGCTAGGCACCACAATTCTGATTCCCTCCACTCTTGTTCCCCATATGGGAGGAGGAAATGTAGGACTTCTGAAAATGACAATACAAAATTTTGAAGCAATTCTTTATAACCATTTTTGTTACGAATATTAACTCGTCATCAATCTAGTTGGTCATCAGTTGTTTTCCTCCTTAGGAAGAGAAAGCAAAGGTGTTTCAGACATTACTGTTTGTGGCTGGTTTAAACACATTGACTCAGACATTGTTTGGAACACGATTACCTGCTGTGATTGGAGGGTCTTACACCTTTCTGCCCACAACACTTTCAATCATCTTGGCTGGTCGATACAATGGCATTTTAAATCCTGTGGAGGTTGATGATCCTAACAACTTACATTATCACATTAGTATTTAATTTATTTAAATTTGATCCCTTTTCTGTGGTGCTTTTCCAGAAATTTGAGAAGATAATGAGAGGTATCCAGGGTGCACTTATTGTTGCCTCGACTCTCCAGATTGTCATTGGTTTTAGCGGCCTGTGGCGTAATGTTGCGAGGTGGGTAGAACCCTTGTCAGTAAAATTTCTAGTGATTTGCTCAATTCATATTAACTTGATAGCCAAACTGGCAAAAAATCAATCCAAATCCACTTATGGAATCCTTATTTTTTTAACCAGTCACTTCTTGAGTCTTCTTGGCATGGTTTCTTATATTATTTTTTTGTAACTATTTCAGTTAATTTGTAGTTTTTATATGTTTTAGGTTCTTGAGTCCACTATCTGCCGTTCCTTTGGTAGCTTTGACTGGCTTTGGGCTCTATGAATTTGGTTTTCCTTTGGTATGTATTTAAATGATTCATTTGCAAAGAAGAAAATCTACCACGTAGGCATTACTGTTAACTTTTCTCCTCATCAATATATGATTGTCACTTTTGGGTATTGATTTTTGCATTGGATGTGTAGCTTGCAAAATGTGTGGAAATTGGACTACCCCATCTTATCTTTCTAGTGATCTTTTCACAGGTTGTTTTCTTAATTTCAATTTTGTGTTATATCATCATCAACAAGGTATATATGATTGTTGAGGTTGATCTCAAATCAGACGCCAAGGTCAATTTCTTAATTTTCTTTGCAGTATATACCTCATTTAATGAAAGGAGAGAGGCATATCTTTGATCGCTTTGCTGTCATATTTTCCGTTATCATTGTGTGGATCTATGCTCACCTGCTCACCGTGGGTGGTGCATATAAAAATGCACCACCAAAGACTCAAGCAAGCTGTCGAACAGATCGTGCTGGAATTATAGGTGCTGCTCCATGGTAAGGCTAATTGTTCTCTTCAATTGAGACTCAGATATAGCATATCCTTGTGAGGTTTTATGTAGTCATCAGTTGTGGTTAATTTCTTTTAATTTAAATATTACTGCTTTAAAGGAAAAGTCCTGTACGTCACGTAGAAAGGTAGTGCTAACTTCTGTAATGATAATACTGTTGTTATCCCGAAGATGTGAGATGTGGGGTGTCATTTTTGGTTTGCACGTGGAGTGCAGGATAAGAGTCCCATATCCATTTCAATGGGGAGCTCCCACATTTGATGCTGGAGAAGCTTTTGCTATGATGGCTGCCTCATTTGTTGCTCTTGTAGAGGTTTGATTTTCACTCTCGTGCTTATGAACTAAAGCTGTATGAATTGTTGAGCATTTGAGTTGTTCTTCGCAGCTGCATCTACTTGTGATCTTCCGCTGCTATTTTCCTTCTCTATTCCATGTAATTTTGCGTGTTATCAGTCAGCGAGTACAATTTTGGTCAATTACCGGCATGTGGTCTTTAAAAGGTCATTTGGGTTGTGAGCCAGGGAGCACAATTTTGATCAAGTATGTGGGTGAGGTTTTTTGAAAGGTCACTTGGGCTTGTGATGCAATGTTTATAAGATATACATGGCCTGCTCCCGTCTTAAACCTTTATAGGAACCAGTTTTCTTACGTTATCTTCGTGTATCGTCTTCTCCATAAAATATTCTATTTCTTAGGCATTTTATAAATAGATGTTGGATTTTATAGTTTAGTACTTTTGTAGTAGAATTCCCTGCTATGATTAACCTGAATTAAAAGAGAGAAAACGCAAGTAATCACACAAGAGCACAAGATTTACGTGGTTCGGCTTAAAGCTTCCGTCTACCAGCAAAGATAGGTGGAGGATGCCTTAAAGAGGAGAACACAATAAGCGACAATATGCGTAACTCTCACACAAAACCCTAACCCTAGATTCTGAAAATTACCTAATATATAGGAGACCCTAATATGACGAATTCGAATTGGGTCAAAGTTGCACAGGTAGTAAATGAGTTATAAGAAATCATATTAAATACAAGACACCAATTCACATCATTCTCTTTAGCGAATATAATTTGACAATTGAGACTTCCCTCTGCATGCTGCATAGTTTTCGATGATGTTTAATCCTTGTGAAGTTTCTTTTATCTCACATAATTTCTAATTTTTAACAGTCCACTGGTGCTTTCATTGCTGTCTCAAGGTTTGCAAGTGCAACTCCTTTGCCACCTTCTGTTCTCAGCCGTGGTGTCGGTTGGCAGGTAATGGGACTAGCGATTTCTTGTGCTCTATGTTTGTCCTGTTAATACCTTGCAATATGCTTGAAGGGGAAACCGTCCAAGGGAAAACAATGCTTCACTATTGCTTAAATAGGAATAAGTTAAGGAAAAAGTTCATAATCAAGTACTTGCATCAAAACATTAAAAGAATAAAAGCACATATACAATAGTTTTTCTTTTTCTCCTTTTGCTTGTTGCATCTCCTTATTCAATTTTCCTCATCAAGAGGAATGGCACTTCAATAATTACAACATATTGGTATTTTTTAGGTTGCTTTAGGTTTTACTCACTTTTCCTATTTTAACTTTTCTTTGTCCAAGGGAGTGGCCATATTGTTCTCTGGCGCATTTGGAACTGGAAATGGGTCATCAGTGTCCGTGTAAGATTCTTATGCAGAAATCCCTAGTAAACATTTCATCAACCAATTATGCAGCAAACGCAAATTTCCTCTAGTAGATTAGCATGAGAACCTTGTTCATTGTCTCAACAGTGAAAATGCTGGTTTGCTCGCATTGACACGAGTTGGCAGCCGAAGAGTTGTGCAGATATCTGCTGGGTTCATGATATTCTTTTCCATACTTGGTAATTCCCATTATCGGGCACTCCAACTGATACATATTACATAAAATTTTAGAATTTCAATCTCTTTAGCTAGCCTAGTATATTCGTTTAGCGTACATGGGCTTCTCAGGGAAATTCGGAGCTGTCTTTGCATCAATTCCACCACCGATTATTGCAGCTCTCTACTGTCTTTTCTTTGCTTATGTAGGTATGTGTTATGACCCTTCTTTTAATTTCTGAATTATTAATCTGTTCAAATGCAATAACGTATCTTTCTCTAAAATTATGCACGGAAAGGCGCGGGAGGTCTCAGTTTCCTACAGTTCTGCAATCTAAACTGCTTCAGAACAAAGTTTATCCTAGGATTCTCAATTTTCATGGGCTTATCAATTCCACACTATTTCAACGAGTACACAGCAGCCAATGGTTATGGTCCTGCCCACACTGGTGCAAGATGGGTATTTCTCTTTCCCCCAAATCCTATCGAATTTCTACTTTTGACCAATCAGCTTATCAGATAGAGCTACTATGTTTCTTGATTTTTGGCCCCCCCTAAGATGAGATGATTTATGCCTTGTTATTTGGCAGTTCAACGATATAATCAACGTGCCTTTCTCATCGGAGCCATTTGTTGCCGGGTGCCTGGCAGTCTTCCTGGATGTCACCTTGCATTGGAGAGACAACACGACGAGGAAGGACAGGGGATTGCATTGGTGGGACAGGTTCAGGTCGTTCAAGACGGATACAAGGAGTGAAGAATTCTATTCACTGCCCTTCAATCTCAACAAGTTCTTCCCATCCGTGTAGTTTATGGGTTGGATATCCAATATTTGAGTATGATCAAGCCATGTTCCCCATTAGCTCATCTTTTCCCCCCCTCCCCTTTGGGATAAGAGCTAAAGCAGAATGGACCTTTTTTGACAGGACTGCCACTGGGTTGAGAAGTTTTCTCCATTTTCCCCTTGTCCAACTGGTGGAAATGTAGCACGAGATATCTTTTAGCACAACAATTAGATTCCTACAAAATCCCTTGTGCTTTTCTCACTTGCTGTTTCTGTCCTGTCTGTATGTGTGTGTGAGAGAGGGAGTTCACTATCATGCACAATGCTGCCAATTGAAATAAATTTGTTGACCCACTTGACCCAATTTTTTATTAGTTCAAACCGTGGGCCACATTATTAAATGTATGCTGGGTTTTGCAGTTTTTGCTAATAAAAAATTAAAGATTTTTTATCCATCTTATCAGGTGGGTGAACAAATTTAGATTCAGTCACTTAATTTGCATATCAAACTAATTTAAGCTATGTATGTAGTACATTTACAACTATATAATTAAGAGTCTCATGTGAGTTCCACTAAGGCTAATATTTAGGCCCTGATTACAAAGTAATAACTAGCCTATAAGCTGTTTTTTTTAGTTTGGTAAACTAATTTTTAATTTAGAATTTTTGTTGTAATTGGGTCAAAATTTATTTTAATTTTTATTAAATTGGATAATCTTTTCTTATGTAGTTTGGTTATAACGATTATATAGTTGACAATTTGGCATTGTCACATAAATAAGTTGTTAAATAAAGATGTTTTTAGTTGTCTATTTTCTTTTTTAGATTGATTTTTTTTTTCAAACCGAATCTGTTAATTTTTTTGTTAAAAATGTCAAAAATATTTGGGTGCCTATCAAAGCCTTAGCCTCTGTTTGGCCTACTTTTAAAAAAAAGTTTTTTACTTATTTTAAATTTTTTTACTTATTTAGTCTTTCACCGTAATCAATTCATTTTTTACACAATTTTTTCACATTTATTTTTTTTTTAAAAAAGAAACCAATAATTTAAAAAGCTTACAAAAAAAGAGTTAGATCAAAACACGCCTAATAATGGTACAAAGACATAGTAAGAGTAGCATGATTCTTATAGATTAGGGTGTGTCTAGATTATAAATTTATAGACAAAAAAGAAAGGATAAAATGACAAAAGAAAAAGATAATGAAGGGAAGAAATTAAATTTATTTTCATTAATATTCATATTAATATTCCATCCATTGTTGATTTTTTTCCAAGGTTCATTTTAAATACTAGTGATATAACGTCCCTTCCCTACTTTGGAATTAGACAACGCGTGTAAGGTCAGTACTATGGCTTAGTTTGCGGTGGAATTCTGCAATGTCCACCTTTACTTTAGCTACTAAAAATTTAACTTTAATTACTAAGAGTTCAACTCTAACTACTCAAAAATTTAATTCTTGTTGTTGTTATAATGGGCAATGCATAATAACAAATGCTGACTACTAAAAATTTAACTCTGATTACTCATAGTTTAAATTGTTGTTATCCACCACCCAATGCTGTGATGGTTAGCAGAACTGTTTTTCTTAATTGCCAATCCAGAGCTCATCTTCTCAACATAAACCAGCCGAGTTTCGTTTCGTGCACGCGCCATGAGATCCATTTTGATCATACAAAATATGGTTTTTGTTCACAATTTTTACACAGATCATTTCTAAAGGGGAGAAAATCAAAATTATCTGTACAATTTTATCATATTTGTTTTACAAAAATAGACTGTAGTTTCAGTCACATCAATTGCTTACTTTCTAAAAAAGCAAATAAAGCAATGAAATAATATGCATGTCGCTATGTCACCGTGTCTCAATACATTGATGGTCGTGCTCATGACTTGTGTTCTTGATATTCCAAACATGGAGCACCAGAAAATCGTGTACACGGGGCAAATTATTAGGCAATTTTGAACAATTCATATGGTACTCTCAATAAATAAATAATTATAATATACACTATATGAGTCACTGAATCATCTCTTATCTTTTAATTACCCAACAAAAATAAGTCATTATTTTCCAGTCATAAAATTTGTTGCAATGATTTTGGGTGAGAGTACCGCATAAAATTAACACATAGTATTCCGGGAGCACCGGATAATTACTCAAATACAAGGTCCAACTGTAAAACAAAGGAAATCAAGATAAAAACACATACTGTCAAAGTCCCAATACTAAATTGGCCATTACAATGATATTTTCATCTCCTCTTAACTAAACCTGAACTAATCACCCCGGGCTCCTCTAATGGAGCCTTTTTAGCCTGCTGCTCAAAACCCATGATACTGGCTTGTATCATATTATCAATCCTCTGATGGCCTTCAGAGAAAATATCATTTCTGCATTCATGGCAATCTCCCTCAAATATTTTTTCAGCAGGGTCAGGTAGCTCCACCTCGCCATCCAAGTTTATCAAATCTTTCAATTGTTCAACAAACATCTTAGACTTTGTTATCTCTTTGGTTATTGAAAGCTCAGAATCTAACAAAGATGCAGGTTTCTCATGCAAAATTCGGGATTCTACAGTGTTTATCCTAAACATTAGAGAGAGAGAAGATAAACCTAACTTAATGAACCGCCTCGAAACTGTGTAGACTGTTGAGCTAACAACTGCGTTTCTGATGTCGAAGCAGAACGTCGGTACTTGTCTCCCCCGACTGATTAGGTAATGCTTCCGTGTCTGGTTGAAACGAAGTGGGTTGGAACCTTCCTGGCTACAAAGACAACATGTAAATAATCCAGTTCTATCAAATAGTATCCCAACAAATAAAGGAGACACTTACATGGAAAGTTATATAAGGACGAACTGCAAACCCAATTATCAAGCCAAGCAAGCAAGAAACTCCCAGGCCCAAAGCCAATGCCCAAGCTGACACACCTAATTCTGAGAAAATTAGGTACAAAATAACAGTACGTTGATTTTCTTGCATTTGAGAAGTACATCTAATGTTCCAAATATATAGGGAAGGATGCTTCCACAGAATAGGTTAGGGTAAAATTTCAGCAACTGAAAAGGGATACAACAAAGCACTTTTTTTTTTTCATTTCTTCCAATAATCAGATGCCTACTATTAGCTCCAAAGGTTTCTAGGTATTAATCCTGATGATAACAAATAAGTTTGAAGGGATATTTTTTAACAATCTCAGCATATTTCAAATATTCCCTTTCTTCCCATGATTTAATTTGTCTAGCGCATGGGCACAGGGTTGGCGGGTTGGGTGCATGGGCGCTGCTGGGCATTGGGCACCATGCATTGAGCGTTCTGCACTTTGGGGTCTCGCTATGGCACGACATGGGCACCTTATGGCCTCGCTTTGGGCATGAATTGAGAATGCCAGATTTTTATGACCCAAAAAAAGTGTTGATAACTTTGCAAATAGTGTCAACATCTTTGTCGGAAATCTTGAAATCTAACAGTGCGGGTACAAGGTTCATCAGATAAAAAGGCATTAATTAAATGCACACTCACCTCTAAAGGTCAAATCAAGTCAAGGGCTATAAATGCATAAACGTGTCCTATCATTATTTTAAATTTTAGAATCGAACACATTATGGGCACTTTAGGAACACGTATATATCACTTAAACACACAGGAACATCGTACACGTTGGAAAAAAAAAAACTTAAAATCCAATGATAAAATGAAATCGAAGTATTTTTATGCATATTAATCCCCTCTCCTTTAGATTTTTGAAATATACGAGTTCTAGATCTCAAAACTTCAAATTTGTTTGTGAGAAAATATAAATTGTATGCCTTATTGTTCTTACTTCTTTTCTAGTATTTAGAACATAAAAATAATTTCAAACTATTTTCATATGATAAAATATAAATATCTTTGTGATGTAAAAATATTAAATAATTATAATTTTCATGTATGCATATAAAATACATACATCAATTGATGTGTTCAAATAGTGTTACTCTTTTTCTTTTGGTGAAATGTCACGTCAACATGTCCATATCGTGCCATATATGTGTTCTATGCTTGAATTCGTGTTTCTTAGTTCTCAACCCATGTCCATGCGCAAAATGTTTGGCACGGATATGTAATTTATTTAAAGAGTCCATATAATATGGAGGGTTTTTATACCTTGGTATTGATTGCCTGGTGTTTGAGAAAAAACACTAGAGACGGCCAAATATTGAACTTTCAAACTGGAATTTTATATAATCAACATAAATATTGAACTTTCTAACTCCCACATCTCTACAAGAGAGGCCTACTGTGTACTGTTGGCACGTTGTCTAAAGAAAATGCATGATGCAGCCCTATTCTCTTGATCCTCTTCAGTATGATAACCTATGATATATCTTGTTCTAACCTTTTTTGCAGTGTTTCTGTGAACTATATATTGCAATCATGAAATAGACTTGAGGAACTTACCAGATTGGGAACCTCTGGCACAATCCTGTGACTTCAGGTTAATCTGGCGGACCAACTGGTTACCATGATCACAGATAATTAAAGCACATGTTTCAGGAATAAAAGCCAACTCAAAATCATCAGAGAAAGATGCATTTCGTCCAGATCCATCCGCTTTGCCTTGTGTTTTTGAACCCCCAGCAATTGTGTTCACGCCTGGTCAATAGTCATGTCAGGAGAATAGGAGTGACAGTTAATGAGGTGCAATAGATGTAAAACAAATAGCTCTTCATGAAACATAATGGTGTTAAATGGTTTGATCAAGTGGATGCAACAAATAGCATCTTTACACAATGTAAAGTCAACTAATAACACGTGTTCCCCAGTTCTAATGTCCAAGCTGATTAGAACATTAGGTTGGCGTAGGAATAAGTTTACTTAAGAAAGTAATGCTCTTAATCCCTTAAATCAACAAAATGACCCAACAGGATTTCACTTTTAATTACTTTTGTTAATCGGGGATCCAGGGTGAGGCTAGTACACTGATAGTTGCACGGCATTGTATGACATTGATCCAGGGTGAGGCTAGTTCATGCAAGATGTATTTATATTTATAATGTTTGTTAAACAATTAAATATGGATCAATGCCTGATTAAAACTTGTTTCATTACATAATTTCTTGCGCTACATCACACACATCAATTTCACAGGTCTCATCGTATTAAAGTTATTATAAACCACACAACAGCAAATCATAAAACTCGATCACTATTACAGCACCACCATCATTTTTTCATTTTTTCCCCCTAGGCAAATACCCACACACCCACCCCACGCAACAGCAAGGTATGAACCCCACCTCCTATCTGATTTGGGATTATAACAAACATACCATTGGCGGCCAAAAGCCTCCTAGTTACAACACGACAACCCGCGCACTCAAATCAAATGAATAATGAAAATTTAACATTAGTTACAGTATTTAGATTACACAATAACTCAAATTACAGTAATTAGATTACACAACTACTCAATTTCTTGTATTGATTCGATAATACCTGACTTGCTGATCTTTCTTATAGCACGATTTCCCCTGTCAGCAACATATATATTCCCGTTGAGATCAACGGCAAAGCTTTTCGGCTTATTAAACTTGGCAGTAACCAAATCACCATCCGAGAATCCATAACCGTTTCCGGATAACCGCTTGATCGCACTATCTGCAACTAACAGATCATGAACCCATATACAGAACAAATATTACCACAGACATACTCACATGGTCATGGGTTAAGATCTCTCAAGACAACCCACAACAATGATCTAAATGATTCATCTCGTAGCCCATAGAGAATATCATCTATGCAATTATTTGATCAAACATTAATAAATTCATGAACAAGGGGTACTTTATTTTACAAAATGAATAGGTTAAATTTAAAAGGTACATTTTGTAAAAAGTAAATGCTATTTATAAATGTACTAGTTATGACCCATGCCCTAAAAATACTCAATTATCTAATTTTAGTAATTTAAGAATACAATATAAAGTATAATCAATAATTGGATAATTAGTTAATCAGATAATTTTAAGGTGCTCAATAAAAAATACAAGTTTGTTTGTTTACTAATTTATGGAGGTAAAAAAATATAAACAAACAATAATTAATAAAAGTAAAAGTTCTTAATTTTTTTGTTTTGTTGGATTAGTAAAAAAAAATAATATCAATATTTCTTGTTTTACTTTTACATAGGAGAACATCATATATGAGGAAAAAAAAAAAGCCAAGATTGTCTCTTTTTTTTTTTTCTAGTTGAGGGTATTTTAGCCATTTTTTGGCCAGACTAATTCTACCAACTCCACAAGCACTCTATAACCAAAACAGAGGTTGCTCATCCTCCAACCAGAGACCTCCGAGTTAACGTCACGTCCTAAATCCATCCGATCTACCCGTGGGGATTAAGATTTTCTCATTTCAAGGTTAAATTTTTGACAACTATACAGATTTCACGTCAAATTGTTCTATCTTATTCTATCGATATATCATATACGATCAAACTTTAACTTTTTACAAATAATTTTCTTGGCAAAGATCTACAACCGTGCATGAGACTTTCATCTGACACGACAGTGATAAAGGAAAGAAGAACTCATCTTCTTTCTTTCTTTGTGTGTGTGGTACCTTGGGATGCGGTAAATGAGACGGTGAAAAAAGAACTGTCCGATGAATCGAGGATGACGAGATCGGACGATCCGAACTGAGGGAGGATGGAGTGAGGATTTATGCTGAGCTTGTGACCGTCGAGGACTGTACTCACTGTATAGCCGTCTTCGAAGACGATGTCAGCGGAAACTGAAAATAGGTTAAGAATGAGGGGGCTTAGGGTAAATCTATCTCTGAAATTAAGCTGAAATATTAGTAGATTTTTCACCAAAGACGTACCGTGAAGGTTGAAGAGGAGGAAGAGAGCCAGGAGTGGAGAGAACACTGAAGCCATGATCGCGCGATGACTGATGAGTAAAGTTTTCGATGCTCACTCCACGAAGCAACCATAATATTTTCATTTTTGCCGTAGGAGTGTTAAAAGGGCCTGCAGGCCCGTCCCGTTTTGGGCCTGAGCAGGATTCCACTTTTGGGCCCGAGCTGATTCGGTCCAACACAGTTGGATTCTTGCTAAGATTTTGTTTACGCTGCAGTTATTTTTTTTATATAAAAAAATTAACTTTTAAGTTATAGCACTTCGAAAATTAAATAAAAAATAAATTATAACGTTTTGCTTCACTAAAAAATAGCTATTTTTTATTTTTAAAAAAATTTATACATATTTCAAAACATACTTTTTTCTTTAAGTAAAATTTATTTAAAAATTTAATTATACTCTCAACAATAAAAAAATTATACTAATATTTTAAATACTACAACTTAAAATTAGAAAATACGGGCATATTAAAAATTTTAGCAAACAATAAAAAAACAATTAGCCTGAAAAAGTTATTTAAAACACTCCTAATTTTTTCTCCTTTTTTTTTAAAAAAAATTTAAAAATATGGGCTAAATATTGGATCGAATCAAACGGAGATTTTTTTTTTGAGAGCGGACTAACCCGGCTCAATAGTCTACAGGCCTAAGCGCGGCTTTGACCGCAAGCCTTGGCCTAGGCCTTGAACTTTTGCATTTTTTTTTACAAAAATGCAAAATAATCTTTTTTAACACTTTTATATATAAGCCCAATTTGACATGACTTGCTTATTTGCTTATTTTATTTTATTATTTACTCATTTAATATTTTTATTTATTTTTTGTTTATTTTTGTTATTTTTGATTTTTTTTTATATTTTGATTAAATTTTTTTTATTTTTTCGACTCATCTCAATAAGCCGAGTTTAAAAAGTATAAAATTTTGACTAAATAATAAAAAAAACTCACTAAAAACAAAAAAATTAACTTCAATCTTATTGGCCAAACTTGCTTATAAGCAAATTAGCCATACGGCGCCATAGTAAAAGATAATCTACTATTTGTTGCTTATATTTCTTTTAGTTTATAAACAAACTTTGTTATGTAATAATAATTTTTTGCTATTATTTATCCTTTTCTTATATTTGTTTATCTTTCTATATAATAATATTTTTAAAAATATAATAAGTTTGAACACTTCAAGTAATTAAGTGCAAAATATAAATATCATTATTCAATAAAAAATTGTTATATTTACAATTATATAAATTATTTGTCAGCTCTAATAAAAAAATCAAAATGGATTTCCAATAGAATATTCTAGAAAAAATAATGGAAGTTAGAAAAAAAAATTATTACTAGAATTTTTTAGAACAAAATATAGTAGGATTTCTTTTGTAGTATAGTAATTTTAGAAGAAAATAATGTCTAGGGTTCTTTAGGAAAAATTAGAAAAAATTAATACTGGAGAGATAAAATTTATAAATCGATCATAAGTACAAAACGAAGAGAGAACAAAGATTGAGTGAAGGAGAATGTTAATCAATATTAAAGGATCTACCAATAAAAACATGAGAGATCAATTAATTAAATCTGAATAAGAACATGATCAACTTTTTTATTTATAATATTTTGATAGAGCTATTAGCATAGAAATGAGATTCGTAAAATATATCATCAGATTATAAGACCTTATTCGAAGATTTCGAATCAGAGTTCTATTTCAATTAGACTGTTTTGCCCCATGGTCAGTCGGTGGATTCCCGACCCACATAGGTCAAGGACTCCGAGTTACTCGAGTAACTCGTGTAGATGGGTCTCGAATTTTCTGTGATTCGACAAAATTCTTTTTCTTAACCACTAAGCTACATGTCTCCTAACATTTCGTGAAAAATTTGGTATAGTGCAATTGTATTCATTGTCTCTAGGAAATTCTTTTGAGTCTTTGTGAAGCCATTTAATCATATAGTCTGCGCTATATTCCCCTAGCCATATAGTCAATACTTAACCACATAATTTGTGCTATGTTTTACATTATTTCGTAGTTCGAGCTACTCACACATAGTTTGTGTATCTCTTCATGATATGTGTCATGGCCTTAAAATATCATAGTATGTGCTACGTTCTCATAATTTGTGCTATGATTATATGTAGTTTGTGCTATATATTTGTTCTGTTGCTCAAAAAGTAGAGTTATACAAAGACATATTAGATAGGTTTAACATGAATAAAATTAAAATTTTAGTATTTTTTATTGTTGATATTAACTCTAACTAACTGTTGACTAATAAAATAAATAAATTTGTAATAAAATTATAAAAATTTTAAAAAAATTATAATTTTTTAAGTTACAAAAATACTGATGTCTTAGTTACGGACTTCATATAAGTACTATTTTTGTATAAGTACTTATATTTTAAAAACTATACTATTTTTACTATCCATTTTTTTTCAACCACTTAGCTTTCGTTTGGCAACTTGGTTTTAAGTTGGCTTTTTGGTTTTAAATTATTATAAGTTTAAAAAGTTAAAAAATTTATTTAATTGAAAAAATAGTGACTTTTAAGCCATAAAAAAGCTAAAAATAAAATCAATGTAAAATTCTATAATTGCCCTTCAGCCTAAATGAGTTGGGTATGATTGTTTAATTAGAATTTATGTAATTTTATACGTATAAGGGTAAAATTAGAAATTAGGGCAAATTACGCTGACCTCCTATGAGATTTACGAAAATATCAACTATAATCCCTGTAGTTTTTGAAATGTCACTAACCTCCTTTTAGATTTAATTTTTGCATCAAATTAGTCCAACCGTTAAATTTTCGTTGCTACTTTAATGAAAATCACCAAAATCCACCAAAACCAGAGGAGATAGAAGGTTAGGGTAGAGAGAGGAAGGAGAAAAAATAGAGAAAGCAAAAAAAGACCTGATTCTGGTGGATTTTTTGTGCGGCGCTTGGACTTTTTTTTGCTCTCTCTTTTTTTTTTTCTTCCTCTTTCTACCCTAACCTCCAATCCCCTCTGGTTTTGGACGATTTTAGTGATTTTCGCTAAAGTAGTAACAAAAATTTAATAATTAAACTAATTTGATGCAAAAATTAAACTTGAGGGAATGTTAGTGACATTTCAAAAATTATAGAGATAAATATTTTCGTGAACCTAAAAAAAGGTCAGTGTAATTTACCCTAGAAATTATTGAGAAAAGTAAAAAATCTAAAAGCAAATAGTGTAGATCGACGAACTGTAGGTTCAGAGAAATTTCTAAAAGAGGTGGCCAACTTCTTCTTCCTTTTGGGGGATGAGTTTACTAGATAATTTACTGACTTCTCCATATTCACATTACAATGACCAGCAATCACATCTATCAAGAAATTATTCATATCCTCCCCTATAACACAACTCGACTTGTCTATACTTAGTGAGCACACATTATCACCTCTCGTCTCACCTATCACCTTCTTACATAAGTCATCCTCTTCAAGCACACAAGAAAGTCATTCTCTTCAAGCACACAAGAAAGTCATTGAATTGATTAGAGGAGAAATGAACTTTATCAACTGGAGAAGTATTAGAAATACATTTACCTTTTTTTGTTGTTGCATTTTTAGCCTAAGAAGCTCAATTGGATTTAATATAAAATGTTTGTTGAATTTGCTTTTTAAGTTAGTTTTTTAAAGGTTAATTAATTGGATAAAAAGTTAATTTTTGTTACTTTTATTCAAATCAGTTGGTGTTTCCGTTCTATATTGGTGTTTGGCATTACTAAAACTAATAACTATAAATTCTAAATTATATTTTATAGCAAAAGTTGTGAGTGTTTGGTAAAAATTATACCTTGTAAATAAAATAGAAGAAAAAGTAATTATGATTTGTAACATAAGTTGTGGGTGTTTGAAAAATCTTGTAACTTATAACTAAAATTAATAATAAAAAGTTAAAAACTACTAGCAGTAGTTTTGTCAAACATGCTCATTATATCGATTTTACATAATTAAATAAGTTAACAAATAGTAGTCTTATTGTCTCTTAGAATTAAGTGATAGTTTGAATAGAGTATCTTAACAATTAATATTTTGATTCAATTTTTAAATTTTTAAATTTTTTTAATTTTTTATCAAACAAATTATATTAATTTTTTTATATTTTTAACTATAAAAATAAATAAGCTGGGCTTGCCAAATTGGGCCATATGTGCTAAGGGAGTGACTTGGCAATAGGGATGGTCACGGGACATGATTTTTTAAGGGGAACGTATTATCGGCTCTCGCTCTTGCTTCGGATAGGATTGTTTAATCCGCTCTCATATTGCTGAAAAATTTAAAACTCGGAAAAACTTGATTTAAAAATAAAAATATAAAATAAGTTATATTATTAAAATTTATTAGGCCCAATTTAGTAATAATTGAGGGAATTAGGGAGTTAGGGCTACTAGGTTACTAAAAAATTTAAATAATTGATATATATATATATAAAACTAATATGTTGATAGGATTCATACCAAGGGGAATAATACTCATTCCCATCCTTGCTTTTGCTTCGGGTGTTAGTACATAAACTCGCCTCATCTTAAATTATTAATAAATCATATAAAATTTGTTCAAAACACTTTGAATAAGGTCAAATCTTTCCGAGTCAGATTTAAATTGGCATCTTAATATCAAGTGACTTTTGATTCAACAGTGCCTTCTAAATGGGTGGTTAGGAATTCAAGTATTATTAAGTGCATAGTGTCGAAATGAGTGCAGGAGTATTTGCTATAAAAATAAATGGCATCTTTATTAGCCACTTGTCAAGTTTTCCAAATGTGACTGAATTGGGAAAAACAGTTTTAAGTGAGTATTTTCTTAGGCCAAACCCAAGTGATAAAAACAGTTTTAAGTGAGTATTTTCTTGTGTTGTCGGCCCATTTGAATGGATGTACGTGCTTTAAACACTAAAAAGCCCATGCAATATAGTGGGCCCTTTATGCAACATAAGGACATTAAATTTAAGCATATCGATAAATTTCATTATTGTTGCGTCGACTAGCAGGCCATGAGTCATTTTTAGGCAATTTTCTGAATAGCAATAAATTGGATTGTTGAAATAATTTTGAAAAAAAAAAAAATGATGAGCGGACCATTAATCTTTTGTTGAAGGAAATGTATCAATTAGATTTCATTTTTTAAACTTATTATTCATGAAATACTACTGATATTGTTTTTGCTTCCAAATCCTATTTTTAGAGTATTATGTGTTTTGCACTTTGAGTGTTTGTTCTCTATTCTTTTTTGTTTTTTTGCACAAGGAGCATGCATGCAACTCTGTTTAGACTTATATATGTTTTTGTCCATATCTTTATATATATTTACAGAGTGTTGTATTTATTAAAAAATAATTGAACTCACACTAACAAGAAGAATAATAGAAAACAATCAAACATGACACAAGATATATATAATTCGACAAGATATCAACCAACTCAGTGACTCACATTATAATTTGAGTTAGCCAGCAACATATTTGTGAATGTAATTGACAAGTTTCGGGTGTCTAAACAAAACGGTCAAAATTTATATTAGAGTCTGTATTTTACGTTATTTTTTTCTTTTCTATTTGGGATGGGTAGTCTTGCATCATGCCGCATTATTTTGCATGTTTCTATCCATTCAAGTGTAAACACATTCTTGTGTGTGTTTTTTATACGCATTTTTTCTACATTATTGTTCATACATCATATCTTAAAACTTGCTCGGATTACGTCAAAGTCATTGGGTTACGAAGATCGACAGATTGAAGCATTTGAAATTTGTGAAATCAATAAGGAGCTCGATGAGTAGTTTCAAGCAAAGAAGTTAGGTCTTTGTGTGGGTAACGGGTGTCAATCCTTTATTGTTCTTGTTTGTACCTTTTTGATTCATAATGAAAAGTGCATTGTGTTTTCTCTCGTGGTTGTTGATTTCATTTTTGAGCTGCTTCAGTCATGGTTATATTTTTTATTTTACCAAAGATTAACTTATTTACCCACCTTCTAGGATTAATCTGTTCTCATAGCATATTTTTAATATTTGTGCGATCAATGATTCTTGACTTTGTGAAAAGAAATATTAATTCAATTTCAATATATTTTTTAAAATTTTTCTCTATTTTTTGTCAATAAAATGCATGATTTCGTAAAAAAAAAGGGACATGTTTAAGTGTACTTGGACTAATTATTGGCTGATTTATATATATTTTTGTTTGAAGCTTATTACTGACTGAATTTTTTTTTTTGATATCTCAAAATGTTTGAACGAGTTTAAGTGCACTTCGACTAGTTTTTGAAGAACTAATACCACAGTCTACTATGCGAGAGTCCAATTAAAACTGTCATATGAATTAACTCCAAAGATTTAATATAACATATGAGATTTCCCAACTGAAATCTTGAAAGAAAAAAAAAAAACCTCTCAAATTTCAGATTATCGAACCAACCCGATGTAATTTATTACCGACTGAATTTATTGTATCTGAAATTAAAGAGAATAGGTTGGGCCCATCAATAAACTGTTTGGAGTGAAAGTAATTATCAGCGCACTAATAGTGTCCACAACACGCCGCAACATCCCATTCTCACGTCAATCCTTCCTTATTCATCCCCTCTTTTGGAAACAATTTCCCCAACAAGAAAACCCCATGCCTCACTAATAATTCAAGATCAATTAAAACACTATTTTACGTTACGTTCCATGCAAATTAAGAAGGACCAATCACCATCACCAATTGTAAAAAGTGAACAATTAAAAGCGAAAAAAAAGAAGAGAAGAAACAAATCCATAAATGCATGCATTTTTTGCATTTAGTACTAAAATGTTTGGGAAGAGCTAAGTAAACTAGGGCTGATTGGAAAGACAATTTTTTTTTATGTTTAAAACTGAAAAAAAAATATAGTCTATTGAGCAAGAAAAACTAAAAAAGCCAAAAAAATTAAATCAAAATACTAATTCTTAAAAAACTCTATTCAAATTTCAAACTTACACGGGATTCATCCTATTTTAAAAAACAATAGTATTTGCCAACAATCTATAAAAAGCTAACTTTTTATATATTCAATCAATCAACTTAAAAACTAATTTATCAAACTACTACTTTAAATCAAATTTAAAATTTTTTGACTAAAAGCATAAAAATAACACAAAAAAAACTAACTTTTAAATTGTTAATTATCGCTCAGAAGTCAAAATCTACATACCCAATAATAATCAAAGCTAGAATTTGTATTTTTTAATGAGCAATTATTCGACAGTATCATAGCACTATATGGTATTATTTGCATAATGCTCTCATTTAATGATGTAGTAAAAAAATACTTTTGATTGAATAATATTACCGATATCACTTTTATTGAATAGGTGTGAAATAAAAAGTGACCAACTTAACGCAAGCAATACATTTCTATCTATTAAAGCACATTTCCTTTTCTATTAGACTTATTAAAGCACATTTGCTTTTCCCCCACATGGTGTTCAAAATGATATGTTTTTCAGCACTTATTTTGCCTCTACATATGTGATTACATAGGAATTACCAATCTTTAAAATTATAATATGTTTTTAAGCTGGTTGCCGATGAGTTTGACCGCACATGTTTGATAATTTTTTTGTTTGTATTAAATGTTATTTATTTTCAAAATCTAATAATATTAAAATCCTACAGATTCTCCGTTTTTAATTTTTGGCTTTTTCTTTTAATATATTGAAGATCACTAGAATATGTGATAATTTGGAAATATAAAAATCTTTAAATGAAATCGTAATGGCCTCTCTATGAGATAACTTAAGAGGTATTATTAAATTCATTACGTTTACTCTTTTTTTATTTTATTTTATCAAACTTGTCTCCTTTCTAAGGGTTCACGGTACTTGAAATAGAGAGGTAATTATGTAAAAAGAAAATGAGTTAAATAATTAAAATTACTTTTTTTATAATATAACCTTACATAACTAATTTTATTTTTTCTAGTCACTTGAATCAAGGCTTACTACATTTTAAACCTATAATATTACACTATTTCTGGGTCTATTGTATTACAATACATAATGATGAGACATATATATATATATATATATATATGCACATTTTTTATTAGAAATATTTAAATTTTAACGACTCTATCTATCGTGAGAGGGGGGATGCATTTTCCTTTACGGAGTTGTTAAGGTTTCGTTCATTTAATTGGAAAAAAAAAATAATAATAATTATTTTATTTTTTTGCATGTGTGTTCAATTGATGCAAAAAAATATAAATCTCAAAAAAATACTTTTTTTGATAAAAAATATTTTTCCTTAAAACAAATCATGTAAAAAGTGTAAGATTATCCATAACGAAAAAGTTTAAAACTGAAATATTTTTCAATTTTCTTGCAAACTAAATATGTAATGAAAACTAATTTCTTAATTATATATGTATTTTTATTTTCCTTTCTTTCGTCAACTTCACTCTTTTTATAAATCACTTTCTCGTATAATTTTTTAACAACTGAACAAAGACTAAGAAAAGAAAAAAAAAAAAAAAGAAAATTTATCCATGTCGTATAAGCCGCTGTGGCCTATTCGTTTAATAATGTAGTACGTGTGTGGCCAGCCCACATCTTTGACTGCATTTAATAATTTCTCTCCATACAACTAATAAATTACTGCATAAAACTTCTTCAATGGTGCTTTTTTTTTTTTTAATTTTAATTTTTAATAAGTAATTAATGATGGCGACCTTCAAAAACCTTCAAAGCTACATATTGAAGAATAAAATGCAATATTGATCACTACATATAAAAAGCAATCCAAACAATTTTCCATATTTGTGTGTTTACTTTTTGGATCCCGGCTCTCATAATGAAGAGATTTTTTATTTCTATTTTATGGTGTTTATGATTGCCCATTTTAATAATTTAAACTGTTTAGGTTATTAATCCATAAGATCATATATATTTACAAAACATGAATTTTATAGGACATCAATAACTATATGTCGGAATATGTTTATTCTAAAAAAAAATAAACAATCAGTGTGATTTTGAAAATAGATTATATAATTTTTTCGATTTAGTGTGATCCAAATATCTAGTTACCGGTTTTCGATCAATTGAATTTTTTGTTTAAATAATATTTTGATAGGCTTTACAACATGAGCAGTTTGAATCACCGAAATGAATCCACGATAAACAATACAGGATGAAAATAGAGAGGTAGCCCTGCTTGGTTGTCGTTTTTATATTCATTTTTCTCAAAAAGATTATCCAAAAATAGATAAAATGTGTTTGTTAGCAATTTTTAAAAAATTATTTTCAGAAAATTGAGTTGAAAAAGGAACTAAAAATTAAAATTTTTTAAAACGATTTAAAACGGTTTTCACTTTTTTCTCTAGATCTGTCGTAGGACTTGTGTACTGAGAAATAATTTTCAATTTTGACAATAAAGCGCATTTTTTTTTAAAATATTATAAAAATTCTTTTCAAAATTCTCTTTTGAATATAATTTTTTAAAAATACAACCAAACGTTTTTGAACTCCACTCTTTCTTTTCATTCCTTTTCTCCTTCTATTTCCCCTTACTTTAATTTATTCTACAAAGTTTGACCTATATAACCTAAATACACCTTTGTATTTAGGTGCGGAACCAAAGAACCTTGTTCGAGAGCGGCTAAAAATAGGCTAAAATAAGAAAAACAAAATTCACCTATTTTATAAAATCCATATTGATCCTAGTGATTCTTATTCTTTTAGTTATTTTAGTGTACTTATTATTCTTAGTTCTCTTAATTCTCTCCAAAAGGTATTTTAAAACTTATAATAGCTTTTAAATTTTGATTTGTTGCCAATTGTTATTTTGTGATCTTTTTGGGATATAATATATATATATATATAGTAAAAGATCCAATAGAGAGAATAATATAATTTATGCACGAATAGGATACATTAGAGAGATTTTAGAAATTATGAAAGAGTGACAAAACTATAATTTCTATTATATATATAGATGCTCCAATTCCATAATAGTTTTGCCCCTCTCTACATTCTTCAAAAATAATTATTCATTTCAGATTATGCATTTACATCCTCATGAAAGATATTGAAATAATTTTGTCAGTTTAATGTAAAACCCTTAAAAAAATTGGTAATAACCAATCGCAAAAAAATGATTTCAGCCATTCCTATATATGTAAATTGCATAACTAGTGAGTTAGTGAATGGCTGATATCACTTTTTATAGTTAATTTGTGTTTTTTTGTTGTTTTGTTTATACATGTAGGACAGAAAGAAAATTATAATAGTTTGGCTCTATTTTCTTCGTAGCTAGTCCTATTATGGGAGTAGACGGTGCAATTGGGCCGCTTGGGCTTAGGTTCAACTAAGTTTAGTAATTTGGACCGTTCATATTACCAATTGTCCGAACAAATCATTTATGTAAAAAAAATTAAGTTAATTGATAATCATATAACAAAATCTCAATGACCCTATAAAAATCTAAAAAAATGGGCAATGGGAGGTCGTCTATTTTCTTGATTCTTCTTTCATCCACACAGCCATCCCAGTAGTCACCACGTCCTAGTAAATCACTTTATTTCCTCTTTCCTCTTCTTTTGTCATCCAGATCTTGAACAAGTTAATCTATAAAGCTTTTCTCTTGGACATTTCTTCATACACATTATAGGGGAAGAATGTGGAGAAACCACCTTCAAAATCATGTCCTTAGTAAAGGGAAACATTAGTAAGCCCACTAAAAAGGTTGTCCCTCAAAACCTTTATTTTGCTTGATTGATGTTTTAATAGACATTACAATGTTTGAAAGGCTAGGTAATAATGGACATGCAAAACCAACCAAATGTTGCCCCCACATGACACAATAAGTGAACAAATTAGTAGAGTTTTGATTCCCACTAGCTATTTCCATGTTATAAAAACCTATCCAAATTAAGAGTAGAAATGCAAGGCCCCTATTATTTAATTATTTAAAATTATTGGATGCCTCAAGGCCCCTATTATTTAATTATTTAAAATTATTGGATGCCTCACCCCCAAAGCCATAAGATCTTAAGGAACATAATTTCATTTGATATTAATAGTTGTTCTACATGAGTGATGTTTCAACAAGCAACCTAACCTTTCATTCATTATTCAATATAATTTGAACACAAGGCCTCCAACGTTCATCACATTGCTAACACATACTCGCAAAAATCTAGGTTATTTTTAACATACGCGGAAATTGTATGGTAAGTCTTCAAATATAAGAGTTTAGTTTAAATAGATTTGCCGTAGCTAGATCTTCAATAAGAATAATACCTATTTTTGTATTTCGTTTCTAACTTGTTGAAATCTTTACCCGAAACACCCATGTTGATAATTAGTGGAGAGAGAGAGAGAGAGAGAGAGAGAGAGAGAGAGAGAGAGAGAGTGAGATAATATATAAATCTTTTGTAAAAAAATTTTTAGTTTCCTTGACTTATATGATCTAGGGTTCAGCACCGTGAGGGAAATCCGCGAGCTTAGCTATTAGCTTTTCCACCAAAATGCATATTTGATTAACACACGCGACAGCAGCCTTTAGTGTTTATTGTTCATATTAGTCTCTGGTACTAATTTAGTCACTAGTGGATTCTAAATTTATGTGCCGCATCACTTCCCACGTACATACACCTAATCAAAGCCAAGCACACTTGACAAAGCTTAGCTCATAACCTTTGTCTTCTTTGTATAGATGCATCACATACACATATAAATTATAGAACCAGCTTTGGAGATGTTTTAATTAGTTGATACTCACATATATATGCCACCTTGGGTTGAGAAACATATGCCAAAAAAAAGGTGCTTTTAGTGATTTAATATGCCACATGAAGATGGTGGGTGTTTGAGTTGCTTTGCCAATGAAATTGGCAAATTAAAGGTTGTACCCAATTGGCAAATTAGAGGTTGTACCCGTTTTAGATTTTTTATATTCATTGCTTACGTTAGGATTTCTTAATCTTTATTTTGTATTGCCACATATTATAGTAAAAATTGTTGCAATTTCGTAAATATAGTCATACTTTTGGTTGAACGGTGTAAATTTTGTTTTTTTTGTATAATTGTATCAGTGGCGACTCCAGAAATTTTTATTAATGGAGTCATTCAAAATTTTAAATTTTATTTATTCTATAAAATAATAATTTTTACACTAATTAATAATTAATTATATATTACCAGCATACTACAAATTAAATTATACATATCTATTAATAAGTAGAATACACTTTTGAAATAATTATGTTGTTGTTTTGACAAAAAAATATAAATATATGAACTTTTACAATTGTATTATATGAGAATTCATGTTTTAAAATTAGTACATAATAGTTTAGTCGTGAATAGTATCAAAAATATTATTTTTAATATTGCGACCAAATAATCATTGAATCAAATTATATAAATAACTTGGTATTCAATTTTATAAAACGATTGTTAAGCTCTCAAAATTACATATTTATGATTGTAAAAAATAGTTTAATTCAATGTTTTATATTATTATGGAGTCAATTATATTATTTTAATGAGATTAATTATATACTAGCTAAAAAAGTCTTATAATAATAATTTTTTTTAAAAAATTCATGGGGTCAATTGACCCCCACAATCCCTTTATTGGAGTCGCCCTGAATTGTATTCTTTTTCGTTTGTTGTTTTCGTTTTCTGCTGTAACACATACATAATTAAGTTAAAAGCTTTAATTATCCTTCTGTTTATTTTGTGTTTTTTCTTTTTGTTGAATAAAGAAAAAACTCCATGCAAATAACCAAAGTAACTTATGGTCTTGGATTTACTAGTTCATCTCAAATTCTTAACGCACTTGCATAAGATAAACATAGTTTTTATGGGTTTTTGACTTTTCCAGTCTGTGTATGGCAAGATGTATATAGTCTCAAAAAATTTTCCAAAAAGAATTTGTATTTAATCCAAACAAGTAAACTCTGTTTTATCCAAGTTTTCCCCATCCATTAAGTTAAAAATGAAAACGAATCTCATGGAATATTAGGAAGAATGTTTCAATATTTGGATTAAAAGACTGTTATGGGTTGCTCAAGCGGCATGATTTTTTATACTTACACTCAGGAGGGCTCAAATTCAGGTGTCCACTTCTCACTTTTCTATTTAAAAAAATATAAAATAAAAATTAGTAATAACGCCATGTAATAATATCTCTTGTTCAATAAGTTAAGTTGACTATTCCTTTTTTTTTTTTTGTTCCTTGCGAAATATTTTTCAATAGTTAAGTCTACATTTTTTTTGAATAAAGAATTAAATATTATATCAAAAAAATAAATTTACAATGAAAAACAAAAATCACATCCTAACCAACAAACAAAACAAAAAAACTCTACAATCCGAGAGGTTAAGGAGGATCGTAGCAACACAAAATCCACACGTCTCAAAAGAGACCACTACAAAAATACAAGAGTAACTGGAGTCAAAAGATAAATTCTTAAAAACTAAAACACTATACAAAATTACTAAAGATATTTTTTTCGATTAATTGAAAGATGTCTGATCTTTTAATTTAACTTCCTTTTTTTCTCCTCCCTAGAGGCTGAATTTGAATTATCTTTCATTTTGAATTTTTTCTTGTCAACCTCTTTACTAGGGAGAATGGTCTTCATGGTAAACACAATTGAAGAAGATGTGAAATTATCAACAGCATTTCATTCATTTTTACAGATATCTTCTTTCCTGAGTTCACATAACAAAAGAATATTAAAAATATTTAAAAATTTCGGCATGTTAGAAATAGAGGCCTCACTAAGCTTCCTCAATGGTTGAGCGTTGGACCCATTTGTTTTTTTATGAGAAACTTGAATAGCATTTTTCCTTTCTTTCTTCACATCAATCCATTCTTCATTTGAATTTTTGTTATTATTCTCGTTTTTTTTCCTTTAAATTTGTTTAGAAATTGTTACATCTTCTTGTACATTCACATAATTATTAAGATTGTAATCAAATATATTACATTTAGTGCATTTTAAAGGAAGCCAAGAAATTTCCATCTGAATAACATGAGGATCTCCATATCCTAAATCTATAGACAATGATTTCGAGATCTCTTTGTTTAGTTGAATCTCAATGCAAATTCGGGCAAATGTGAACCTACTTTGAGAGTGCATCATCCACATGCGAAGACTTCCTAAGAATATTTGCCAAGTATCCTATTCCCTCTTCTGTTCACAATTCAAGAAAAATATTATATAGATTTATCCACAATGGCACACTTAAAAATTCCTTTTTGGATAGCGACATACCCGACTTTTATTTTTTTAATATAACATATCTCCCTCCACAATAGTATGGACTATTATCAAGAATCTTATTAAGAATCTCATTATTTTTAAATTTAAAGATAAAATATTTATTTTCAATAAATATTACATATTCAATAGTATCTTTTCATATTCTTTCTGATTAAATTTTGATATAATAGAAAACACTCTCTTATTAAAAAAATAACCAACCAAATTAAGCATGATCTCAAAGAAAAAGGCTTAACTTAGATATATCTAAAAGAATAGCATACACGCCATCCATCATAAGGTCAAGATCATATTTTTTTGATTTGGTGTCTTAATTTTGTAATTGATCTTTTTTTACAAACAAGACTAAGAGGAACACACAGTAATTTTATCCAAAGTTAAGTAACTTTATCCAAAGTTATTGCACATATTTACCCATTAAAGTGATTTTATGATTGATCTTATCATTATAAAAACACAAATAATAATATAAAAAAATAAATTCTTTAATAATGAAAGCAATCATGAAAAATAATGGAGGATCGTTCTCATGAGGTCTATGTCTTTCTCTCACTTTCTTCAAAATACCAAGTTGAGCATGAGAATTTCTTGTACTTGTCTCTACTTTAATGAAGATCCACTTGTCAATATCCAATGGTAATGTTTGTCCTAGTGAAAAATAGTTGTTTTTCTTTCAGATTTTTTTATATTTCAGTATAAGTTTTTGTTGGTCTATGTGTGTTCCACATTACCTGTATTTATTTATTTTATTTTGATTTATATATAATTAAGTTTGGGTAAAATTATGAGTTTACTTGAAATTTAATTTTATAAAATTTAATATTACATAAATTTATAAATTTTTAAGATTTTTTAGTGTGCCTATAAATAAAACACTAATAAAAACTTTAGGATTAACAGTTGATAATATATATTAGAGAATAGTTGGTAGAGAATAGGGACTGATTGTATTTTTTCACATACGACGTAGTTAAATATTTATTTTTTCGTTCGTGGACGTAAACCAGTGTGGACCGAACTATATAAATCTTTCGTGTTGATTATTTTTTCTACTTCTGTGCGTAAATATTTGGTTTCATTTGCATTCAAGGGTTGATATTTAAATCTCTAACAGTTTTTAACCTTCTGATTCTTCTCGAGGACTCTAAAAGGTTTATTAAAAATGAAAAAAAGTTATTTTTCTTTGCTTGAAAATAGTTATTTTTTCTTTTTTAGTTAAAAAATTTTATTTTTTAATTTCTAATAACGAGAGATATTTAATTAAAAGTATGAACTAAATTATAACAAATTCATTAAAAGTAAAATACCTATTTGACAGAAGTTTTGACAAACCCACAACTAAGGCCCGAATTTGGAGCATTAAGATCTTATTTGATAGATTTTAATGAAAAAATTTTAAAAATATAATTTTTATAAAAAAATAAATATATATAATAAAAGTTATGATATTTCTAAAAAAGTAAAAAAAATTTATTTTATGTAAAAAAGTAAACAAGTTAATAGGCTAAAAGCCTTTAAATTCTCAAACGAGTCTTTTTGACTTTTAAAAAAAAATGAAAAGCTTGAGTTTAAGTCGGTTGCCAAATGAGAGCTTTAGTAATATTTTTTCGACTATAGTCAAACTTATTATAGTTATTAGATTCGTTTTTATGACGAATTGAAAACGTTAAAAATAAACCAAAAAATGAAAAAAAAAATAAACAAAAAAAAAGTTATAATAAAAAAGCCAAATAAAAGCTATCTCAAACCCTTGGGAAGTAACAAGACTAGAGGTCCAAAATGTAGCATTTGGCAAGCCAAACGTGGATAAGATGTGGACTAGATTGGCAGGTTGATAATGGAATGAATCTCACACCCCACTTTGCTTAATAGTTTGTACTATAACTTAGGTACGTCTCGTTTGGTAATTTAATTTTAAATTAAATTTTTTAATTTAAAATTATTTTAAATTAAATAAGTAAAAAATTTATTTGATAAATAATAAAATTAAGCTAAAAGAAAATAAGTTAAAAAACTTGACTTAAAATGACTTTAAACCAAAAGATAAAAAACTTGGATTAAAATTGTTATAATTTTTTAAATTTTTTCTTAGATAATTTATATTCAATAGAGATTTTGTTGGATAAATTTTGATGAGTAAATTTTAAAAATATGTTTTTTATAAAAATATGTATAATAAAAGTTATAATATTTTTAAAAAATATAAAAAACAAAAGGCTAAAAGCTTTTGATTTGTTAAATGAGGCTTTTTGACTATTAAGATTTTAAATAAAAAGGTAAAAAGCTTAGCTTAAAGCCGATTACCAAATAAGACCATACTAGTAATTAGTTGTATTTAAAGGAATTTTAAATATAATTTAATTTTATAAAATTAATTTTATATAGGGAACAATGTTTTTCATTAAAAATTGTCATTAAGTTCACTCTTTTAACAAAAAATAACAACAAATATACGCAATTTTTAGGAAAAAAAATAGGTATTATATTTTCTTGGCCATATATGTAGGGTATATTAAAAATGTATTTATTTGTTCAATTAATTTTTGTTAATTTTCTTATGAGAAAGGGAGAAAGGTGTTAAATCTAAAATAAAGAGAGAATTTTCAAAATGAAATAAATAGGGAGGGTAGTTGATTAATGAAAGAGGAGAGAGAAAAGTAGAATAGTGAAAGTGTGAGCAAAATATAATACAATTTTAGCATTAGATAAAAAAATCTCAACTATTAAATATGCTATGTAGGAAAAATGCTTATTAGGAGAAAATTATTTTTCCCTAACTTGCTTTGTATCACACATTTGTGTAAAAGTTGTAGGATTCATACAAATGTGTTTGACCGATATTTATAGCCAAAAATAATTGCTCTTTATTAGGAGGGTTGTAATCAATATAAGTTTTTAGATTATGATTGGTAATAAGTTTTTAAGAATCTGTTTAAGATGTTTAATAAGTTTAATTTTTAGAACTTTAGTTTTAGAAAAAATAATAAATTTTTAAGAGAACCCAAATAGGGGGCTTAACTAGCTTTTTGGTTTTTGTTTTTGTTTTTATTTTTCTTAGGTTAAATATGATAAAAAAAAGCAAGCAATTCAATTGGCTTTCAAGGCAAGATATTTCTTTGTGCACTGCAATTCATATGGCTTCGCAATGAAAAGTTAAAAAATACATTTATTAAATATTTCAATTTATTACTAATTTATACTATTTTGTTAAATGAGAGCGCACATTTGGTATTTTTTTATTTTGAATATTTATGCATTTTTATGTTTGACTAAAATACCTTTTAAGATTATTTTATCTATTTTTTAAAACAATACCATTTCATTATTTTATTTTGTTCTAATAATTTGAGTTTTTGTATATTTAATTTATACAAAGGGTGGTTTCAGTTTAGTCTATAAGGTAATTAAACATGTATTGGGGGTAATTTGGATTTGCAATTTTTCCCATTTGGGTTGAGTACACTATTCACACAAAAAATTAAATATTTTTGGTTTAAATTGCCCTATTATTTACAATTTTTTTACCGATAACCTGAGTGGCAAGGGTGGTATTTATTTCGTCCGACTTAATATATTTAGATATGCAAATACATAGATAAAATTTGTTTTTTTAAAATGTAATAAGACCAAAATATAAAAATATTATATTTATTTTTTATATTTTATTTCTATTTTTTTTATTTTTTAAATTTTAATTACTTATCAACTATTATTTTTAACCTATTATAAAATCTTTAACTCCCATTCTCACCCCATAAAATTAAAGATAGAGATGGAATACTCACCTTGTACATATCAATGAAGGATAGTATTTTCATTCTGAAATAAAAAATTAAAGTCAGAAAAACTTGATTACCAAATGAATTATCTTGTTAGCTAAAAAATTAAATTAACAAACTAACTAAATTTAATTAGTATTAACTTCTTGCTCCAAAATGCAAAAAAAAAAAAAGTTAAAAAATTTAAAAACTTAGTTTTACCTCAATGGCTATGCTTATTGTGAGAGATATGAGGTTAATTTAGAAACAATTATTCTTTATCCCCTCCTGTATTGCACCAAATGAATTTTAGCCACATATTTATATGGGTCTCACTATTTTTGATATAGGACTCACACAAGTGTGTGGTTTAGATTTGTTTGGGGCAATATAAATTAAGTTAGGTTAGGAAATAATTTTTCTTAATTCACAATATATTAAACAAATATACATACCAGGCTAATCATTTCAAAATTTGTTAATGTTTGTTCCAGAGGGATTAAATTAATGATCTCCCTCCCATATAAGGAATTTCTCTTTTATAAAAAAAATTAGAAAAAATAAATTAAGACTCCGTTTGTTTCGACGTAAAATATTTTATCATAAAAAATATTTTACATGTAAAATGATTTTGTAAAAATTAGTTTTTTACTTGTATTTACTAGTGTTTGATTAAAATTTGAAAAATAAGAACGAGAGATGAGAGTGACCAAAAGCATGAACGATTTGGGTGAAGGACTCCGAAAAAATTCTGCAAAGATTTATGTGGGAAGGATCTGCTTTTTATTTTCTTATTTTTTATTGTTATGAGATTGACCAAATGCGGCAAGGACGGGGTGAAGATTTCGAATGTGCATTCTAAAATTAATTTACGAGTTATTTTTTTGTAAATCAAATTTGGTCTAATGAAGTAAAAAAAACTTTCAAGCAGGTTGGGAAAAAATTCTACAAGAGAAAAATCAAAATTTCACGCAAAAAAAAATCATAAACTTTCACGTAGAAAATCATTATTAAAACATGTTAAGAAAAACTTAAAATAGAAGATAAAAACCAAACACCATGACTCGTGCAGAGCTATTTTTCTTTTATAACCATAAAAAATAACACTGTAGTCTTCACTAAATTTAAAAAGGAAAAATTACTAAAAACTGAGGAGTTATTAGTCCCATTTAGTATTATCAGTCCCATCCTCACCTTGATATTTTTAACAAATACCAAACATTGCCGAAAGAAATAAGGTTAAAATTGTCTCTACCTACCTTCCTAACTCTCCCCAACTTTGCAATCTTACACGTGGCAGCTTCGCCGGCATTGAAGCACCGATGCCGACGCCCTTTTGGTAAAACGTATCAATCGATGCATATATATAAAGTAATATTAAAATAATTTCTTGATATAGGTATCATCGAAAGTGTCATTTAATTATAATCATATACTCCAAGTTGAAAATTATATTGATTCAAAAGATGCCAGCCAGAAGGAATTTAAGTCTGTACCATCAATTAGTTGGGAGGAGAGAGAGAGAGAAGAGTTTGGAGAAATTATTCGCTATCACTACAAAAATTAATTAATTTTTTTAATTAAAATTATGTACTGAACAAAATCTAATAAATCTTTTAATAATAAATTTTAATCAATTTATGACCCCACGTGATAGGAAAATAATTAGATTATTTTAGAGTATCGTATCATATGACAATACTTAATGTGATTATTTTAAAAAATATAAAAATATTCGACATCTATTAAGTCGAAGACATAAACCTCTCAAAAGATTACAGGTGTAAAGGATATAAAATATTTATAGCATATTAAGTCGAAGACATAAGCCTCCCAAAAAATTACTGAGTGTAAAGGTTTTCTTGGATAAGGTAGACGGAAGGAAGCTTGACTGCAAAATTATTTTTATTTTTTATTTTTCTAATAATGATGAAATGGCATTATTCATCTGAAATATTTTTATTATATAATTAAATAAAAATATCACGTAAATAATATTACACAATTATTTAAAACTATAAATCATTACTCCACGCGACAGGTCAGGAGTGGTGCCAATGTGGCAACAAATAATTTTTTTTTCCGGGGTGAGACCCATTGTACTAATTCCATAAGCTGGTGATAACAGCTTATAGAAAGAGACTGCTGCTTAATTCACCTCCTTCCCCCACTCTCTCGTCCTCCTTATCTTCCTCTTTCTTCTCCTCCTTCTCCTCCTTCTCCTCCTCTATCATTCATCTAGAGAGAGAAAGTTAGTTAGTTAGAGAGAGAGAGAGAGCGATGGGGAATTGCCAGGCGGTTGACGCAGCAGCACTGGTGATACAACACCCGGATGGGCAGATAGATAGGATGTATTGGCCAGTAACTGCCAGCGAGGTGATGAAAACGAACCCCGGCCACTACGTTTCGCTTATAATTCCGTTGCCAATCTCCGGCGAAGAAAATTCAGACGACAACAAGACGGTTCGATTCACCCGCGTTAAGCTTCTCCGGCCCTGCGATACTCTGGTTCTTGGTCGTGCTTATAGGCTTATCACATCCCAAGGTTTGCTTCTGTTTTGTTCTCTTCACCACTATTATATTGGATTTGGAGGAATATGTTTAAGTTAGAAGTTTTAAGGGTTTTTTTTCTTTCTTTTTTCCTCACCACTTTCTGGTTACAGAGGTTATGAAGGTGTTGCGAGCTAAGAAGTACGCAAAGATGAAGAAGAACCAGACTGAATTGGCCGACAAGTCGAAGACAGAGTCGGAGCAGCACAGTTTGAGTTGCGAGGGAGAAGCAGGAAGGTCTGAATTGGAGAAAACCAGTCAGGCAAACTCTCTTCAGCCAGTAAGCCATTACCTACCTGGATTTTCTTTCTTCTTTAATCATACATACATACATACATACATACATATGTCAGTTTTTGGCCGAAGAACCAAAGTTACACTTGGATAAACAAAGCAGAGAGCCAGAGATGTACACCAACCAGCACATTTAGCATATCAAGGGAATCATGTTCATTTCTGGTACCCTAAGAACAGGGGATGATATATGTCAGTTTTTCAGATGTTTAACCTGTGTTTCTAGACTTTAGAGTATGTTTGATTAACTGAATTAGACATAAAATTAGATTATATATTTCATGAAATTATATTTTTCTTGGTTGAATTCAACAAGTGGTAAAAAAATTATACATCAATTAAATAACTAATCGTACAAAATATAAAATATACAATACTTAAGATAATATAGTATTAATAATCAATTTATTACAAGTCTTATACAACTACTTATCAATAAGGGTTATAAATCCTCCATTATTAATCTACTCTATGAAACATGGCCTTAGACAAAAGATGCAAAGTGAAGTAGATAATGAGACAGAGAATATAAACTGTACTGCCTCTGGTAATGGAGTCAAATAAGACATCATCAGTTATAGAAAAGACTCAAAAAGGGATTCAATCTTCAAGCAAATATACTGATCTAGGTCATGATTGCTTTTCTTATAATCAAACTGAAAATTGCAGGCTACGGGACGTGAAAGACATCGGCAGAGGCCTGGATCAACAAATATTGCTGCAGCGAGGCCAAAATCATGGCGCCCTTCCTTACAAAGTATCTCTGAGGGTGGAAGCTAAAGCATTGAACTGCATCTTCCATTTGCAGATGCTTTTCATAGATGAAACTTTTGAGCCTGGAAACACAAAAACAGTAAATCCAGGGAAGTTGCTATCAAAATTTGTCAACCACAGTTCTAGTATTTGAACCCCTGTTGGTATCAAACCTCTGTATAGCTAAAAGGGCAATGGATTTGAAAATTTTCTCATTAATTACGAAGAACCAACCATAGAATTATATTTTTCTTACAAGCTTTTCAATGTTCGTGGTTGTAATAAAGGAAACTCGTATGAGTATATGAAAGATTTAGGGATGATCACTTTGGCGATTTTGAATTCCAAAATTCCCAATCCTTGTCAACATTATTTTATGCCCATAATAGAGATGACCGAGCAGCGAACGGTGCTCCAGGAAGTTTCTTCGCGTTGAGTGCAACAAACATATCTGTGAAAGGTTCCACTAATAATGTCTGGCTTGCAAACAAGAAGCTAATTATTGGGAGAAATAATGGAACATAAATATTCAGATATTCTATCATTGGATTAAAGCATAGCATACAGGTCCATATCTAGGATAAAGGATGACCATTAAAACTCAATCTGGGGAGAACGGATCCAATCTGAGTCATTCGGGAAGGGTTTTACCCAATCCGATGAAGATCCGGGGTGGAAGCAAGACAGATATTGAGTCATCAGGTATTAATCTGCTACTAACCCTTCGGGACACATTTATTTATATATATAAAAACAAAAAAATATAAATTACATCTATCATAAACTAGTATTAGATAATTCTAGGTAATTGATTGGCCATTTCAAAAATTCAAAACTAAAAAAAGCACATAGATAAAAGAACAAGTTGTAATTTTTGAAAGAAAAATCTAATTATACTTTAAAGACATGCAAAAATAATATTAAATAGAGAGTTCAGATTATCTCCTAGGTTTTGGGCGCTACAAGAAGCGGGGCGGAGGTAAAATATCCTACCCGAGGCGGAAGCAGGAGCAGGGCAGCAGTAACCAAAGTGAAACCCAGAAAAACCCCCACCATTTTGCCATCCCTGTCAAGGATGGTACCAGCATTTGGACCTAACTTGCACAAAAGTTAAAAACAGCTTGATGAATGCTGTCTGGATATCACTGTTTGCTCTATTGTACAGGAAGATATTTTTTTCAGGAGACAATCATTGAATTATTTCCAGGCCTTAAAAATAAAAAAGAAGAAACAGGGGTACATTTTCCACAGAAATTGTAACCTACTCGCAAAAGGCTACAACCATCTGTGTTAGTATAGTTGGCTATCTCCGGTTCTCGACAAAATTGCCGAAGTCTGTACCCTTGTTTTGTTTTATGTTTGGTCGGGGAGTTTGTCTAGTGTTTCCGCTCTCCTCAATGTCATTTTTCACACCGGTGAACTTGCTAGACTTCATTCAGCAACCCCAACAAAGTATATGGCCTCACTTCTGTACAACCATTGTATGTTTAGTATGTCTCCTGTATAAAAAGTCTTTCTTGTTGCATGTAAGGTTTCTAGGGTTGCTTGGGCCTCAAGCCTCACTGGCGCTCGCGGAGCACTTGAGTACCTCTCAGTGTTCGCTCTGCGCTTGAGCGCCCCTTTGACCACATTTCCAGTATAGAGCGCTCTTAGAGCTCTTAAGGTGCTCGTTAGAAGCTTGAGCACCCCTGATGCCCTTTGTTTTCCAGAGAGCAGTGCTTGCTTGGCACTCGCAATGCGCTCAAGCGCTTCATCAGAGCGCTTGCAAGGCGCTTGAGCCCTTTTCGACGATGAGTCAATGCGCTCGCTAGGTGTTTGAGTGTCCAGACTCATTTTATCAACCAATCCTATTTGAACCCTCTTTAGTATATAAGCTTAACAGCTTAACAGTTTCGTCCATTAGGTTTTAGGGAGTGCTTTATGAACATTTAATGAGGCTCACTTCTCTCTTTAAGTGCATAGCATTTACTCCTTCATTTTCACTCTATTTTGTAGTAACTTAAGTGTATTTAAGTGCATTCAAGAATGTTTCAAACACCTTAGGTTATGTATTCTCCATAAAATCACATTTTTCATATATACTCATCTTGTCATCATTCACACACTTGGCCGGGTTAACTCAGAGTCGTCATCAAACGGAGATTGGGTCCTTGAGCTCATGGTTGCTATGGAGTAGAGAAGGTGCTCGGGGAGTTAAGTCAAGAAGCGAAGTTAGGTCTACATTGGGGTAATAATTGTAATACTTTTCTCGTTGTGTTTCTTGTATACTTGTTGATTCATAGTGGATTATTGTGTGTTGGTGCCGTGGTTTTTATCCCGGAAATGTATCCTAGGGTTTCCATGTTAAATCTATTGTGCTTTTGGTAGATGTGTTTTTGGTATCTTTGTCTTAAAAAGAACCAAAATTTTTGTTAAAAAGAAAAATTAATTTTTATTGGCCTATTCCCCCCCACTAGGCTCAATCCTTCGGCTTTTAGCTTTTTCAATTGGTATCATAGCAAGGTTGTCTCGTAGTTGGCCTAACCATCGGAGTTAGATCCTTCAGTAGCTATGACCTCGGAGTTGGGTAGAAAGGGTACCTCCACCACTAGGCCTCCCTATTTTGATGGCAGCAACTATCCCTATTAGAAGGGTAGGATGAAGGATTTCCTAAATTCAATGGTAATTAGAATTTGGAGATCCGTTCTCCACGAATATGAAGCCCCCACTATTGAAAATGCCACTACCAAAGTTGTTAGATTAAAAACAGACACCGAGGGAACCCAAGTTGACAATGAGTGTTCCGACTTTAATTACAAGACTTTAGATGCTATTCACAATGCACTTAGTCCCAGTGAATTTAGTCGTATTTCACAGTGTGACACTACTAAAGAGGCATGAGAAATATTACAAGTCACACAAGAGGGCACTCAAACTGTGAAGACCTCCAAACTCCAAATGTTGACCACTAGGTTTAAAGAGTTGCGTATGATCGACCATAAGATCTTTTGACCAATTCTATGGCAAACTTAGTGAGATTGTAAATTCCTTTTTTCGGTCTAGGAGAGCCTCTCTCATCTTCTAAGGTTGTCTGTAAAATTCTTAGGTCCCTACTGGAGAAGTTTAGGCCTAAAGTTACCGCCATAGAGAAGAGTCATGACATTGACTCTATAAAGATTAAAGAATTGGTAAGCAAACTCCAAACCTATAAAATCAACCACCTGTCCTCTAAGAAAACCTCATCTAGCTATAGTAAAGGCATAGCCTTGAAATCCTCCCATGCTGACACCTCTAAAAGCAATGATGTAGAAGAGGATGTTGACGAAGAAGAGTTGGCCATGCTTGCTAAAAAATTTCATAAGTTTGTTAGGTTAAAAAAGGAAAACAGTTCCAACCTTTCCTCCCCCAAGTTGTCTTTTTCCAGTATAAAGTTCACTCCAAGTGATAATGACAAACGAAGTACCTCCTTTAGTTCCAAGAAACCCCAAGGGATCCAGTGTCGCGAATGCCATGAGTTTGGTCACATTTAAGCCGAGTGTGCCAACACTTGCAAAAAGAAGGAGAAAAAGAGCTTTACAGTCATTTGAGATGATGAGAATGAAAATGAAAAAAATGAATGAGTGTGAGTCCGAGGATTAAGTTGATAAATCCAACTTTGTTGTGTTAGTGGCCACTATAGGATCTTTCGACCACTCTAGTTTGCCTATCGATAGTGACTCCTCCCATGTAAGTTGTGCCTCAGGTGAATCTCTAGCCACCGAGTCCTTAGATGAGTCTAGTGAAGAAGGTGAGGGTAATGATGATGATGATGAGATTGAATCTATCTATGAAGTTTATGAACTTGTCAAAAAGTATCTAAAACTCAAGAAAAATAAACTAAAAATCAAGATGAAGTTTAGAACTCTAGAGAAGGAAATGAGCTTTCTGAAAAGTGAAATGAGTGAAAAGATCATAGAAATTGAGAATCTTAAGACTCACAAAGCGAACCTGTCCGATAAGTTTGCTCACATTGAGAAAGAGAGACTTGAATACCTAGGTGAGTTGACAGTTCCCAAGTCTAGGATTCTTGAATTTAAAAAAGACCTTTTTGAATCTAGCTCCATGATGAAGAGAAGTGAAGCGACTACTCGAATCACTGAGTTGCCTTCCTCTTTCAGAAATAAGAGTGGTTTAGGGTACTTAGACCCACCATCCTTGAAACCTAATACTACAGATAATCCTAAGAAGGCTGTGTTTGTTAGTGCCTCTAGCACTTCTACGTCATCCACCCCTCCTAGTCTAGGTATCAAGAGTGAGAGACTTGTCCGTAAGAAAAAGGGTGTGCCCACATGTTATAACTACGGTATTCTAGGCCACATACGGGCTAATTGCTATAACCATATGAACAAGAAAGTCTCTAGAAGTCCTCCGAATAGTCCATCCATCTTGGGAAGATCCATGCACCAATCCAAAGCTCATCTGGCTAGTCATGATAACCATCTTTTAGATCATCTTAATGACCTTGCCAAACAATCTTTCCACCTTCATGATGAAGTACACCACTTGGCTAAAGTTGTTGGTAGTTCATTTCATTTTAGAAACATGAAGCCCATTAGGCCAATTCATAAGTTTCCTCAACCCCCTACACCTAAGAATAAGAAAGACAACTTACACGAAATCAAGTTTTCTACTAAGCAATCTCACCAACATTTTTGGAAAAGAAAAGAAAATGTTTGTCTTGTTGCTCCCACTGCTTTGAAAACTCATGATACTTCCTTGTGGTACTTGGGCAGTGGGTGTTTAAGACATATGACCGGGGATAAATCTTTGTTTATCTCTTTAAAGGAATACCCAGGGGGAAATGTGACTTTTGGGAATAGAAATAAATGAAAGATCATAGAAAAATGTGTGATCATGTCCAATGACCTTCCTAGATTGAAAAATGTTTTATATGTGGAGGGCCTAAAGGCCAACCTCTTGAACATAGGACAATTCTGTGATAACTCGCATAATGTTCAATTCACACAAAATGGATGTTCTATTATTGATTCTTCTAGTGTATGCATTATTAAGGGTACTCGATCTTCTAATAATTGTTATTGTATAGTTCCTAAATTTGATAATGTGTCCAACAGGATATTGTTTGATGAGGTTGAGATATGACACCAAAGTTTATGTCACATTAACTTTGTTGATCTGTCTAAAATAGCCGAAAAAGAACTCATTAAGGGAGTTCCCAAGTTGGCCAGTGGTAAGGGCTTTGCTTGTGGTGATTGTTTAAAAGGAAAACAAATAAAATGTCCACATAAAAAGACCAATCTTGTTGCTACCACGAGACCTCTCAAACTTTTGCATATGGATTTAATGGGTCTCTCTAGAACTGAAAGCATAGGTGGGAAGAAGTATATCCTTGTTATTGTTGATGATTATTTTCGCTTTACCTGGGTAGGATTATTGAAGAAGAAATCTGACACTTTTGGGTGTTTCAAAACCATTTGCCAAAAGATTCAAAATGAAAAAGGTTACACTATAATCCGTGTAAAAAGTGATCATGGAAGGAAATTCAAAAACTCCGATGTGGAGAAATTCTATGATGATAGAGATATCAAACATGAATTCTCTGCACCCCGGACTTCCCAACAAAATGGGGTTGTGGAAAGAAAGAATAGGACCCTGCAAGAAATGGCAAAGGTTATGTTACATGCCAAAAGAGTGCCTAGAAATCTTTGGAACGAGGTGATTAATATCGCGTGCTATACCATTAATAGAGTTTATCTTAGGCTCGGGACCTCTTATACTCCTTTTGAGATCTAGAATGGAAAGAAATCTAGTATCAAATATTTTAGAGTCTTTGGAAGTAAATGTCACATCTTTAGGGATAGTGAGTCTTTGGGAAAGTTTGACTCTAGAAGTGATGAAGGGATATTTTTAGATTACCTTACCACAAGTAGGGCCTATCGGGTGTTTAACTTGAGAACCTCGACTTTGGTTAAGTCTGCAAATATTGTGGTGGATGACACCATGATTGATGAGTTGAGTTTCACCGATAGCGAAGATGTGTGGCATTTGTTTGAGGGGAAGAGTTCTACCTCTTCCAATGAGTCTAATTCTGACTCGTCTTATAATGAACCCGGTTTAGAGAGTGAGGATGTTGAAGAGCATGTATCGAGTTATCAAATTCCTCAAGATGAGGAATATCCGACACCCACCAAATAACCATCCGCCAAAGAACCATCCTCCAGGATTAAATTGAATTACGCTATTGACCTTGTCATTGGGAACTCTAGGGATGGCATGTTGACAAGAAAAAAAACACGCACTGAAAATGAAATCACCTATGTGTGCTACACCTCCCTCTTTGAACCCAAAAAGATAGAAGAAGCTTTTGGTGATGAAAATTGAATTATTGCCATGCAAGAAAAGCTTCAACAATTTGATAGGAATGAGGTGTGGTATCTTGTCCCACGGCCTAGTAATAACGTCATTGGAACAAAGTGGATTTTCAAATACAAACATGACGAAAATAGTGTTGTTAGAAACAAAGCTAGGCTTGTTACCCAAAGATATTCCCAAATTAAAGGTATTGATTTCGATTAGACCTTTGCTCCGGTTGCACGACTTGAGTCCATCTGACTCTGTTTTGCTATAGCACGTTGCCTTCGCTTCAAGTTATATCAAATGGACGTTAAAAGTGCCTTTCTCAATGGAGACATTAAAGAAGAAGCCTATGTTGAGCAACCAAAAAAGTTGAAGATCCTTACAATCCCCATCATGTTTATAGACTCAGAAAGGCTTTCTATAGTCTCAAATAAGCCCCTTAGGCTTGGTATGAAAGGCTCACGGACCACCTTCTAATTCTAGCTTTGTTCGAAGGGGAGTCGATCGGACCCTCTTCCTAAAGAAAATTGAGGATGACTTGCTCATTGCTCAAATTTATGTCGATGACATTGTTTTTGGTTCCACCTCTGATTATTACTCTTACTACTTCGGTGCCGAGATGAGCCATAAATTTCAAATGAGCTTGGTCGGGGAATTGAGCTATTTTTTAAGCTTTCATGTCAAACAAATGAGAAATGGTATTTTTATATCTCAATCTGTATATGCCCATGACCTTTTTAAAAAGTTTGGCTTAGATTCCGCAAAAGACGCCTGAACTCTAATGAGTACGAGCATCAAACTTGGGAAAGACTCCAAAGGGAAAGATGTTGATCCCACTTTGTATCGGAGTATAATTGGGACCCTCTTGTATCACACTGTTAGTCGTCCTGACTTATCTTTTAGTGGTGGGATTTGTACCAGGTTCCAAGCTTGTCCCAAAGAGTCTCATCTTACCGCCATCAAGCGTATCATACGCTACGTCAAATGGACCAAGAGTCTTGGGTTGTGGTATCCTCATGACATCAATACGGATCTTGCGGGTTTTTCTAATGCCGACTGGGCCAGAAATGTTGATGATCGAAAAAGCACCTCGGGATGGTGCTTTTATTTAGGCAAGTGCTTAGTTGCTTGGCATAACAAGAAGCAAAATTAAGTCTCTCTATCTACTGCTGAGGCAGAATATATTGTAACTAGGAGTAATTGCACTCAATTGTTGTGGATGAGACAAATGCTTCAGGATTACGGGTTTACGCAAAGCACTATGACCGTGTTCTGTGATAATACTAATGCTATCAATATCTTCAAAAATCCTATCCAACACTCCCGCACCAAACACATAGACATTCGCCATCACTTTATCCGGAATCTTGTTAAAGATGGTGTTGCGACCCTCAAGTTCATTTCCACTCATGATCAAAAGGCCAATATTTTCACTAAACCCTTAGACTTCTCTAGGTTTGAATCCCTTAGAATGTCTATTGGTTTAATAACTATGGATTAGGATGGAGGGTTTCTTATCGCTCTTGGGTGTATTTTTCTTTATTCAGGAGTTGATTCTTCCTTTGTTCTCTTTGCTCTTGTTTCTTTTTTTTTTTTCTCGCTTTATATTGCATGCTTGTGTGCTTGATTGTGTGCTTGTGTGCGTGTCCTTCATTTGCATATCTTGAACTTGGATGAGGAGTGGATTCTTACTCTTATCATACATAGCTATTTGATGGATCCTCATGTGAATCAGATTTTCTCTTTTGTAATCCTTGCTAATGCTTAATATTATGTTTAAAAATCTAATTCTCATATCTATGCGCACACACTCTCTTGGAGCATGTTGTCCTGATGAGGTAGTAAGATCGATTTGATTTGATTCCTTTGGTCTACTCCTTTCGGTTGCTTAGATGACCGATATTTATGGTTTCCCTTAAGTTGTTTTCCCTCATGTTCTGCTACTTATCCTTGTATTTACGACGGTCTGCGAGGTGTTGCTCATCTCCTCTGGGTAATATCATCTTTTGAAGGATTTCCTCTTTACCACCTCCCTTCACATAACAACATCAAAAATATATATAAAAACAAAAACAAAAACAAAAAAACAAAAAAAAAACAAAAAAAGGGGAAAAACATATCAAAACATGTGCCTTGATCAATCTCTCTTCCCTTGGCCGAGGTTTGTGCGGATGACTCAAGGTCCAAATGCTAGGAGGTTTGACTTCAATGCTATCTTGATCGGTGTTTGAGCCTTGGTTCTTGGGTTATCTCCTCACTTATCTCTCTTCACTATTTTGCTCCTCTGCCACATAGTTCACCTTATACACTTGATAATGTTATGAGTTTGAGATTTTTTTTATCTTAAGTTGATGCATGCGACCATCACTTGAATATGTGAATATCTGTCTCTCATGTTGCTCTCTCAACTCTCTTGTGCTCAAATTCAAATATGGATTCTCCACTAAGTCTTGTCATTGAATTGCTCATGCATGGATATTTGTTGTTCTCTTAATGCATGTGTTTTGCTTGATAGTGTGGCGAGGGGGAGTCTCTTGGGGGGGTTAGATATAGAAATCTGGGGTTCTGTAGCCTTCCAGTGCTTGGCACTCGAAGAGCGCGAGCGTTGTCAAGTGCTCGTAGTGCGCTTGAGCACCAGTGCGCGTGTGCCAACTTTTAAAGTGCTCGCAGTGTGCTCGTACTGCGCTTGAGCGCTGATGCGCGTTTTAGCCTATATCTGGGTTGTGCGTCCCTTCTTCTCCCACCACCTTCTCATTTCTCTTTCTCTCTTCCCCCTCTCTCTCTCTAGATCTGTCTCTCTCTCTGCTCCTCTATCTCCTTCGTGTTCTTCGCGCCCTTCGGCGTTCTTTGGCGTTTAGCTCCGGTGTTTCCTCCATGGCTCCGGTTTTATTTCCTTCGGTCAATATGGCTTCTTCTCTTTCATTTTTTTTTTGCATCTTTTTTGTTTTTCTGCTTTCCATCATTAGTCTTCTTTGCTTTCTTACCAGTGCCTCAACTAGCGGGACCAAGTCCCGTGGGTGGAAACGGCCTCATGCCCGGTCCTTGGGTTACGACCCTCTTCCCACTCCAGAGGCCCATATGGCCTACGGCATGCTAGCCGGGCGAGGCATCCTTATTGAGAGGAATTTCCTTGTGTCCAGTTTCATTCATACTGGCTTAGCTGAGCAGTTTGCTCAACAACGCTGGATTGGTCTGTGCTTTGGTCACCACAAGGTGCTTCCTAAGATGGTTCGCGAGTTCTACGCGAACGTCATCTTGGTTTGACCGTGAGCAGTGGTCTCTAACCACTCGAGTCCGTGGTCACATTCTTGTCTTCTTTGTTGCCGACATTGTCTCTCTCTACGATGTCTCTCGTGTGGAGGCGCCTAAGTATCCTCTGAGTGCTGACCTTCGCCCTCCTCGCGGCGAGGTTTCCCATGAGGTGTTGGATGGTGCTCATAGTCACGTTTCTCACCTCAAGCAGCACCATCTTGCTCCACATTACCGTACCCTCAATACGTCTAACATCACCGAGCCTCGTGCTGATCTCTTGTATGCCATCGGGTGTGGCTATTCCATCACCTTGCCTTCTCACATTTGGTATATCATCCAGTCGTATGCCCAGCGCCCCTAGGGTACTGCGAGTATTCCTTTCTCCTCCCTCATTACCCGTTATTGCCGCTCCCGATCTGTTCCTCTCATCCCTGGGGAGCCCGTGCTCTACCTCAAGGGCGACATCTTTCTTCACACAGAGAGCCTTAGTGCCGCTCATCTGGATGTCGACCCTTCTGCCACTTCGGTCAGCAAGCGTGACCCACTTGCCTATCCTGCTATCATCCCTGCCTTCCGTCCTCTTCACGCCGCTCCCGCACCTCCTTCACCTGCTGCCAATGCACCCCCTGCTGCTTGTCCCCCGGCCGCCGCATCCAGCTCTGCTACTAGTCCGTCATCTTCTGCTCCTCTACCTCCTCTGCCGCTGGCTCCTTTTGCTAGAGTCTCTGATGATCTGATGAGTCAGGTGCTGCAGTATCTCGCCTGTTTCGAGGCACGTTTTGATGCTCATGACCTCACCTTGGTCGCTTTCTAGGAGTAGCTTGCCCACATCTAGCAGCGCATCAACGAGGACTACGCCACCATCGACGACGAGGCTCCTCCCGGCGAGGACTAGCTCTGATGGTTTATTTTTTCCCTTGGCGTCTCCATGACAAAAAAGGGGAGAGCTTGTAGTTCTTTTTGTTTATCTTCTTGTACGTTTCTAGCCGTGTTAGTAGCAGTTTATGTACGTAGATAAGCTTAATGTATTACTTTTGATGTATTTTTTTCTCAGCCTATCATTTTTGTATCCATGTACTTAAAACTACTATTTTTAGAGCGATGATATATATATATATATATATATATATATATATATATGATCTTTTTGTTATTCTCATGGCTTGTGATATCTTTATTGCACTCTATATGTCATATTACACGCATGATTATTGTTTCAGCCATGTTTTCAATATCATGTTATTGCTCTTCACTTTGTTGGCGTTGGTGTGTGGTTATTCTACAAGTTATGCAGTCTTTATGTCTCATGATTAGTGCTTAGGTTCTAAGAGTTTGTGGATCTCTTTGTATCTAGTTCTTTTCTTGTATTGAGTCTGTTGTTTATTTATAGGGTTATGTCCCGAAAATGCCAAAGGGGAGATTGTTAGTATAGTTAGCTATTTTCGGTCCTCAACAAAACCGTCGGAGTCTGTATCCTTATTTTGTTTTATGTTTGGTCATCTAGTGTCTCCGCTCTCCTCATCGTCGTTCTTCGCACCGGTAAACTTGTTAGATTTCATTCGGTAACCCCAACAAGGTATACGGCCTCACTTGTGCACAACTATTGCATGTTTAGTATGTTTCCTACGTAAAAAGTTTTTCTTGTTGCATGCATGGTTTCTAAGTTGCTTGGGCTTCAAGCCTCACTGGCACTCACTGGCGCTCACAGAGTGCTTAAGCGCCTCTCAGCGCTCGTTAAGTGCTTGAGCGCCTCTTTTCTAGAAAGCAGCGCTAGCTTAGCGCTTGAGCTCCCCTTTAAGCACCTTTCCAGTGTAGAGCGCTCTTAGGGCGCTCACTAGGAGCTTAAGCGCCCTTAATGCCCTTTGTTTTCCAAAAAACAGCGCTTGAGCCCTTTTTGACGATGAATCAATGCGCTCGCAGAGCGCTCGCAGAGCGCTCGCTAGGTGCTTGAGCACCCAAACTCATTTCATCAATCAATCCTGTTTGAGCCTTTAGTATATAAGCTTCACAGTTTCGTCTATTAGGTTTTAGAGTGCTTTCTGAACATTTAAGGAGGCTCACTTCTCTCTTTAAGTGCATAGCATTTACTTCTTCATTTTCACTCTATTTTAGCAACCTAAGTGTATTTAAGTGCATTTAAGAGTGTTTCAAAAACCTTAGGTTGTGTATTCTCCATTAAATCACATTTTTTATATACACTCATCTTGTCATCATTCATACACTTGGCCGGGTTAACTCGGAGCCGTCATCAAACGAAAATCGAGTCCTTGAGCTCGTGATTGCTATGGAGTCAAGAAAGTGCTCGGAGAGATAAGTCAAGAAATGGAGTTAGGTCAACATTAGGGTAATGGTTGTAATCTCTTTTTCGTTGTGCTTCTTGTACACTTGTTGATTCATAGTGGATTATCGTGTGTTAGTGCCGTGGTTTTTATCCCAGAAGTATATCCTGGGATTTCCACGTTAAATCTCTTGTGCTTTTAGTGGATGTGTTTTTGGTTTTCATCTGTCTTAAAAAGAACCAAAACTTTTGTTAAAAAAAATTTAATTTTTATTGGCCTATTCAACCCCCCCTCCCCCCCGGCTCAATCCTTCAATTTTTAGCTTTTTCAATCCAAAATGGAGAAACAATTCGGTTAACCAAATTGGGAGGATTGGACAACTAAATTATACAGGATAAATATGATGTGTTGTAAATGCATGGGTTAATATTGTACAGTGCTTTATGTATCATTTCCATAAAAATGACGGGAATTACGCATGGAAGACAACAACGGTCCATTATCCTTGGCAGATCATGTAAAATACAATAAAAAACACGATCTACAGAAGATAAAAAGTCTGTTTTTTTCTTCTGAATCTCTATCAAGCTGTCTGACCAAATTACATTAAGACGTAAAATATCTTACCATGAAAAATATTTTACATGTAAAATAATTTTGTAAAAATTATTTTTTTACTTGTATGTTTTGGTATTTGGTTAACATTTGAAAAATATTTTCAGTACAAAAATTTTTCACTGTCTGGTTCAAACAAAATATTTTTCACAACAAAAGTCATGACCCCAACTATAAATGAAGATGATAGGTAAAACATCCCAAATACTTTAAAACTATACATTCAAAAAAATAAATAATTAATATACACAAGAATAAATACCATCAGATAAAAGCAATTTGAAGAATAATACGATAACAATTGCAATGTACACATCTAATCCCATTAAAGATAGCAAATACTCATTAAAGATACCAAATATATCAAAATCCTAGTATTAACACGATATTCAACAATACCAAAACAACGGAAAAGATAATATCCCAAAAACTAAACTCCAACCAAAACATAGAAAAAGATAATATCCCCAAACGAAACTCCAACTAAAGTCTTTGTAGAGAAGATATACGAATAGCAACAATAACCAATAAGCCTCAAAATTCTCATATTATTTATTTCTTTCAAAAATTGTCTAGCCAAATCTTTCAAAGATCATTGTCTTTTGCCATGAATGCCTTTCCAAGCTTTTCATGTTCAACCAAATAGTCGAATGCAGAGCCAAGAAAAGCACGATCAAAACCCCCCATTTTGGTTATTTCATCATGAAGAACTTGGACATTAAGCCTGTCCAATTTTTTGCGAAATTGTTTTGAGATTTTGATCCTCATCACAAGTGTCACGGCTTCTTTTACAATGCTGTCTTGGATGAAGTTGCATTGGAGGATGTAAATTTCTTTTCAGCTTCCTTTGTCTTTTGAGATGTCAACGTCAATGTCATCATCCAAATGCATTGGTTCATTCTCTGACTTAGATTCCAAATCAATATCAATAAATGATTAAGCAAAATTTCCTCTAGCACGTTCTTCACCCACCACTAAAGCCCTCTCATCATACATTTCAATCTTTTTGTTGAGATACTTCTCATGAGATGGATGTGCCTGTTTGCAAATGATGAAAACAAAATTATAATTAGCATGTATATATAAAAAAAAATAGAAAATCAAATAAAATAGTGATTCAAATGATTTAATAATTTCCCCTGAACATATTCTAAATAGACTTTTGGACTAGCTATTATCATAATCATATTCTCTTCCCATTCAAAACCACTTTTGCCTCAAATTTGATCTATGATACCCCATGAAGATTTCACAGTTCTAAGATGATGTTCGGCGTGGTCTGATGAACATTCACTTCCAAATTTTTCTAGTATTGCAGCTGATACCCTATTAAAGGAACTTGCTCTGAATGTGTTGTTAGGTCTATTTCTAATTTTTACCTCGTCCGCAAGAACTTATAACATAACACGCTCCATAGATTTTGTCTACCTAAACTGTTTACTTTTGCCTTCACTTTTTTTGCTCATTTTGAAATCAAAAGTAATATGATAATCAAGACAAAGGTGTTAGATCATTCATGAGATTGAATGCATTGAATTACACAAATAAATCTGGTTGGGAATTGGTATGCCATGTGTGTGAGCTCATTATAATAAGGCCTGGTGAGGATACCGTGTGCATGGTTACATCAAAATACAGCTAGGTGTAGTTGCAACAAGAACATGTGTTACTATGAATTCATCATGAATCCACACAAGCCTTTTACTCATGATCTAAAACAAAAAACTTGTTCATGTAATCAAGACAAGAAACTAAAGATGGCCAAGAAGAAAATTAAAATAGACTTCCCAAAGAAGAAATGTAGCAAGCTACACGTTCCTTCTATGTATATATTGGTCCCACATGCTTGTGCTATAGCATCCCTTTTCAGTTCCCATTCTTTGCTTTCTTCTCTCTCCTCTTTGTGATTGTGGAACATTTTCCCTTTCATATTGGAATCGACGGTTGACACGTCACATAATTCGGTTATTAGGATCAACTCCCATTACGTGATTGTGCAAAACACAACATGCTAGTACCACGTCTACTTGAAGTTCATACGTCCAATAAGGCTTTGCATCAAGAACGCGAAACCTTTTTCTTCAATACTCCAAAACCTCGTTCAACTGCAATTCGCAATGATGAGTGGCGAATGTTGAAAAGTTAACTTTTATTTTTAGGTTCATGGTTCGTATACTCTTTTAAGTGATATCGAACGCCACGATATGGAGGAATAAATCCACTTCTAATGCCATAACCAGAGTCAACAAGGTAATATTTATCTACAAATTTATAATAAAATGTTAATATTATGTACTCATAATGCTACCATAATAATAAAAAAAAAACCTTATAATTCTAAAAAAAATACCTTCATAGACTTTAAGCCCCCTGGGCCTTGAAAGTGCATCATTTAATATACGAGAATCATGTGCTGATCCTTCCTATCCAGCAAGCGAATATAAAAACTTTAAGTCAAATGTAATGGCTGCAAAAACATTTTGTGTTGACATTCCCTTTTGACTACGAAACCTTTCTTGAAGTTCAAGGGGAACTGATGCACGAATATGGCTCCCATCCATAGCTCCCACACAATCCTATTTATTCCAATTTAATTGGAAATTAGGTTAACATTTTAATTCTTAAAGTAAGAACTCAATTGTTAATATATGTTTTTGTTACTTACCGCAAACCATGGATAAAATCGTTGATTATTTCGTATTTCTGAGGGAGTTGAATCACCTGGTAGTCTAATGAGCTCTGGATATAACTTTATAATTGCATTCAAAACAATTCGAAAGTACTGATGAACAGTTTCAGTCGATCGAAAAAAGCGTAAACCAAAAATCCAGAATCTTACATTATGTCCAAGTATATGTAAGAAAATCAGCAATTGCTCTCTCATAGTCATGTGGATTGTTTGTTGTAACAAACCTTTTTGAGTGAGAGTCTCGCATAAATTTGAAAATGCCAAAGGACTCATTCATATATGATTTATGCAATGAGTATTACCAGCATACAAAATGCTATTTATCTGATTCTCCCTTTCTTGGTCTCTATTGACTTTAGGTGCCTTAGGGATATCAAGTGTATGATTCTTGAATCTGTAAGTCTGAACGAGTGCAACACCCACAACTATAATTGAAATGCCAACTCCTATGGCAGCAACTTCAATTTTAAGTGCATTTTCCATGACTATAGCTAGATAAGTGAGTGTTAGCAAGAAGTAAGAAATAAGAACTCCCTACATAAATAATGATGAAAAGAAAGAAAAATTGCACATTATCAATAAGAAACTTGTCATATAAAAATACAATAAACAAGTTACATTTTGCACATTATCAGTAAAAAAAACTTATCATATATACCTATTAAAAGAAAATTGGATATAGAACTACAAATAAGGAATGGGTAATCTTCAATTCAAGGCTAATCACGGGGAGTCGTGACTTTTGGCTTTTGTTACGGTAAAAAGGATTTAGGGAATGATGGAGGAAATGGATTCAGGTTGCTTGACTAAAGAAACAAACTTCTATACTTCCCCACATAGCTGTTTTTGGGTGTGTTGTGGACGGGGTTGGGGAGGGGTCAAAAGACTCCCATAAGCATCTAATATTTTAACCATAACTTACCAATTTGCACAAATATCCGGCATTTTTCATTATATTTATGGACTCTCAGAGAACTATTATATATTCCAGCAAATTCAAGATAAGTACTGAGAAGTTAATTGCATTAATGGTCACTATATTCCAAGTAAAAATTACCGCAATCATTTAACGCAAGTGTTGTGTACAGATTACTTAGATCATAAAACATAGCTTAATTTTTCTTTCTGTATTTTCAAACAGTAATAGCAATAATAAATCGTAATGAGAGATGAATAAAAACTTTAAAAATAGAGGAAGACATAGTATAGAAGAGAAGTATTGATGTGCCTGGGATGCTCTGCCAAAAAATGGCATGGCTTCAGACCATGGACAGCTTGAACTACAGCTAGCTCTCAGCAAGATATTGGAGCAAGGACATAACGAACCCAGTTGCTAGATAAAGTACGAGTCTACTAGACAACAACATTAATCACTAATCAAGCGGAATCCAGCATGGTTTTGACCAAGTGATGGGAATAAAATTATGAAACACAATTTCACACCAAACCTTCCGACACATTCCCATGCATACAGCTCCTTGCCATATAGATGACCCATCAAACTAATCATATAAGCATGAAAGTCACAAACTAAATTGATTGAAAAATATGCTCTGTTTTATCTATTGTATGAGGGATAACATCGGATGGATGATTAAGAGGACTTTGCCCCTTTTGAGTTAGAAGAAATGGATAAGAGTGTTAGAAAATAACGTATTGCGGTACAGATCAATATTTTACTTGATCGAGGTTATCAATAGAGTATACAAAAGAGCATGGCATTGTCATATTTGGGTATTGCCTTTTCAAGGCCCTCAAAGTGTTTGCAAGTTTTTGGCCAATTACAAGTTTGTGTCTATGTTTTAAGAATTAATGTAGTTGTTGATAGATCAAGTGTCTGCAAAATGTTGAGAATGAAATATTGTATCCAGAAGACACTAGAAGAATGATTATCGATTCACTAATTTTAGCATGTCCTTTATATGAATTATCTGCAAAATATTGAGAATGACATGTTGTATTAAGAAGACAACTAGAAGACTGATTGATGAATTTTAGCATGTACTTTATATGGCAGTAATGACCCCGTCACTCCTAAATCATTAGAAGCTTAACCCCAACTCCCATTTTCCCTTCCATTCTCAGCAGATGCACACTAGATTGTATAATGTGCCCATGAACAAAAGCAAAACTCATAAACACATTTAATGCAGAGAAGTTTCGTTATGGCTCCATTTGGTTCATATTCCTATGAAGTTTGAGGAAATTAAGCTTGTATTTGGACTAACTTTTTTAGTACGCTTTTTGGCTTCTTGACTTTTTTTATATAAAAAAATAAATCTAAAAAGATGTTAAAAAAGCCAACTGATGCCAAACCAGTGGGCTTTTTTAAAGGCTTTTAAGCAAAAAAAAACTTTTAAAAAAAGCTAAGCCAAACATAGGCTAATATAATCAAGAATCTTGAAGTTGTTTAAACTGAGGTTTCATGAGATTCCAAATTTTCTCTTATATACCTCTGTCCCCTCAGTGATCAACTACAATGTCAAAAACACAACAATCAGTGTCCTGAGGTTTGGTCCTCTTCAATGAACTACCAACTTCTGTCATATCTCTTGTGCTGTCAAAGCAAGCTACAAAATTTGTTCATTCCAAATATGGAAAATTGTATTGCAAAGCCTTAAATAGAAAAAAGGGGGGTGCAACACACAGGTGCATGTGTGCCTGTTACAATTGAGATTTGGTTTAGAACCTTAGACAACAAAGAACAACAAGCTCTAGCCACAGCTTTATTGCCCTGTTCACCACTGTCATCAATACATCGGAGAACTGTGTCCACGTCACCACTTTCAGTTGCACAATCTAAACACTTCATCATCTATATATTCTTCAAGTTACCAATTGGGGAGTTGAAGAATAGAGATGGGTTTGAAGCATGTGCAAGGACTCTTCCTGCTACCAGTTGCGTCCATGGCAGCAGCCGCCATGGCTGACAAGAACATTACTACAACCCAGCATTGGAACTACGGGTTCAACTACACCGACTGGTTTTCAAAGCGTAAGTTAATTTTCAAGCCACGATTGAAGTTGTGGCATCTAAACGAACTTTGAGGACTTTTTTTTTCCGTTTAAATTGTGCACTGTTTGCAAGAAAGCCTAGCCTGTAGATATCAAATTTTCCCCATGATGGATTTTCCTATACTAGCACCCAACAATGTTCATGTGGCATCGTGTTCTGCAATACCTTGCGACACTGTTCCAGGATCTAGACAAAAGAATTGAACTAACACAGAAGGAGATATAAAAGCACAAACAAGAAAAACTAACACAGAAATTCATGGCGTATAAAAGCCCTTTAGATTGAGTTGAATACCTTTTAATCGTACCAATTGAGTTGAAATCACCTTTAAAATGGAAGAAAACCCTAGAAATCAACTGGGAAAAACTTAGAGAAATCTCCTTTGCCGTCTCTATCGCACCGATCGAATTGAAATCACCTTTAAAACGAGAAGAAACCCTAGAAATCAACAGACTAAAAAATCAAATAAATTGTCTTGCACCGCCTCTATCCTATGAATCGAGTTAAAATCGCATTTTGAACGGAAGAAAAGCTTACAAATCAACGAGAAGGAAACCAGAGAAATCACCATGGATGGTCTCTAGTTCTGCATATCTCTCTCTGTGTGAATGACGAAGGCGGGAAGGAGGTCCTGCATCTCTCTCTCTGTGAACGACGAAGGCGGGAAGGGAAGTATTCGGCTGAGAATGATGAAAAGAAGGAAAGTATTCGGCTGAAGGTCCCGAACGTAGATTTTCAAAATTAACTTACGCTTTGATTTTTTGTAATCCAAATTTGATTAAATGAGTAAAATGTTTTACTTAAAAAATATATTTACATAGCTATTATTAACCAAATAATGAAAAATAAGTAAAATATTTTACCCAAAAATATTTTACGTCGAAACAAACGGAGCCAAAGTGTCTTATTCAAAAAACAATTTTTTTTAAAAAAATAATTATTTAATTGAATTAATCCTACTCATACTTTTATTTACAGGAATTACCACTCTTCAAGAAAATAATACCACTACAGTTCATATAAGTTCATGATCGATTACCAATTATGGTATTTGATCACATCTCTCTTCCAATTTCAGGTTCTCAAGCAAACCAATTCCATCGAAGGATTCTACCTAAACCACGTGTTCTATGACTTCCAACTTGGTCAGTAAATGTTTATCGTCATCTTAACAAGCGGTTGGTTCAGACAAATGAATCAGTAAGGAAAGTAATACAAGCAACGATTGGAGATTCACTTACTTTATCAAAGAAAATGTATATGTATTAACAAGGCGATCCAGATAATCTTGTTTCTGTGGTCATCACCACACCATTTTAGTGATAAAATTAGCATGATATGAGGGCCGAAAGTATGTTTCTTTACATCCCAGATATCTACTATCTTCAATGTATCAAGACATTCCAAATATCTATTGTCTTCATCATTACATACAACAGCTAATGTTCAATTGCAACTATGAGAGCATTCTTTTGTAGGATTTTTTTCCCTAATTCTGAATAGAGCCTGAATATAAGAAATTTGGGTGGAAAAGGGAAAATGGAAAATGGAAGAATGTAATGTTTTTCCAGTCTAGTTGAATTATTATGCAATCCTACTGGACCAGACCAAACATACTCCTCATTGGTAAGTTGCAACGCACTACTAATGAAGTGGTTTGCCTCTTCTATACCTCAAGTAATAGTTAATGTAAGCCTTAAAATATTATGGCACTGTTGCATTGAAAAATGTTTGTCACACAAAACAAACAGTTTCAATTTTTCTGTGAGAAGTGAGAACTATATCATTAAAAGATTGCCAAAACAGGAGTTGCCCATGCACAAGGGAAATACATAGCTCAAAAGAAACAGCCCCTTAATGTCCTTAATAGCCCTTGGTTACCTTGTAGCCAAAAGCTCCAAAAGAGAAACTGGGAACGCCTCCCTACTTCCTCGCTTTGGTTCTTCTGGCACCCAATTAAACTTCTTCCACAGAGAGGCATAACCCACTAGATACCAAATATGGATAATGAGAGGTTCAACAACTTCCCATCAAGATTTTAAAAAAAAATGTAGTTAACAAACTTTCCATCATTCTTCCACATTCAACATTAATTAGAAAACACTTTGCTTCTCTTAATAAAGTTATGATTGGTCAAGATTATCTCTTTAGCCACTGACCAACAAGGAAAGTCAAATCTCATCAAGATTGTCTCTTTAGCCACTGTCCACCCACTAAATGCAGATATCATCTGGAGCATAGGCATAGTACATTATAATATAAGATCACCAAAACCTTATGCTTTTGAAGGGTCTCCAATAAGCATCTTCTCTATAATTAACCAAATCTGGTGGTATATTAAGGGACAAGGAATCTTGTAAGTTGCGACCAAACATGCGTGACTGACTTGGATACTATTATACCTACATCAGAATTCAACGAAAAGAAGATCAAGCAAAGCAACTTATGCTTACTCAACTCATACCTCTGGTATTTTGACAAAGATTAATTTCTCATAGACCTCATTCATTTTTTAGGGAGACTACTTCCAAACCAAGTACACAAGAAATAAAGTTTTCAATAAATGATTCATTCAGAAATTAAAAAAAAAACTAATTCATATTCATTGTCTAGTGAAAACAGTTTTTGGAAAACACGCTCAAAAGTTTCTATAGGCGCAAGTATCCGGGATTGACCAGAGTAATGGAGCCTGAGAAAATGAAGTGCACCACAAGGGCCCAAGAACTTCTAGAGTTGGAGGAGGTGAGAGCTTAGTGCAACATTTGAGAGATCAAGGGTGTCAATGGAGAGCAAGTCGGGATATGGAGATAGGAAAGCTAATGTTGTATTGAGATAGTTGAAGTTCAAAGTTTAGTATTTAGGCTTAAATAGAAGACGAAAAAGAGAAAGAAGAAGAAAAGAATTAGGTTTAGGGTTTTCTAATATATTCCCATCACCTCTACGTATATATATTAAAGATATAAATGTCTAAATTACAAGATGTCCCTTCAGATATAAGCTAGAAAAGTAAAACAAGAAAATAACTACTCGAACACCCCCCTCAAGCTAGAGCATAGAGATCAAACATGTCCAACTTAAAGGATAAATAATGAAAAAAAGAATGAGATAAAAGTTTCGTGAAAATATCACTCAACTCATCTTTCAAGTGAACATACGGAGTGACAATTTGCTTTCGTAACAACAAATCACAAATGAAGTGACAATCAACCTTGATATGCTTAGTTCGCTCATGAAAGATTAGGTTATTAGCAATGAAAATAGCAATTTGCTTATCACAATGCATCAACATCGGAGAATAAACAGGAATGCCAAAGTCCACAAAAAGAGAGCAAATCCATAATAGTTTGGAAGTAGTATGGGCCATAGCATAATACTCAGCATAAGCACTAAAACAAGCACGTTAAGGTTGATGTGTGGTAACACTAGAAAAAATAAAATTAAGAACGAAAAGATTCGTGGAATGGTAAGGGTCGCACCAACTGAGTATAAATTGAGAGAAAATAGTTTAAGATGGTTTGGACACATACAACATAGACCAGTTGATACAGTAGTAAGAAAAAGCGACAAGATCAATTAAATACAAGTTGAAAATAATAAATTAAGATGGTTTGGACGCATACAGCATAGATCAGTTGATGCAGTAGTAAGAAAAAACAAAAATATCATGAATAATGAAAACATTAAGGGGAGGAGTACACTTAAATTGACATGAGATGCCTTATTAAAAAAAGATATGAACTTTTTAAAATTAACTAAAGATGTGGCTCTTAACAAAGCAAAATGGCATAAAAGGATTTATGTAGCCGACCTTAATTGATTGGGATAAAGGCTTAGTTTGATTTGATTTGGTTTGGATACGTGTTCGGCAAACATTCTGGACAAAACAAGTACAAGAAAACAGCCTAGGCAAAAGAGAAAATAAAGTACGATCGGACTGCAGAACCAGAAAAGAAGCCGAACCATCCAAAATTCGAGTAAGAGTGCGATTAATAAGGTAAACTGCAGTAATGATATCCACATGTCAATAAGACTTAGATACATGCATGCCACAAAGGAGGAAACGGACAACATACATAATATAGCGATTCTTTCGCTATGCGACACCGTTATGTTCGAGAGTATAAGGATAAGTAAGTTGTTGCAAGTTGTTGCAAGATACCTTTCGAACTAAGGTGGAAATAAAAGGTATAACAAATGTACTCACTACCATTATCAGAGCGTATTTGACGAGCAACAATGTTAAACACAATAGTGTTAAAGTGAGTTTTGACCATTTGGAGAAATTGAAGAAAAAAGGGTAACACATCAGATTTTCTTTTCAGTAAATATACCCATGTGCATTGAGAATGGATTACATAACTAGGAGGGGCCCCATACATCTGAATGAATAAGATAAAAAATACTAGACACACGTGCATACATAATTAGTGCGAGTATGTTTCGAAAGTTCACACACCATACAGTGAAATTTATGGACTTTACATGCTTTAATTAAGGAAGAAAATAACAAACACAAATACTGAGAATTTACATGTTCTAAACACGCATGCCCAAGGTTTAAAGTTCGAAGAGAAAACATGTAAAAGGAAGACTCTGGCAAGATAGAAGCTTGAAGACTCAAAAGAGAGGTGACTCCCCAAAGTTATACAACCTATCACACTCATATCCCACGCCAAAAATCTTCTTCGAACACAGAGCCCTAAAGCAAACAATGTGTAAGTAAGAAAATGACAGTACAAGTAGTGGTTAGCTCAAGTGACAAAGAGCTCCTTTGCCCCACTTATCACCTAAGGTTCAAACCTTGGGCCCCCATCCCTTTTAATTTCCAAAGGAAAATGACAGTACAATAAAGATTTTTAGCAAGCCGACTAACAGATAAGAGATTAAAAGCACAATTAGGGACATGAAGAACACAATCAAGAGGGATAGAGAGAGAGAGAAAGAGACAACACCCTTGTGGAAAATACATGAGGTGGAGCCATCGGCAAGGCAAACAGTGTGATTACTAAAAATGACAGAGGTAGAAAATAAGGACAACTCACCAATCATATGATCATTGACTCTGGAATCCAGAATCCAAAACCCAAATAGATTTCTCAGACCGAACATGAAAAGCAATAGGAATGACTGATGCCAAAGTAGCAGTTGGAATCGGAGATATGCCCTGAGCCCAAGTAGTTAGAGAGCCAAGTTGCTATTGAAGCTGACCAATCTATGATTGAAGACGACTAAAGTCAGACAGGGTTGGAGGCTCAGAACTTCCAATATGCTCAGCAACGGCAATAATATGAGAGGACATAGAACCAAAGACACGGTTCCGAGTAAAGCGTTTGTGATACCCCATCCCACATTAGTGGGAGATAAAAATTATGTCTGGTATATCAAAATTATGTCTGGTATATAATGAAACCTACGAACCACTACTAGTAACTTGGGCTTAAACTTTTGAACTGTGTTGTTAGATTCTTTATTCAAGTTATCGGACTAATAGTTAACTTGGGCGTTACAAATGGTATCAGAGCCAACCCTAATTCCTAATAGGGCTCTGTGGCAGTGTAGATAGATGAGTCGAAGCTCCAGAGAGGGGTAGAAGTCTCGAAGTTGCATATTTTGTGCACGCTTATGGGCTACTCTGTGTCTGCCAATGTGCTGCTATCCACATCCCAACCAGGAGTAGAGCTTGGACCACGCGACGAGAGTGTTGCGCATTTAAGTAGGGGATATTGTGATACCCAATCCTACATCAGTGAGAAATAAAAATTAAGTCTGGTATATAATGAAACATATGGGTTACTACTAATAACTTGGGCATAAGCATTTTAGGGCCGCGTTATTAAACTCTTTATTCAAGTTATTAAGTCAGTGGTCCACTTGAGTTGTTTCATCCCACATCGGAGGGAGATAGAAATTAAGTCTAGTACATAATATAACCTATGAAATACTACTAATAACTTGAGCTGAAGCATTTGGGACTGCGCTGTTAGGCTCTTTATTCAAATTATTAGGCCAATGTTCCACTTAGGTCATTATAAATGGTATCAGAGTCAACTCTAGTTCTCATGTAGGGCTCCGTGGTGTGTGGATGAAAAGGTAGAGGTCCCAAGGTTGTATACCTTGTGCACACTTATGGGTTGCCCTGTGTCCGCTAATGAGCTGTTATTCACATCCCAACTAAGGAAAGAACCTGAGCCACGCGACGAAAGCGTCGCGTATATTTAAGTGGGGATATTGTGATGCCCCATCTCACATCAGTGAGAGATAAAAATTAAGTCTGGTATATAATAAAACCTGTGGGCTACCACTAATAACTTAGGCTTAAGTTTTTTTGCCGCATTTTTAGACATTTTATTCAAGTTATTGAACCACTAGTTCACTTGGGTTGTTACAGCGTTGCCTTAATTCGGGGCAAAATTTGAAGCAGCACGCCTTGGTGTGTCCCATTTGACCACAATGATAACAAACAACATTTCTAGTCAAGATACGAAATCTAAAACAAACAGCAAGGGCTATCTAATCAATCATAGCTATAGGTTCGGAGACGGGGAAAGGAACGAATTAGAGTAACCGACGTTGATGCTCCACACCATCGATATTCGATAGTAGCAAAGGCTACATATAAGGAAGGCATGGGTGAAGTTTTCAAAATCTGAATGCGGAAAGACTCAAATTCATGTTTCAAATCCATTAAGAACTGATATGTATACTGACAAGCGAGCCGTTTAACCATTATAGAAGCTGCCTCAGCCAAAAAATCAATTAATGACTCATATTGGGCCAACTCTTTCCATCGAGACTAAAAATACCGAAAAATTTCAACCACAGAGAATCCTAAAGCCCCATGGGAGGCATGAGAAATATGCTAATAGAGTTCAAAATTGCAAACATCATTATGGGCACGTGCATACATCTATATCAATGCAGTGCATAACCAATGAACAGTATCATAATACATGAACATGTAGACATGTTTCTCCTTAGAATTGAAGAACCTCCACAGGATAGTACAATTATCAATATCCCACTATACACGCTTAGGATCAATCTCTGGGGTGGCTGCTCAGTCTCCAAAAGCCAACTAGACTTGCCTTTTCCCGGAGGAAGAAATCGAGATACCGAGTCCAGGCAGCAAATTTTTTTTACTCAACAATACACTAGTAATACAATGAACAAGTGCATGTATAAAAAGAGAAAAATCTTATAAAGATGGCCTATAAACTTTTGTGTCACTAGATTCAGTCAATACTCATATCGCCCAGCAAATAGATACGAACCAACAAAAAAATAGAACTAAGAACACTGTTAACAAAACACAATAGTAGCCACAAACAAGTATGAAAAGTAAAAATAGGATTCTACCACATTAGTAAAGCAAGGAAAAGTTGAGACAGCACCAAATCAAACCTGATAACCACATATGGCGAACTTACATATCAAACTAGCCACATATGGCAAATCACATATCACACCAAAACTTATAGATCAAGCCAGAATCGAAATCATAGAGGGTGATACACTAGGGTTTTTCTTCCGTTGTCGTTGGTGTTGCAGGCGAAAGTCGATGGTGAGAAGTCTAGGGATCGATGGCAAGCCAGAGGAGTGAGGGCCTGGTCGGCGATGAGAAGTCGAAGAGTCAGCCAAACCATAGGGTTGATACGAACCTAAGGGTGGACGCGACTGGAAGTGGAAAGATCTCAGCAACGAAGCTCGTCAAGGGATCGATGGAAAACCATAGGGTGACGGCTTGGTCGGTGATGATGGGTCGACAACGAGTGGTCCACGGCAAGAACCAGTAGCCGGCGGTGAATGGTCAACGGCAAAGAGGCGATAAGGGTTTTTTGGGTTTTGGAGTAAGTATGAATTTTTTTCCTCTGATGAAGGATTTGGCTCTAATACCAAAAAAGAATAAAAAAATTCTGTAAAATTGTTTTATCTATCAAGAGGAATAGCCATATATTTATATTAATGGAGTAGATTTACAAAAGGAAGTAAGAATCTAAAATAATGGCCAAAAATAAGTAAAAGATAACAATATAAATCAAGTGATCCTAATTTCTTATTGTGTATTATTTCTAATAGTGGCTCACCAATGAGGTAGCTCGAAGGCAAGGATCCTTGGACCTAGAGGTGCTACGTGACGAAGGAATATCCAGATGCCCACAGTTTCCAACACGAGAATGTATGTGATGCTAAAAATCTAAACATCATCAATGATTTTGTAGTGTATAAAAGAATAACAAAGGCAAAAGGCAAGTATCCAGCTTCAATGCTGCATCAATTAGTGCAAGAAAAACATTTTCTCAAGTAGGAAATGCTAAAATTCGACTGTAATGGCTTAATTGATACACAAACTGTAACAAGCCAAAAAATAAAAATAAAAATAAATAAATAAATTAAATTAAATAAATTACTGTTATTTGAATGTGGCTGGGATTGCCATTGACTGGCAAAGGGGGACTGATATCCCCTCATTCATTGAATCGACAAATCAACTCCCCATTAATTGAATCGATGAATCAATCCCCGTAATTTGTAGATTCATGTTCGATGAATCAACCCCCTTAATTTGCAAATTCAATGTTTGATTTTCGATGAATCAACCTCTTAATTTGTAGATTCGATGTTCGATGAATCAACCCCCTTAATTTGTAGATTCAATGTTCGTTTGGGGCTGGGACGACTATAAATTAGAGGGCTTTGAGAAGTTTTTGGCACAAGAAAAAAAAGAAAACAAGAGAGAAGGAAAAGAAGAGAGAAAGAAAAACAGAGAGAAATGAGAGTTACCGTCAGCCGCTAGTCTCGCCGACCACCACCACCAAAGTTTCCAATCTCACCGCCAACCACCATCGGCACCGACCACCACCGGCGACGCCCTCGCCGACCTCGCCGACCATCACTGCCGCTGCCAACAAGCCCCTACGCCGCTAGTTCGTCCTTCGATCAGATCTCTGTTAAGCATCACGGGTCGACACAGAAGGGAAAAAGAGGTTAACACCAACAGAAAAGTGCCTAGGAGTCGACACAAATAGCCCAAGGGTCGACACAAACAGCTCAGGGGTTGACACAAATGGCTCAGGGTCGACACAAATGGCTCGGGGGTTGACACAACCAGCTCAAGGGTCGACACAAATAACTCAGGGGTCGACACAAAAGAACCGAGAGTTCTGCTCAACACCAACAGAAGGATTATGGTCGACACTATCAGAAAATAGGTCGACACAATACAAAAAGGTCGACACAAACAAGAAAGGTGTCGACACAAACGACCAAAATGTCAAAAGTGTCGACACAAAAGGAAAATGTGTCGACACAACCGATCAAATTTCTCACAAATCAGGAAACCGACAGGATTATGACGGAAAGCAAATCATAACCTGGATTGATCTGAACATATTATCCTAAACAAGATAATATTTCCATATTCCAACGAAGATTTAGAATCCATAATCCTGTACATACTCACAGAAAAGTTAGAAGCATAAA
>JAOTRH010000002.1:2276416-2299071 GCA_034768845.1 Heliamphora exappendiculata
TTAAGTTTATTTCGGTGATTCGAACAGTTTATGTTGTAGAATATAATGAGAAGATCATGTTTATAAAAAAATTAAATTGATTGAATATATATAAATATAGCGTTATCTAGTATTTATTTTAAAGAATAAACCATCTATTTTATTTAAAATAAATATATTTGAATAATTTAAATATTGATCCTTAATCAATCTAAATTTTTCATAGATTATCTTCTAAAATAATTCTATAAAATAAACAGTAATGTCATCAAAATGAACTTGAAGTGTATATGCATATCTATTATAAAACAATACAAAACCAATACAAAATATTAATGAGGCGATAAGGGACAAAAAAAAAAAGTAATTTTACCTATTACGAAAGATGCACCTCGGACTAGTAGGGCAAAAGTCTGGCTCTTTTATCAAAATAGGTTAGTTTTTGAACTTAATTAATGAAATATGACTTTTAAAACTTAATTCCCAACTTACGTAAAAGCGTATTTAGCAAACACGTTTTAATAAAAAACGTGTTTGATAAATACGCTTTTAGCTTAACCTCGAAAAAAATAAAAATAACAATATAAAAACGTATTTATCAAACACGCTACATAAAACGTGTTTAGTAAACACGTTTTCAGTATAAATTTAATTTTAGTAAAAAACGTGTTCACTAAACATTTTTTAAATTTATTAATAAAATATATTTACTAAACACGTTTTATGTTAAGATTTATTTTTAATGAAAGCGTGTTTGCTAAACACGCTTTACATTTTCATTTTCAATAAACTGCGTCGCTTTCTATTTTATGCCGATCGTCAATAGATTCAAAGCAACGAACGGCAATTCTGACTGAAATGGTTCTCATCTCTGCTTTCATGAGTTGCTTTCATGTTCATTTTCATTTTCTGGCACTTTCCATTTTCATTTTCTGTCGATCGTCATTTTCATGTTCCCAATTCAACAAACCAAATCCTAATTATTTGCAGACAAAAAATGCTCGGCAAAGCTTTGACAAAATCGTCAATGAATTCAAAGCAACTCATCGACTCGCTCACCGCACACCTCTCTCTCTACCACTGCTCTTTCCACTCTCCCTCTGCAAACCCTAGCCCTATAACGGCAATTATGAAATGGTTTCTCATCTCTCTCCGTCCATCAATGCCAAGCCCACCTCACGATGATAAACAAACACTTCTCGTAAATTTTCCTTCAAATGCAATGCAAACTCCAATCGAACGGCCACAGTTTCTTCATAATTCTTCCGGGCATGCCCTCAACCGATGGCTCGTGCCTTCCCAGCCTCTATTACCAGAGGTCTAACGAATTGTTAACTAGGATGGTCAGCGAGTCGAACCAGTCGGAACGGTTAAACTGAACGGTTATGCGTGTTTGACAAATACGTTTTTATACTTTTATACATAAAGCGTGTTTAGTAAGCATGCTTTATGTATAAAAGCGTATTTGACAAACACGCTTTATGTATTAGAGACAAAAGCGTATTTACTAATTATGTTTTACGTTTAAATATTATTTTTTTAAAACTAATGCATTTGTCGAAAATATTTGTACATAAAAAGTGTTTGTTAAATACGTTTTTACGTAAATTAAAAATTAAATTTTAAAAATTGTATTTCGTTAATTAAATTAAAAAATTAATCTATTTTGATAAAAGATCCCAAAAGTCGCTGACTTTTTAAAATTTTTTATTTTTACCTATATATAATTTACAATTTTACAAATATGTACTCACTAAATTTTATATCTCACCCCACGCCGATCCCTTCACAGTTTCAATCACACAAGACAATCACAGTATCATCTCATCTTCTAGGGTTTTCACGCTGCCGCACCCAAGTCACTGGGGTCAGGCCCTCGCGTCGCCGTCGCCGTCGCTCGCCTCAGGCCGTCGCGTCGCCGCCGCTCGCCTCAGGAGTCAGGCCCTCGTCAGCGTCGTCGCGAACTAAGCGCCGTCGCATCGCCGCCGTTCGCCTCCGTCCCTGGTCGCCGCCGTTCACATCGCCTCAAGCCCTCGCTGCCTCGCGTCGCGGCCGCTGCGCTCTCCTTATTTGGTATTCACTGATCCCTAATCCCTTCGCTTAGTTCGATATTCACTTTCTGCGAAAGCGTTCAAACTGAGTGTGATGAAACACAGCCACAAAAGTTTGTAAGGAAAGAAAGAATCAAATACTGAAGAAGACCCACCAAAGAATTTAATTGCGTATCACCTCTAGCCTGATATTAGATGCATATATGATATACCAATACTTTAGATTGTCCAGCTGCTTTTAGGAATCCCGGCAGACATTTTATGATGACGAATCAGGCTGTTCTCACTTCTCCAGAGATTTTAATTTTATGTATCTATATAATATAACTATATTATTATATATCTATATATCTATGTATCTATAATAGAGTGAGACTGTGGTCTGTGAGACAGTGAGATTTTATTCCCTGCTTGAATATTTGTGTATCAATATAAATATAAGCAGTGAATATTTGTGTATCAATAGCTTTGATTATATATGGCTGCTTATATATCAATAGTTTTGATTTTACTTTTTATCTATAATAGATTATATATTTATAATAGAGATTTTACTTTTTGAATTTTGTTGTTGAATTTTTTGTAACTTGTGGGGTATTTGTTGAGTTTTTTATGATTGCCCATTTTTTGTTTACATTAGATTTAAAATTATGGAATATTTTTTTTAAAAACAATCAAAGTTTGTATCATCATCTTCTACAACTCAAAGTGAGTATTTGAAGAAAAGTCGTACAGAATGCAACTTGCCTGATCTTCCTGCTAGTTAAAGTGAATCTTTGAAGAAAAATTGTACAGAATATAATTTGCGTAATCTTCCTGCTGACCCCGGGCTACGACCTCGTATTTTGGATTAGGATCCAAATATTAGAGACCGAGTTCGTAGAACGTATTTATTGAAAGACCCTTGCGAACCTCGTCATCACAATTTTTCAAAAAGGAAATTTGGACAATCTTTTAGAAGGTTTAACTTTTCTTGGTTCGATGAATTTGGTGGTTGGTTAGAATACAGCATATCAAAAAATGTAGCATATTGTCTTTGCTGCTATCTTTTCAAATATGAGATAGGAGATCAAGCAGGTGGTGATTTTTTTGTTGGCGATGGATTTACAAATTGGAAGAAGAAAGAAAGGTTGTAAATTCACATGAGAGGTGTTAATAGTACTCACTACCAAGTTTGGAGAAAATGTTAGGATTTGTTGAATCAAAAACAATATATTGAAACTATTATCTCAAAGTTATCTGATGATGCAAAAAGAGATTATTGGGTTCGATTGACTGCAACAGTTGATTGCATTAGATTTTTTTTGCGGCATGGGCTTCCTTTTCGTGGGTGTGATGAATTCGAGCATTCAACTAATCAAGGAAACTTTCTTAAGTTATTGAAATTTCTTACAGAGTAAAATGAGAATGCCAATTGTGTTGCACTTAAAAATATTCATGAAAATCTTAAATTGATATATCATGATATTCAAAAGGATATTGTTAATGCTGCAGCAATTGAGACAACCGATGCTAAGTCGTCGTGGTCAATGAGTGCATGATAGCTTGGTTGTCTATATTGAGAGAGAGATGTTTAATAGTATTTCAAAAGAAAGTATTATGTGTCATTTCCAAAATATAAAAAGTCGTCGTGATTAGTTGTAAGTTCAAATTTTATATTAGAAATGAATGTGAACCTTTTGAGTAGCATTTTAATTTATTTTCTCTCTCTCATTATATCTATAGTTTTAAAAATATATTTACAATTTTAAGAATATGCTCTCACTGAACAATAATCCTAACTCCGTCCCTGGTTATATAGATATAGAATAGATATATTAAAGGGCTGCTTAAAAAACGAACAAACCAGTAGTCCAGTTCAATTTGATTAGTGCGATTTAATTCAATTTTAATTTAATACGATCCAATTTTGACTCTGTATTATTTGAAAACCGTTTCAAAAGTATCGATTCTTAAATTTTTATTTAAAATCTAGGTTCGAACCGAACTGTTACATGCCTAGCCTAGCTGCCTAGGTTCGAACCAAATCCTAACAGCCATTGCCCATCGGGAGCCCTAGCCTAGTTGCCTAGGCTGATTTCAAAAGCCTCTCTCACTTTCACCTCTCACAGACTCACGCACACTGAAATCGACAAATCCAAATCCTAATTTCCCATGTTCCCTCTCATAACCCTAACGAAACCCTAATCAGAGCGGCCAGCGGTGGCGCGGCACCTTTCTCAGTCTCTCCCTCGCCGATTCAATTCATCTCGCCGCAGCGGCGCAGCCTCTATCACGCCGCCGCGATTCGTGTCACTCTCTCTCGCCGATTCACTATCGTCATTCACATAGTTCATAGTCAGTTTTTTACGTCTCTCCTTGTTCAATCATCAGTGTGCCTCTTTCGTCCACCACCACTTCTTCTGAAGCTGTAAGTATGCTGCTCTATTGTGTAAATTGTAAACCTGATTTGTATGCAGCTCTATTCTGTAAACTATAATACATACATCTTCTTTCACACCATGAGCCACGAGGCAGTGTTGAGTCTGCAAATTGAGGTCGTATATATTTATTTTTTTAGTAAATTTGATCTCTATAAATCTGTTATATCTCTTTTAAGGGTTCTTGCTCATTTTTGTGGAATAAGTAATCGGAATCGCTGTTTTTACGGATTGGTTCTGGCCCGATTCCATCTGGTTTAACGGTCCGATTTGGTTCCAAAAAAATTGGAACCGTAGCAACAGTTTGGTTCACAGATTTGCTTAGAAATGAACCAATTCGGTCTGCATACACCCCTAGTTATAACTATATACAATTTGGTGTCAGTTTATATAATTTAAAAACTGGTACAAAATTCTTAATTTGTCTAATAAAGTAACAATTCGAACCGAACTGAACAGTTGAATTATTAAACCAATATACCATGAACCACCCGTCCAGTCCACCGCTCAGCACTCACAAACGCGATCCGTGATGCCTACACTGGTCGAGTCCGCAAAACCCACACCCACAGTCCCACACCGCTGCCACCAATCCCTGCCCTCCGTGACCTGGTTAGCTTCTCTCAGCCCTCATATTTCCCTTTTAAAGCTTGAGATTGTCTAGACGAAAAATACGGACAAAACTCTTTATATATATGTATATTTTATGGGTCCATTTTAAGTTTATTTTGATGATTCGAACCGTTTATCTTGTATAGTATATTGAGAAGATCATATTTATAAAAAATCAAATTGATTGATATATGTAAATATACCGTTGTATAGCATTTATTTTAATGGTTTGTATAATTTTAAGAATAAACCATCTATTTTATTTAAAATAAATATGTTCAAATAATGTAGGTCTAAATTTTTGCATAGATAATCTTATGAAAGATTCTATAAAATGAATGGTAATGTTATCAAAATAAAACAAAGTGTATATATATCCATTATAAAATAGTACAAAACCAATACAAAATGTTAATGAAGCGATAAGGGACAAAAAAGTAATTTTAACTATTACGAAATATGCACTTTTTAGTTTATATATATATATATATATATATATATATAGTGGCAGGGAAATCGATGATATATATTAGAAACTCAAAATGCCATTTATTTGAAATGGTTAAGATCGTTGTTGTTTATATGACCTTCTTTTCTTCTTATGCTTTTGTTTTGATTTTTTTTTTTCATATTTTGCTTTTAGGTGATTTTACTGTTGTATTGATGAACGATAACGTGTCTCGTCGATCTCCCGTGTGCATCAGATTTCATCTTTGGTACTCTTCATTTGATAGGAGCAAACAAATCCCTTAGACTAAATTTACATTTTATTTGTTTGATTAATTGTTTTTACTGAAATATGATTTTTTCACCTTTACATATATTTGTTTGTGTTAGATCTCGCATTTGGTTTTTTAAAAAAATCAGAAAATTGAATTTGTTTGAATGTGTGAAAAAGGAAATTTGAATATGCTGCAACTTGCAAGTTGTTGTTCTTAGGCTATACGCAAATGGAGACTCTCACCTGAACTTATCAAAAGAAATTGAATTTGTCCAAAGTATTGTTCTTAGCAAAAGAAATTGAATTTGTCCGTTGAAGCAGTCCTACTGTTGAGGCAGTGACGCTCTGAACCAATTGACCAACACTATGTTCCTTTATTCTTTTAAAGTTTACGTGCTTCGTTATTTATTTCACTATTTGGGTTTGCATTGTATAGTGTCATATGGGTTGTTTTGGTTTGAAATTTCATTGTAACTCATGCTTGTATAGTACTATAGTCCCATAGGCGTAGTTTTGATTTGAAATTTCATTGACTCATACTTGGATTCAAGGACTAATCCTTCAAATTTGATGTCTAAAAGATGTTTTTCTAATTCTACTCCCATCTCTAACATCAACAAGAATATCCCATTTGCTTCTACAACTAAGGTATAAACTGTCCGTGTTTGTGAGTATATATGCACATATGGATTCATTCGTTTGCTTAATTTATTATATTACATGTTAACCTTGAAGTTTGAACACAAATGTTTAGTATTATAAATTGTTTCGGTTTGAGAGGTAATTCAAGTAAATGTTAGTATTTTTAAAAAAAAAAGCATTGTGACCAAAAGTTATTTAAGAATGATACCATTTCTAGAATTGTGGGCCCATTGTTTTTTTGTTGTTGTATGGTTCTTAATTGTTGGTTCATTGTGAGATTCGAAACAATTTTGCTTCTAAAAAGAAACAATAAAGAATGAATTTGGCTTTATGGATTAATGTTTTTCTTAATTTATTTGTATTAGATATGAAACTTGAAGTGTGAACAAAAGTGCTTAATTTATTTGTATTAGAAATCTATTTGGCACCACTCTTTGTTCTAATACATTGTTTTCTTGAAGTTTATATGATTGAGTTATTTGTTATAAATCCTAATGATATTTTTTGCTAGAAATTTTAGATACCTGAATTTTTTTGACCGTCATTTATTTTTTGTCTTTGTAGAAGTCAACTATCAATGAATTTTCTTCATGGTATATTGATACTAAGAGTTATATTTTCTAATTTTTCCCCTTAAATTCCCTTTCTAAAAGGAAAATGGGATGGGCTTATATGATTTTTTTGAAAAAAAAAATCTTTTGAGAGGTGGAAGGGGGGTTAAGTGATCGGTAGTGGTGGAGGGGTTGATTATTAGAGGATGATGCGGCTTTCAGGATAAAATCAGATGATCACTAATACTTCTCTTTCCTAAGTATTATACTTATATATATTTCTCATGAAGTATGTACTTATATATTTATTTTTTCCGATCAGGTATGTACTTATATTTGTTTCTCATATAGTTTTGTTTAGTTTTTGAAATTATATGGTGTTCTTATTTCTAAATGGAAAGCAGGGAATTGGAATTGATCATTTTTTTGTTAGATTAACTTTGGTATGATTTTTTCGTGGCTGAATTTATATAATTTACTACTAAATTGTTATTTGCTTTTGGAGCCAACTGAATTAACCTTACGCCTCAATTGATTGACATAATCCTATAACTATCATACATCTTTTGGTTAGTTTGCTTTCTTATATATTGATTTTAGTATAAACCCACTTTAACAGTGGTCCCATGCATTGATTGTGAAATCTATTTGTAAAAGGGATTACAGAATTATCACTGTAAGATCAGAAGGTTGATAAAACACTTTTCTTAGATATTTTAATCAGTCCCTGGTTAAGAGTAAAATCTTATCTGATTGAGATTGAGATTATTAGGTTCTTAATACCCAAACAACAATTTACCTCAAATTAGAGTTCTTTTTCTTTTATTCAAAATTTCCACTTCTGGTGATTCATATTCTAATTGAGGGTCGATAGGATTTTTTCAACACGAGAAGAAGGAAGAACTTTGCATCTTTTTTTTTTCATCTCTTTTTTTTTTTGACGAGTTTATTTAAAGGTAGTCGAGAATATTCTTATTTGTGGACAATATTGTGTACTTGTTTCATGTGAACCATGCTAAGTTGAAATGATTCATTGTTATGAGAGTTAATTTTGTTGCATCCAGGGATTTTCGTATAACTTTTCTCAATTTTGTAGTTTGTTCCATGTTTTTATTACAGAGGGAATCATAAATCATAAATTATGGTGCAGTACAACTTCAAGAAGATAACAGTGGTTCCCACCAGGAATGATTTCATTGATATCATCCTTTCCCGCACCCAACGACAAACACCAACTGTTGTTCACAAGGGTTATGCCATCTCCCGCATCCGTCAGTTCTACATGCGGAAAGTGAAATACACACAGCAGAACTTTCACGAGAAGCTTTCCACTATCATTGACGAGTTCCCCCGGCTCGATGATATTCACCCCTTCTATGGTGATCTCCTTCATGTTCTCTACAACAAAGATCACTACAAGCTTGCCCTAGGTCAAATTAATTCCGCGAGGAATCTCATTGGTAAAATTGCGAAGGATTATGTGAAATTGTTAAAGTACGGTGATTCGCTTTATCGATGCAAGTCTCTGAAGGTTGCTGCTCTTGGCCGTATGTGTACTGTCATAAAGAGGGTGGGTCCTAGTTTGGCATACCTCGAAGAGATCAGGAAGCACATGGCAAGGCTGCCTTCAATCGATCCAAATACGAGGACAGTTTTGATTTGTGGTTGTCCAAATGTTGGCAAGAGCTCATTCATCAATAAAATCACTAGGGCTGATGTTGATGTGCAGCCCTATGCTTTCACCACAAAGTCTCTTTTTGTTGGTCATACAGATTATAAATACCTGAGATATCAGGTAATAGACACGCCAGGGATCTTGGATAGACCATTTGAAGATCGCAATATCATTGAGATGTGCAGCATCACTGCTCTGGCACATTTAAGAGCTGCTGTACTATTCTTCTTGGATATTTCTGGACGTATTGCAGAACAGGCATCTCTGTTTCACAGTATCAAATCCTTGTTCATGAACAAACCACTGATCATAGTTTGCAATAAAATTGATTTGCAGCCGCTGGATGGCATATCAGAAGAAGACATGAAGTTGGTTATGGATATGAAAGCTGAAGCTATGAAGACATTGATAGGTCAAGGAGGGGATCCAACAAATGATGAGGGGGTGCTCTTGACTATGAGCACTCTGACTGAAGAGGGGGTTATTGCAGTGAAGAATGTGGCTTGTGAGAGGTTATTGAATCAGAGGGTGGAAGTGAAAATGAAGTCTAAGAAGATAAATGATTGTTTGAATCGCTTTCATGTTGCAATGCCGAAGCCACGCGATCAGAAAGAAAGGCCTCCATGTATTCCTCAGGCAGTGTTGGAAGCTAAAGCTAAGAAAGAAGTGGAGAAGGAGAATAGAAAGCTTGAGAGGGATTTGGAGAATGATAATGGTGGTGCAGGTGTATATTCTGCTAACTTAAGGAAGCATTATATTTTAGCAAATGATGAATGGAAGGAAGATGTATTGCCAGAAATTCTTGATGGTCACAATGTATATGATTTTGTTGATCCTGACATCTTACAAAGGCTTGAGGAGTTGGAGCGGGAAGAAGGTCTTCGGCAGGATGAGGAAGCAAATGGGGATTTTGATGTGGATGGTGAGGAATTGACTCCAGAAGAGCAAGAAGCACTGGCTGAGATTCGTAAAAAGAAAAGTTTGCTTATTCAACAACACAGGATCAAGAAGAGCACCGCAGAGAGCAGACCAACTGTACCAAGGAAATTTGACAAAGACAAGAAGTTCACATCAGGGAGAATGGGAAGGCAATTGTCAGCTCTGGGGCTCGATCCAACTATGGCAATTAATCGGGCCCGTAGCCAGTCAAGGGGTCGTAAGAGGGAGCGTTCTGTAACTTCTGTTGGCCGAGGAGATAATGATGGGCATGATGCCATGGATCTGGATGTTGACCAGCCTAACAAGAAGCTTCGGATGATGTCTAGACCCCGGTCAAGGTCGAGGTCACGGCTACCAAGTGAGGTTGTCCCAGGCGAGGGTTTCAAGGATTCTGCTCAAAAGGTGAAGGCTCTGAAACTGGCTAAGAAATCTGTCAAGAAGAGGAATAAGGATGCTCGTCGTGGAGAGGCAGATAGAGTCATTCCTTCTCTGAAACCAAAGCATCTGTTTTCTGGGAAGCGCTCAATTGGAAAAACCAGTAGACGCTGATAAAATTTGGTACATCTTACACAGTTTGCACATTTATTTTGGGGAGACCTCACCCACACATGCCTACTTGGGGATTCTTACTCTGTTTTTCTTTGGATTGTGTTTGTTGCTTTCTTGTGTTACTTCTGTTTATCTTTATTAGCTGTATGTGCTGTTTGAGTCTCTTCCCTTCCTGTTTTACATTATATAAAACAATATATTAGTTCGAGGTCAAGACCTCTGCAGCATCCTCACTCTAGCCTAACCAGTTGAGCTGTAACTTATGCATCATATGATGTTAGGATTGGATAGTTTATTGGGTTGAGTCATGGCATGATATTTGGAATATTGATTTCTTGCTTGTTAGGTTTATGTTAGTTGCCATTTCCCCCCCCCCCCCTCTCAACTAAAAATTAATTATTCCTAGCATGCATTCATTTGGTTTATAATTAATGTTTGTCAGTATCTGTATCCTCATCTGGTGATCATTTATTTTCTTTGTATGAATTTGGTGAGGTTATATTCAACTATCAATGTGAAGTATTTGTCCATTTTGCAACATAAATGTATGACTTCCTTTATGTTGAATCATGCCTTGTAAAGCATGCTATTTTGAAAAAGAAAAAAAAATTCTTTATTTCCAAGATTTCTAGCCATTGTGTTGCATCGCATAAGAAACCTTTATAGTGGAATGGATATCTCGACTTTCATCATTGGTCTAAAATCCCGAATTTTACGGATTATATTCTTGTATAATTTCTTCCCCATCTCCCCCCAGACTTTTACAAAAACATCCATTTGTGGGTTCCAAGCTATCAGTATTTCTAATTAACTTTGAGCTGAGGAGAAAATCTGCACGATGTACTTTCTAAATGTAGTCACTGTTTTTTTGCAGGGCATGGCGATACATATATTTCCGAGAATTCACACCGGAGCCTGGACTGTACTTCCCACAGAACACGCGCCCTATACTCTGTTGCTTGCATTCTGCAGATTTACTTGGACATTCTTAATGCAAGTTTGTTATGTTTTTTTTGTTATGCAATTTTGAAATTTTGATCTCTCTTAAAGAATATTATTTGCCAGTGGGCCTTCCGAATTGACATATCTTGGTAGGTTTGCTGTTGGGATTTGTGATGTTAACATCTTTAAGTGCTACTCTTCATTTTGATATTTATGGATGCTTTGAGGCAGTTTGTGGAAGTTTGGAGAATTCAAATAAGTTTTTTGGTTTGTTCAAGTCTTTTTTTGGGATTTGACAGTTTCTTTCGTGTATCCGATGACCATCTTTTGGCTTGGTAGGAGCTGACTGAGGTTCCGTTCTGTCAACTGGCCGTTCTCCCCTTCAACCTTTGTTACAAAAGGGAGAGATGGATATCAAATCCATTGTGCATCTTTGAAGATAGATATTGAGAAAAGCCGCTTGCGGTTTGACCTATCGGGTCACCCTAACAACCAATTTAAAAAAAAGTTAATTTAAAAGTGAAGTTACCAAATAATTTATTTTTAATATAATTTAATTTTTTAATTATAAATACAAAAATAAAAAATAAAAAAATTAATTTTTAAGTTAGTTGTCAATCGAGCCTTAATTGATTATAAATTATAAGTTATAGAAAAATTATGATCGTTTGATAAATATATTAGTTTATAACTGAAAAAAAAAATTAATTATAGTTTATAACATATATTGTAAATATTTAGATAAAATTGTAAGTTATTATTAAAATTAATAATAAAAAATTAAAAATTAGTTTAAATAGTTGAGCCAAATATTTTCAAAGTGTATTATAAATAATTTAATTTGAATAATTAATTTAAAACTATAAATATATTTATAAATATATTTTACAAATACTATTTTTATTATATTTTTTCAAAAAAAAATTTATTCCAAAAAATAAAATTGAAATATTTTTCTTTCTTTTCTCTCTCTCTTTCTCTCACCCGATCTGTCAAATTGATCGGTGCACTTTTCTCTTGTTACAATGGAAGAGATGGATATCAAATCGATTGTGCATCTTCGAAGATAGATATGATTTTGTTCTGTTAATTAATATTATTTGAAGAATTTAATTTTTTTCATAACTAATTCATACATTGAGATTTATAAAATAAATAACTTAAATCATAAAAATAAAACTTAATGTGGGTCCATCTCAATAATACCCTTTTAAGTAAGTTTAAATTAACTAATATTAATTTACTTCTGAAAGTGGAGTTTTTTTGTCATTTTTTCATATATTATGTACTTTATACATATAAAGACAATTTTCATCTATTATTCTATGCCTTATAAGCTTTTTAGTATTTTCCTTGTAATATTAGGCAACGCGGGTCGTGTTTGACAGTCGGCTTATTATCTTTTGTTTAGATTCAAAAAATGGCACTAGTTATTTATTATTTATGATTTAAAGTCGTGAATCGTAAAATAAGTTTTTCTTTTAACTTATTTAATTTAGGCCTTGTTTGGCAATTGCTTTAAGTTGATTTTTTTTATTTTTTTACTTAAAATTTTAAGAAGCTAAAAAGCCGCGTTTGAGAACTCAAATGTTTTTAGCTTTTTAATTTTTTTTGACATAACGTATTTTTTATATTTTTTAGATATATTTTAATTTTTATTATATATGTTTTTTTATATAGATTATATATTTAAAATTACTTATCGAAATTTATTAAACAAAATTTATATTAAATATAAAATTATGTTAAAATAAAATTTTAAAAATTATAATAATTTTAAATTAAGTTTTTTTTTGTCTTTCGGCTTAAAACTATTTTAAATTAAGTTTTTTTGGTGTATTTTGGTTTAAAATCATATTTACGATTCACTAAACGAATTTTTTACTCATTGACTTAAAGCGATTTTAGTTAAAAAAAAAAAAAAACTTAAAACTAAATTACCAAATAAGGTTCGAATTTAAATAATTAGATTTTAATATGAAATAGAGCCTCGAATTTTCTGTCTACTTAATGGGTTCATTAGGGATTTTCGAAACCGGGTATTGCATTGCAGCAGGAACAGGTACAAGTGCCTTGAGCCCTATTTGGGAAAAAAAAAGGTTAACTTTTTTTTAAAAGTTTAGCTTTTAAACTGGTTTATTTGAAATTTTATTTTTACACAATTTTAAAAAATAAAATTAAAAAAATTAAAAAAAGAATTTCTTTATATTTTTTTCTGACATTTATTTTTTTTAAATTATTCTAAATGCACTTACTTTAAAAAAAAAAACAAAGAAGTTAAATCTTCAAGTCAATTTTCTGAGAAATACTTGTCCTGGCAGCGGCTAATGTTTTAACTGGCAATAGCAATTCATGTCATTAGAACCAGAAGCCGCGAGCACTTTCTAATCAGAAGGTGAATAATCCTCAGAAAGAAAGAGAATTGGCGATGCTTATGAGAGGTGTTCTTCGGAAATTGACGGCCACAAGACGATGCTCGTCGCCGTCGATTTATTCATTCTTTTCATCATTATCATCATCCCCGTCGTCTTCATCGACGTCCGAAATTGACGCGTTAGCGGCTGGCGCTGCCGCCGATGTCGCTGGAGAGGATCTCCTGTTGGAAGATTCGCCGGACTCCGCCGCCGCCGCCGCCGCCTCCGCCGCCTCCGCCGTCGCTGCCAAGGCCACCATACCCTCTCTTCTTCAGCCTCGAGTTGTTGTTTATGATGGGGTTTGCCATCTCTGCCACAAAGGTATTTCATTGTAATATTTACATGTGTTATATATACAGATATTTCTCTCTCTCTCTCTCTCTCTCTCTCTCTCTGTATATATATGTATATATATATTTATATGCACGGCTTGTCCTTTTGGGGCCAACACTGACGCCAGAGTCTCGTCGTTGCTAGGTGTACTGTGTACATATATGTAGATACTAGATTTTGCGGCAATGTTGAATCAGGGTAAATCAAATTACAAATTAGGGTTTCAAGATTTTGTATAGAGAAAGAAGGGGAGGGAGAGAGAAAGAGACAAATGTGAAAATTTTGAAATAAAACTGAAGCGGTTACAAATTTGAGTCGTGTTCATTCACACCAAATGAGGTGTTAATTTTATGAGTAGATATAGCAAATGTTTTCGCAGACAATATGCTGTTACTGAAGCTAGCTTGACTCATGATTTTTCTTCACTTAATCATATTGCAATAAAATCCTAGTTTGCTACCGTATCAGTTTTGGGCGAATCAATTTTTGTAGAAAATCATATATAGGATTTGATTCTATTGAAATAATAGCACGTGGTGCAAGCTGCCCACTTTTATGTGTATTAAGATAACCTTTATATTGTGGAAGATTTTGGATTATGTAAGAACAAATCAACAATTTTGATGTAGCTTCCCTGCTTAAAAGAATATATGAAACTGGAGACTATTTTCTCTTGCTGCAAAGAAATGTGTGATTTTCATCAACCAAGGACTAGTAATCTTTAGCTGTAACCACAAAAACAATGGCTATGGGGGTTCTTGAGTGATATTAATGATCTACCTTTCCCAAATGCTAATCAGAGCCTTATTGTTCTTAATTTGGTCTCCAATCACTATGTTCAAACCCCAAGTTTCTGTGTCTTCAATAAGCCCGTACTGTTAGGTGCCTTGCAATCTTGCAGAATGAAACCTTCCTCATACTGGGTCTTTCTTGAATTCACATAGTTAATGCATCATCAGCATAGAACATAGTGATGTTAAATTAGTATTTTTGTTTTCTTTTGCCTACTATCGCACTTTTGCAGGGGTGAAGTGGGTGATTAATGCGGACAAAGATAGAAAGATCAAGTTCTGTTGTCTCCAATCTAAAGCTGCTGAACCTTATATGAGAATCTGTGGTCTTGACCGAGAGGACGTTCTTCGTCGCTTCTTGTTCATTGAAGGCCCAGGTTTATACCACCAAGGTTCCACTGGTTAGAATCCTCTCTCCCTCTGTGTGCACGTGCATGTGCACGTGTGCTTTTATGCTGTGTTCCTAGAAATAATTATGAAGTCTTGTATGTATTTTTTTACCAGATTTGAGCATTTTCTTTTGTTTTAGAAACTAAAAAAGGAAGAAAGAAGGGAACCAATAAAGAAAGAAAGAAAAAAAAAAAGAAGAAAGAGGACATGGCATTTTGAGGTTATTTTGAGTTGGCTTGATTAGTAGTCGATGAAAGAATATAATGGCCTTTAGATAGTTTTTCTCTATCTTCATTCACGTACAACTAGATTGAATCATTTGATCTGGACAGTACTAGTGTTACATGACATCAAACCAGTATGAATTTTGATTTTGACATGTCGACAGTTTTTTGTTAGTGGCATCTTTCTACGAAGTTTAAACTACTTCTAAAGTTCACACATTTCATTAGCAATAAAAAGAAACAACATTAGGGTGGGGGGTTGAGTTTATGGAGTGTATATATGTGCAATAAGGTGCCTTGTATAATTTTTCATAGCAACCATATAGATATGGTCGTCTGAAAATTTTGTCCCCTGCCAAAGACAATGCGTCTGCTGAACTGATTATCCCATATGATGGATGTACTACTTTAAAGCTAGATTTTTCCCCGCTTTCCAACCATGTGTAATCGTAGAAGTCAGTGAAGCAGCAAAGCCCGCATTCTACTAATCAATGCCGAGCCAAAATTGTTATCAATGAAACTTCATGGATATAAGGCATTGACAATCTTGATTGCAGTTGAACTTCTAGAACATGATGAAAAAAGGTTATTGTGCACGTAGTGCAATGTCAACTACGTAGATGAATGGAGTCAATGGACTATAGGATAAGACATCTTCGAGAGGAAGGATTTTTCCATTGACTAGCTTAACTTTTTATTTTTTCATATAGCTGTCAATTGATCAATTATAGGCCTCTACCATATGCTTGGATACTCGAAAATAATAGGACTTAACATAGTTTTATCGCTTCCTATTTATCTTGTTGTTGATGTTGTATTGAAGGAATTATTATGAAGCCAGAGATCAGTAGGATGTGCTACTTGTTGATATGCTTTTTAATTCTTATTTAGAAAATGAGGGCGTATTGACCATTTATTATCCGTGGTTTCCATATCAAAATAATTTTTGTTCATTAACTAAAATATAGGTTGGGTTAGACTCACCTCTGTAATTCTTTTAATCCGTGCACTAGATCACTTAATCAACATAGATTGATTAACTATCTGGATCCAGTTTCAAGGACTTCTGGTCATTCTGCTTTCTATCTACAGCCTTATGTTCAATTACAGTACAGGTCATGGTCTTCTTGTTCAGGATCGTAGTCTTGACCATTATTTTTTTTTTGCTTTTTCCATGTCCTTATATTGCTGACATTTAGAATGATATCACTGCGACAATGCAGTCCAGAATATTGATGTGTGGCTAAGGAGAGAGTGGGAACTCATGTGCGCCTTATTCTATCAACTTATTAAATGACTCGTAGTTATGCCTTGGACCGTAGGGAGTCTTCTCAGAAACATCTCAAGTGTGCAATATTGGGATCCCCTGCCATCAATATTTGAAATGAAATATGTGTGATCTCGGAGATTTAGCAATCCTAATATACAGTCATTGCGAAAGGAAATATAGATTGCAGGGAGCTACATTGAAGGACATGAATCTCTCCTATCGGGTGTCAATGTGGATAATTTTTATTATTGTGGATTTGCAATCCTTTCTTGTGAGCTAGACATTAATAAATTGAATCTGAAGGTAAACCTTTAATCTTATATTCTTAATTATAATGTAGTTAATATATTGCTGTTATCACAAACCTTGGCATTCTCCGCAGGTTGTTTTATAACATCAATAATTTGTGGCTTATCTTAAATATAGATGTTAATCTTATGATCTCACATTGCTTATTCATCTTTTTTGCTCCCCTCCTTTCTATTGGAGTGCAACATTTGTTCTTTCTCCTTTTTTTTTTTCCTTTTCTTCATGCATTTACTTTTCCATGTAGATGGGGTGAAAGAAAATGAAAAACTAAAGAGGAGGGAAATGGAGATCAACATAAAAATTAACCTCTATTTTGAAGGTTTTTTTTTTTTTTTTAAACAGTGTTCTTATCATTTTGGCTTTTCTTTTTCTTTGTATTTGAATTGGCTGGGTTAAATTGAACTGACCTGTCATAAAATATGAGCTGAGTCTGAAAAATGCCAATGCATTGCACATTAAATAGATGTTAATCCTGCATTATTTTTCTTACTAGGATCATCTACTAATAGCTACTATTAAAATGATAATGGCTTCTCTCTAGTCTCCCCGAAAGGATTGGATGGTCATTTTGGGCCATTTATGAGCCCAAGCAAAAGCTAGTTTTGATAATCTAATCAGCTTATTTGATTGTTCTCAATCCATTTACCGTTCGTTTTGTTAAAAACAAATGTAATTTGTTCAAGCACTTATTGATATTTGATTAATTTGATTTCTTGCATGATTGATTTATACATTGAGAATAATAAAATGCATGGTTCATATGATCAAAGTGGGTCCAACTTGGGGCCATAAACGGCCCAACATGATGCTCCAGTCCCTTTGAGCGATTGGAGAGAAGCTGGACTCTAATAAAATTCATGTTCTATCCTGAACATGTGGGTCCAACTTGGGGCCATGCTCTATCCTATCATACTTTTCTCCCCATTTTTCTTCCTAAAGGTTATTGTGTCTTATCCAAGATTTGAAATGGAGGGATCACATTCACTTAGTGCGTGAGTTCTACACACTCAAGTGAACCTGATCCATTTCAAATTCTGGGTATAATTCATGAATTTTGTTTTCTGGAAACGAAGTATTGTTGTTTTTTCTTAAGCCATATCAGGCCATCAAGTCTCTTGTAGGCGCCTTGTTTTTTATTTTTTTAAAATTTTTATTCCCCTGCCTTTTGATATGCCCACAAAAATGAGATATAGGTTCTTAAAGCTTTCTCCTAAATATAGTCTAGTTTTTTCTCATTTGATATTGGAACAACGAAGCTCATCTATACTCTCTGTTTGAAGCTTCTAAAATATAATAATATTTATGAAGCTTAGGTTATGTTATTAATTGTCACATAAATGATTAAATGTGTTGTTCAAAATGGATAGGAAATGTAGTCAGTTAATTATTGCTCCTAACACCCTCTCCCCCTCATCCCCCCCAACCACCCCCCCAAAAAATTTGTTTTCCTCATCCTAAGCTGTTTTCTTTTAGCTTATTTTTGTTTTTTGTTTTTTTTGGCTCGTTTGTTTTTTTGTTCTGTTTTTTAACCTGCAATTTTCAAGTCCCATGTCTGATTTTTATTTAACCTTGCAGCTGCACTGAGAGTATTGTCTTATTTGCCATTTCCTTATTCGGCCTTGAACACTCTACTGGTGGTTCCGACTCCTTTGAGGGATGCCGTATATGATTATGTTGCTAAGCGACGCTATAACTGGTTTGGCAAGGATGATGATTGTTTGGTTATGCGAGAGAAAGATTTGCTCGAGCAATTCATTGATAGGGAAGAAATGTTGGATCGTACGCGACCAGATCTGTGAGTGGCTCTCATAGTTTAATTAGCCACATCGGATGAGTTTTTCTTAGAAATCCTTGGTTAATACAAAGCTGTAACACCATAGGTTGTGGAGAGTGGCGACAGCAGTCTTTTTGCACGAAATTGGCTTTTGTGAGAGTAGAACTTCATTTGTTGTGGCAATGTGATCGCACAATCTTATTTGGTCACTCTGTGTTGAGCTGAATGGAAAAATGTTACAGTACAAGTTCTCTATTGAGATCACTAATAGAATGAAAACTGAGTTTTTCCTACCAACCGGTTTCAATTTGACTATGGCAATTGCACTATAGCTATTCAAAATACTTGCAAGTAGCTAGTACAATCCACACTACATGAACAATTTCAGCATAATAGAGTATGAGGAAGCTGTGTTATTGATTGCCCCATTCCTTCCAATCTTTGTCAACATGATTTTGGGCCCATTTAACTGCGGCTCGTGCAGCTTGCGGTCCTCCAGGCAAACCCCGCTCATTCAAAGTATCGGCCATGTCGATGAAAGGCATGACCAGGAGTGTGCCTGGACCCCCATACTCGGTGTGCAAGAAGGTACTGAATATCTGTTAAAGATGATGTCAAAAGGTAAAAATATAGGTCAGCATCTTAAAGCCTTTTAATGTATTTAAAATAAATAGCACCAACAAAGAGAGAGTAAATAAGGTAATTGATCCCTCACAAGCCATAAATAGATAAAAGAAAAAAGAGAGCATCAAATGCAGTAATAAAATATATTAACTTAAAATGCAAAAACTTAAAATGTCGTCCTAACCGTACCTAATGTAGTTCTGTTGGAGTAAATTCCAAGCAGCACAATGAGGTTTTTCTTTTCCTCCCCCCTTTTTAGTCCCTTCGCCATTCTTTCTTCACCTTCTTCCAATATGATGTACGGTTATACAATGAACTCTTCTAAGTTTGTTAAGTACCTCAGTGTGTGACACAAGTTTCCAATCTGTCTAGATCAGGTATGAGCAGAAAAAGTATGTCTAAGAAGCTGATTTTACTAAATAACTCCGAATAAGACTCCATCTTTGTGCATAAAATGCTACATGATAGTTTGAATAACACCATTTTATCTTTAAAAAATATTAAGAAATATGAAATCAAACTGAGTCTAGCATCCTTGGACATAAAACACTAAATGAATCTATACTCACAAACCCGCATCCGATGCTCATACCAAAATCTAAGTAATATAGATGATGCAAACAAGTATTTGAAGGTTGTTTCGCTGTAAGAACTCTACGCCACATGCATGGAATTTTTTGGCTCCATTTTCAAGTGGATAAGAAAATGACAAGATTCTAGTGGTAGCTATTTCAAAAGTTTCCTTGAGGCTTTATTTCTTAGTTCACAAGCTACTGCAACAAGTCAGCCCAAAATAAAGTAGTTTCACCCAACTATAATCGTAACCTAAATCAAGAGATACAGTTTATTGGATAAGGTAAGGTGTTTTTGAGAAAAATCAACATTATCAAATCAGATTAGTGAAATTAGTTCAAGCTAACTAATCCTTATCCCACAACAAAAATTATTAAGCATATAATAAAATAGAAAGAAGGACGGTGAAAATTTTCAGAGAAAGTAATGTGTTCTCAACAAGTATAGCAACGATTAATCAAATTACAGATGAGGGTGGAACCAACAACATTACTATTGAATAGCTTGATGTATATTATTTGGCTCATTTCTTAACAGCTTAAGTTTTTAGGACCATTGGTGACTTAACATGGTATCAGAACTCTAGTTCCACGAGATCTTGGATTCAAGTTAAGTAATATGTGTTTTCCTGTTATATTTGTTATTGTGCATCATCTGTGTTGGTGCACCTATTTGGTTTAGTTTGTTTAACTTTTTACCTGCAAGATAGGATCGCACGTGAGGAGAAAGTATTAGATAGTTTGATATATATTGTTGAACTCATTTTCCATCAGTGTAAACTTTTGGTACAATTGATAACTTAACAATTACAAAATAGACTTGTTTTCAAATTTGACGGTCATGGAGTAACATGTGCACGACCTTTCGGAGCATACATATTGTATGCTATCTCTTCTTGTATGCCAAGAAGAACTCTCACCATTAAATGATCACTCCCATGTGTTAATATGGTATTAACCAAAGAGATCCTAAGCAATGGGTTTGCTTAACACCAATGCAATTACTTGAAGGTACATCATATGCTTGATTTCTAGTAAACACTGCTGCTCTAGATAATAGTTACAAGCACTGAACTATTGAAATAAAATTAATGGCACAAGTTCCACCTATTGAAATCTTTTGTTGAAGAACTTACCGCAATTGAGTATTCTTTCCATGTTTCAATTTCTACATCCTCAATATAACAAAATATCCAGGCATGGACAAGTAAAACCTAACAACACCACAAAAGTCCTGCCAGCCCGGGTTATCCAAACTTGGGAGCAGGAGTAACCTAAGTTTTTCTTGACCAATGGTTTGCATATTCTCCCTTGTTTTTGCATCCTCGTTGCTACTAAATTTCATGCTAGTACTTCATTTGCAATGAATCCCCTGTTAAATAGTCAACCATTATAGAAGGAAATCCTAATTTTGTTGCAGAAGAGATAAGTTCAGCAGTGACAAATTTATCTTGATGCTCAGTTGATAAGTTAAAAGGTGCATGTGCATCAATCCATGTTTAATTCTTGTAATCTCAATGGATTAACAACAGTCACGGCCTTCTTTTAAAACTTTCATAAAATCTGGTGCAACTAAATTGAATTTTCACACCCAATCCTTCAAGAATAATGCTTTTCATAGTTCTATTATGAGTAAAAATTAAATGCTGAGTAATACAAATTTTCCTAAAATGATACATCCAACACCCTCCACGATCTTTTGATAATATAACATGGATATGCAACCACTGTGTGCATGTTATGGGGGGTGGGGGGAGGAGAAGAGGGACAGAAGTACAAACTACCTCGGTGCAGATTCCAACAACCTCTTCTAATGAATCTCCAAACAAATCCTTTTTAGAGAGTTTCTTAATAAGGTGGTTCCTAAACTTCTCTGTCTCCTACGCCCACAAATTCCAATAAAGAAAGAAAACAAAAGCAATTAGTCAATTAACTAAACACACACACACACACACAAAATCAAATCTTTTAACTGCGAAATTGCCTTGCTAATAAGGGCTTGATATGCTAGAATGAATAATATAAGAATAGAAAAACAAACACACAATCACACGATAAACAACACGAGTTTTACCGTGGAAAACCCCCAATGGATGAAAAATCACAAGACCTAGTCTATAAATAATTCACTAAGGTAGTTACAAGAAAACCTTATAACCAAATAATGAATGCACATCCATAGTTGTAAGCCAAACTTTGTGAATCCACAATCTCTACCTCCATACTCCATAGTGTTCAAATCATCTAGATCTAAAGCCAAGAACTTTGAATCTCTTTCAGAATCCACCAAAGGTACAAATACCACACCTTTGAAACACTCTCAAAGGATTTCAAGCAAAGATAAGGAGAAAGAACCTTGAAGAGTAATCAAACAAGCTCACATAGGCTCAAGAAACAAAGATCTCTTCAAGTAGAAAGATTACAATCTCTCAAGGAGGCATAGAGCAAAGATTTCCAACATTCTTTAGAGAAAGAACGGTACTCCAGAGACTTTAGGGTTAGGTATAAACATCACATCATACAAAAATAGGTCATAAAACTCGCTCAACCGAAGGGAGAAACTCGCTTAATCGAGTTATTGATCGCTTAAGTGAGCTTTGGCTTAGCTCAAGCGAGCCTTCTACTCAGCTTGCTCCTGTGCTGCACCTGAAACACCTTTCAAGCTTGATAGAAGATATCTAACAACCATAGGTGGATTCAAACATAAAAACAAACCAATACCATAAAATAACAACTCAATACATGTTTTCAAACGGGATTGGCAACCTAAACTAAGACGACTTGGCTGCTAGATCCAAACAACCTACCCTTTGGCAAGCTAGATCCAAACAACCTACCCTTTGGCAATTTCGTGAAACGAAACTTATTGACAT